>OZ007506.1:14146468-14351468 GCA_963931865.1 Axinella damicornis | reverse complement strand
AGATGGTGAGCTCCCGTTTCGCGTGTACAATGCAAACACTCTGGCCTCCAGACCTCGACAGATATAACAAACAAGGGCTTAGAGATTCTTGATTGTCCACCTTCTGTCTACCAGACGTCACCGCACGTGACCATGCAGATCTCCCAGGCCTTCGAATTCCCCCTCTGTATCTGCATACTGCAAGCAATCAAAGACTGGAGGTGGGAACTGCCTAGGAACGAGGCTACGTGCACAAAAACAAACAATATGACAACAGGCAGGAGTGGAATGTCTCTTTGCCATGTGTCTCATTGTTTTATGCAAGCTGAGTGCGTCAAGAATACTGAATTTTACAGAGGTATGCAAGCTGATTGCATCCTGAGTTTTACAGAGGTATGCAAGCTGAGTGCATCAAGAATACTGAGTTTTACACCACTGAGGTAAACCTTTGATGGTGCCAGTGTGAAGTGTCAGCTCGTCAAGATCCATGATCCATGCAACAGTGTACGTAGCTACAAAGTCCCCAATGCTGGTGAGGGATAGGACTTCAAGGGGTGGTGTAGCCTCGGTCCCAGGCTCTCTCCTCAGAGCCTGGGAACGAGGCGAGGGGTGGTGGTGGTGATGGTGGGAGGGAAGTAAATGACCCCACACCTTCTAGCTATGTTATGACCACACTGACTACTGGGCATCCACCACATTAATGTCTAAACCTCAAGTAGTGGGTAGCATACCTCCAAAAGCTTACTATGCTATGCATGACTTCAAAATAATCTAAGTCACTACACTCGACTCTGTCATGTCTGTCTAGTCTATTTGCAACACTGCAGTTCTACACGTAATGGCGGAATACTGACCTCACCCTCATTCCAAAGCTTCAGAAAGAGCATGCCAATTTCACAGAATAGCCTGTCGCCTCTTCACTACAGCAAGTCCGCTACCATGTACCACAGTACCAGCTCGCAACCCGTTTACTTGACTGCAACCGTGACCTTTGAACCGCGGAGGCGCGCGCAACCGGAAGCGGGTTTAAATACTGAATTTGTGGCAAGTTTTGGCGGGAAGTCGGGATGGCACACTCGCTAAGCACTTGCTTTGCAGCCTGGGGGTTGAGTGTTCGTCTCCCCAATAACCGAGTACGAGTCTGGGCCACTCCGTACACACCGGTTCCTGACTTCCCCGCCTAGCAGCCGGAGTACGCCGGTTCCCATCTGACCACCGAAGCTAAAGAAAGGTGTTCTGGTTGAAAGCAGGTTAGCCTCCTGTGATTCCAGTCACCGACGCCTATCCAGCGCTCCTGAGGCTTACACTTCGGTGTCTGACCTGTCACGGAGGGGTGGGTGTGTTGCTAGGTTGTATTTTTTTCTTTTTTTTCCCCCCTTCTTTTTTTTCCTTTTGGTTGAGTGTTCATTCAGGGCTGCTATTATATAAGTATAGCTTATTCTTTTTTTTTCTTTTCTTTTTTCCCCTCCTTTCTTTTTTTCTTTCTTTTGGGTGTGTTCATTCAGGGCTGCTACAAGTAGACTATATATAGGCTTATTTTTTCCCCCTTTCTTTTGGGTGTGTTCATTCGGGGCTGCAACAAGTATAGGCTTATTCTCCCTTCAGCTGATTTGGCTGTTCCTCTATATACATTGCAATATTGCTTCCATTCACATGACTTATAGTTATTGACACATGCATATCCCCGCCCCCACTGATAGACAGCTGTTCACTAGATTTTCTATTCGGCTATAGCACGTTTACTCACAATCACACCATCCTTTCGGGATAACGTTCATAGTAGAGCTGCCCATGCATTCCAATTTAGATTGCCTTTTGCTCATACTAACGCATACTATTTTTCTTATTTTCCTCACACGATGTCAGTTTGGAATTCTTTGGATAACGAATGTGTTACCTCGAGTACTTATAGTTCATTTATGTATCATCTTAGAACTTAAAATATTCCTGCATTTTGTTGTTGGGTGCACACTCGATTAGTAGTACCTACTATTGTGTATCCGTTGCATTGCATAAAGTATTATAGACAAAAAAAAAAACAAAAAAAATCATAACATAGCCATGCACAGATTTATATACGTTGCAAAGTCATAAAACCTAGCCGGCCCCTAGTAACAGTATTGTCTGGCCCATGGGGAATAAACACAGGACCTAATTATATTATCACTGCAGCCGTCATCGCCTGAAGTACATTCTGATAAGAGTTAGCATGCAACTAATAATTTCAGGGTGCAGGGGGGTCTTGTCAGGTAAATTGTCTGATGCCATTGTATACGACCTCAGTTTCAGCTGAAGATTAATTATAATATTATGTCAAAAACATGCACCTTCCAAATGGGTCAGCCTGTACAGCTATATATGGAGTTAGGTAAGAGAAAGGCACATTTATAGTTTGTGAACGATCGATGTATGACTTGCAACTTTGGGGCGCCTGCAAATTGATTTTAACTGCATGCCTGTATTACTAAGCACCACCTCCACTTAAACCCAGTCCATATAGATATATATCGATCATTATGCAGAAGTATAGGCTGCGCCGAAAGCCCTTTCAGTTCTGAAAGTGGGTATATGTATTGCCTCATTAATCGGATACAACTATGCACGCAAATTAATGATGCTGTGACCATCTAGCCTCGTTCCCAGGCTCCCCCTCTGTGCGTGCAGTGAAGAAAAATACGGGGAGGAGCCTGGGAACGAGGCTAGTGACCATCCACTTGAACCACCTTTCATCATGCACCCAAAGTTATCACCATAATGTCCTTGCCTCTGAGGTCAGGTGGCACGCGCATGCGCAACAGGATACATCCTGTTTGGGCTTAAATACCGATTTTGTAGCAAGTTTTGGCGGGAAGTCGGGATGGCGTGTTCGCTTGCAGACTGGGGTCTGAACATTGCCTCCCCAATAACCAAGTACGAGGTCGGGCCCCTCCGTACATACCGGTTCTCGACTTCCCCGCCTAGCAGCCGGAGTACGCCGGTTCCCATCTGACCACCGAAGCTAAAGGTGTCTGGTTGAAAGCAGGTCGCCCTCCTGTGATTCCAGTCACGCCTATCCAGCGCTCCTGAGGCTTACACTTCGGTGTCTGACCTGTCACGGAGGGATGGGTGTGTTGCTAGGTTGTATTTTTCTTCTTTTTTTTTCATGGAGGCACCTGCTGGGCTTCATTGCATGATTCATTTTACCATCCAGGTTAATTTCTTTTTTTTATTCTTATGAAAATGCCAAAACTATAATGCATTGTATATAGCTAGCAAGCCATAGTAGCCTAATTCCTTTTCTTACATGTAAGTTACTATATATCCATGCAGTTAACTACAAACTAAATGTGCATGCTTTTAGTAACCCCTTTGCTAACACTGTGCCACTATGATTATGACTACTGGTACTGTACATTTCCTTGGTCAGTTCTTGGTGTGCCCATACAATCGGGGTGGTTTTTGAAGGCCTGTAGAAGGCTCCAAGCTAGGACATATGAGCTGGCTTTCTCACTGCCCAGTCTGTAGCACATACCCTACAGTCATGCTGCTTATCCCAACACCACCTCATTTCTGGGACAAATCGTATTCTATAGAGCATAGATAGAACCCTGGGTTGGGGAGGAGATATTATAGTGTGGTTTCTCGAGCTGAAGGACATGTATGCTCTGTTTAATTTGAGCTATAGGGTGTGGTTGCACTGCATTGCACATGTATACAGCTAGCTGTTTCAGCACTGGCCCTAATATACCCTATAACCATCGCCCCACTTTCTGCTGGCCCAATAGCCATGCATTAAATTATTTGAAGTCATGCATCACATTGGGATACACAATGTATCCGGCCTATTATAATAAAATGACATGGGGGGAGATCCACATGCACATGCTGGGATTACTGGGTCTGTTACAATCCTCCCAATGGACATGCAGACATACAATGCTCTTGCATTTCAGTGTTTAACAGCTGTTATAATTATAGGCTGGGAACCAATAAGGTGTCTTCCCATTTGGTCAATTCCCATTTCATCCATTCCCACTTCACTTTGTCAACTTCTCACTTTGTCAATTCCCGCTTCGTCAATAAAAATAACATCACCGGAACATTTGCACAAACAAACATTGCACACAGAATCATAATACTGAGTTTCCAAAGTATATGAACACAGGAATCTGACAAACTCTGTGAAAGTGGAGGAGGAGAAATAAAAGCAGTCTGGATTTCTGAAGTACATGGCATGAAGTAAATGTCATGTGACCGGCTCAGTGGATCTTCCTGGCCAGCATGGGGCTACCCACCTGAGCCTTCATCTGTCTTCCCTTGGCCTTTTTGCTAGATGGGGAGGCCTCTGACGTGGTGATCAGCTTCTTGGCGTTGCTGGAGCTGTCTAACTTGTATCTTCCCACACCGTCCACTGATTCTGTTATATTATACCTGCACAGAAGTGACAGGATGACGGAATTTGCCCATGTTCTGATCATCCATCCATCCATCATCAGTCTGTTTATCGGGGCGATGGACATCGACATTTGCCGGATAACAGCGGTACTGTCGTATTTATCAGCCCGGGGGTCACAACCAGGACCATCGTTTATTTTGAGAGATGGCCATCACTGACAAGAGCACAACTAGTGGCAATGCTACGAGTGACATTGGCTCAAGCTGGTGTGGACTACACTCGATACGCAGGACACTCCTTCTGCAGAGGGGCGGCAACCACGGTGGCGGCAAAGGGCATGAGCAAGAGCATGATACAGACCCTTGGGTGGCGGGCATCCCCTTAACTCCTTCAAGCGGTACACTGGGATCCCAAGGAGTCAACTGGCGCTGTTCTCCAAACAATTACGTAGCTGCAGACTTGATGGATTAGTCCCCTAAGCAGCATTACATGGAGGGGATCTCGTAAAGCCCTCAGCATGCAGGGGATCTAGCTGGCAAACCCTTAAGTAGAGGGGAAACCCCCTCAGCAGGCATTAAATGGTGGGGATGCAGCAAACCCCTCAGCTGACATTGAATGGAGGGAAAACCCCTCAGCAGGCAGCAAAGGAAGGGGATTCAGCAAACCCTGCCTCAGCTGGCATTAAATGGAGGGAAAACCTGTTAATGGCCAATAAATGGGAAACCTCTCAGCTGGAATTGTAGGCATTAATGCAGGATATATGACAAACCCCTCAGCTGGTGGTAGAATTGATGCAGGGGATCAGGCATGATCCCCTTCATAGTGTTGCATAATCAGGACTCTATTTCTCTGGATATGCATGTGTAAAACCCCTGCACCAACTCCAAAGGTAGTGTAGAGTGTTAATTGGAGCTTAGCAAAGTTAGGCGTGGTTAACAACACAAACGCATCAGCATGCAGGAGGAGGGGTTCTGAACGGCTGGTCTGGAGAGAGGGTGCATGTTCCCAGGCCGTCTCTCCTACGGCCTGGAAATGAGGCTAGGGTAACACTGAAAGCACTAGAAGGCCTCACCAATGTGTGCACAGATGCTCTTTTATTGGTAGACAACAACAAGGAACCAGAATGCGACATGGCTGGCATGTGGAGTACATTGCCTGCAGTTGATGGTTTGGTCCACTGTACAGGAGAGATGAACCAATAATCGGTTAAACATTAGTATCGGCAGAATTACTCCATACAGTGACCTAATTCCTAATTTGGTTGGTGGGTAGTACCTGTAGCCTTGTTCCCAGGCCTACCCCGTTTTTTCTGTTCTTCGGTTTGCATTGACAATAATACACGGATGCAGAAGGGTGGCGAAAAACGGGGAAGGCCTGGTGTTATTCATCACATGCATTATGTGAAATGGACGTGGGGGGGGGGGGGGGGGGGGCGGCGCAACTGCAAATAAGTTTAAAAACCGTTGACAAAGTTGTGTAGATCGTCTGAGAGTCTCGACTAGTCGCGGAGCGTTCGAACCGAGCCGACTTGATGATGAACAGCCTTCAGGACCTGCTGAAACGACTACAGGCCCCGCCCCCCTACGTCCACCTCGCGTCCACCTGACATCACATACCTGATGAACGATACCAGGTCTTCCATGCTTTTCACCGCTCTTCCGGATCCGTGTATTATTGTCAACGCAAACCGAAGAGCAGAAAAACGGGGGGAACGAGGCTATACTACCTGTACATATAGCACAAGCTATGTTTTCAGTAACTTCCAGGAAGAAGAGCAGCCTTTGGAGATTCTAATTGGCTCTTACAGGGTCTCCAGTTGTTGAGCAAGGGATGGTTGGAACTGAAAATCTCTCCAAGTCACACGGAAGCTGTACAGGAATCCAGTGTGTTGTACTGTACAAGTCGTGCATTTCATGCACATGTGCATACTGACTGCTTCCATCGGGATGTCCACATCGAGGAGGACAGAAAGAGCTACGATCACTCTCTGGTCCATCATGTACCTGAGGGAGGAGGAGGGAAAGGGGGAAAGAGGAGGGGAGGAGGATGGGAGGACTGGAGGGGAGGAGGACCGGAGGGGAGGATGGGAGGGGAGGAGAAGGGGAGGGGAGGAGGAGGGGAGGAGGAGGGGAGGATGGGAGGGGAGGAGAAGGGGAGGGGAGGAGGAGGGGAGGATGGGAGGGGAGGAGGAGGGGAGGACGGGATAGGAGGCAGTACTGATTCATGTTAATGACCAACATACTTGATGACATCAGTTTCATTTTAGCACATTTCAGATAGCATTCTGTGGTAGATACGTGATTCCAACCTGCGCCTAACGCTAAGGTCACGTGATCCAACCAGCCAATCACAGGCAAAATAAATGCCTGCAGTACCATAGACCTACTTTGAAAGGTTCTGTGAGTTAGGGCTGTGCGATTATTAAATAATCGGTATTGCCGATTATTACTGATTACTGCTTATGAAATATCACGATTAACCGATTAATCGGTACAATTAATAGAAACACAATACAGATTTACAGATGTGGAGTTGAAGGCTTATCGTAACTTTTCAGCAAGGAAACATAGCATAGGTTCATTTTCCACAGAAGTTCAGCACAGCACAACAATCACCGACAGCGCACACCACCTACAACAGCACAACAATCACCGACAGCGCACACCACCTACAACAGCACAACAATCACCGACAGCGCACACACCACCTACAACAGCACAACAATCACCGACAGCGCACACCACCTACAACAGCACAACAATCACCGACAGCGCACACCACCTACAACAGCACAACAATCACCGACAGCGCACACCACCTACAACAGCACAACAATCACCGACAGCGCACACCACCTACAACAGCACAACAATCACCGACAGCGCACACCACCTACACGGTGCGTCACAAAGGTATGTTAGCAATGGCCATAGTCTGGATTGCTAATCCACCGCCTCTAGATCGCACATTCCACAGTACAGTAGCTGCACATTGTGCTCAGAAGAAGCGAGGGATAGCGCACCAAGCACGCTCTTGATTACGACTTACTTGCCTGTGATCGGTGACAGCTCCGTCTTGTGTCTAAATCTGAAGAAATTCCAGACTTTACTGACAGCGTGCTTGGGAGGCAGAAGGTTTGCTTCCTTGATCTCTCCACTAGCTCTCAGCTATTTCTGCTCCAGCTATCAATTGATCCGCGCACTGTTTACGCTATTGCATTAAGTGCGCCACGTGGCGGCGGCCAAACTGCGTGTGTGCGATTAATCGATTGGGAATTCCCCTAACCGATACTCCGCCGATGTACTGGAAGTTAATCAATTAATCGGTAAAATCGATTTAATTGCACAGCCCTACTGTGAGTCCTTGGCGAGGTCTTTCAGCTTCATCAGAAAATCAGGGTCTTTCATAAACCCTTTCGTCTTTTCACTTTCCGTCAGCCGCTGTATCACATTTGGAGCAGCAAAGGGGATCATCACATCCACTGGAAGGGAGAGGTACTTTGTCAACAAGGCCAAACTATAGCTACTGCACAGATATAATTGATTACAGAAGAGTATACTGCATTGGAGATAAATATATTTCCTCAATTGTCGACGGAATGGAAATGTCATTTCTCAGGCAGAGCATTCCACTGTATGTATGCGTGTACGTATGGCAGTCACACACTCTGTTTTCTCTCCATATCTGACACACCTTCCTTCAGCTGTTTGTTCTCGGGATCGTGCTGCGCCCCTGCCGGTATGCTTCCTCCGCCTCGAAGTACCGCTGCTGGTAGGCCAGTGCTGCACCCTTGCGAGAGTAGCCCTGGGGAGGGGGGAGGGGGACTATTACAAGTATACTGCTTCAACATAGCCCTATTCCAGGTCATTCCCATCTTCAGTACACAAATACAGAGGGTAAGACTTGGTAGAGCTGGTCACATGCGGTGACGCCAGATAGACAGACAGGATTGCAATAATTCACATTTTGAGTCAACCCATCCTCAGCGTTCTCAACAGTGAGCAGCACTGAATGCTCTGGCATCCAGTCTTTGGGTGGACATGGCCTCATCACCCCTCGTGTGTCTACCTGACATCACTACATGTGACCAGATCTCCCAGGCCTTCCCCCTCCATATTCACACACTGCAATCCATCAAAGACTAGACGCGGGAATGGCTTGGGAATGAGGCAAACCTTGACAGCCAGAATTTCACAGTATGTGAATACCTCAGATCCATTCTAACATCATCACACTCTCTAACACACTCTCCTTAAATTTCACAATTGAGTAGTCCTCACCTTGAACCAGTTTGGTTTGAGCTCCAGTGTCCTTTCTGCATCATTCAGTGCCAGGTCATACTTTCAGCCTTTGCATAAGCTGCGGAACATGGTTGCTATAGAGGATGTGGTTGTCTGGATCCAATTCATTGGTTCCGAGTATAACCATATGGTTTCATCCGGTCTGTCTTCCTTCAAGGCTGTGTTGCCCTCTGTCTTCAGTTGGGTTGCCTGTGGCGAAAAACAGGCCACTGAGGCTGCTAACCTTAGCTCAGGTTGCTCATATATAATATTATGATATACAGTTAGTAGAAAGATGTGCAGGACGTCTACTAGCGCTTCATGTAATCAAGCAATATAAATGTGGTTAACGTGTTTGATCATTCCCACTGTTCCTCATGTAACTTATTAGAACGAGCCTGTTGCCGCAGTCATGATGACAAATCATGACATCATAATGAGGTTAATCAGTCCCTGGGTCTCATGTGACTACTGCAGGAGCAACATAAAATGACTGTAATACTTCGACTTACAGGGCGCTGCGATCAGAACACCGTAGTACGTTGTGGTACAAGATCCGATCACAAGTGAAAGGGTCTGAGCAACAAGCACAGACTTTGGAGTGGCAGTGGCCACACAAGGTGTCCAAACAGCACAGTGTTGTATACACGAATGAACAAAGGTTGAAATTAAAGAACCCTCATCACTGAAACTACAGTGTCAAGCAGTCAATCAATCCCCCCCCCCCCCCCCCCCCAGTCTGGATCCCAGACCCAACCGGCGAGCGAGTAAGGGTCTGGCGAATAACCTAGCCCGGAAGTATCTAGCTGGAATGCGGATGAAGCCCTTTAGTTGCAACCATATAAGTAGGTGATATCCTTCGCAAGGCTTCTCGTAGATGCCGTGTAAAGTTTGTTCAACAGACAGCAGCAACTTGCGCCACTTGTGGGTTGCGGAGCAGTGAGTCAGTGACTCAGGGCTTATGTATAATAGCTGGAATTGCCCCTTCTTCACACCGCTCAAGGCGTCCACATCTATCTTGCTGGAGCTCCCCTACAAATTCAAAGGTAACTCCTTTCACGGATAATTTCGCCCATTGCTCCATCATCAGTGCTGTGAGAGGCGACACGCATATGGCAAATTGAGGGATGCTCAAGAAGTCGAAGGCAAGCGGCAGAAGCGCATAGCTAACAGTATGACTTCCCGTGACCCGTCGGCAGGGCAACAAATAGCTACGTCTTTTCCGCTAAGAAACTGTTGGATCGCCTCTCTCTGTTCCCTCTTTAGGTTTGCCAATCCAACAGTCTTCATGGCGTGGTCGATCGCGGCGTTTTAATATATCCACGTTCGAGTGTAACTGTGCATTCGCCATCTTAAACGATCACTGATTGCATCAGTTTTCCCTTATCAACACTCACGGCAGCATTCCAACCTCCAAGACACTTCCAGGCTAGGTTATTCGCCAGACCATTACTCGCTCGCCGGTTGGGTCTGGGATCCAGACTACCCCCCCCCCCCCCCCCCCCCCCCCCCCCCCCTAGTCTCGCGGGGCCAGACCCACACGGAAGGGAGGGTCTGGTCAAGTGGCAATTAGCAATTTGTTCTTGACACCCCAGAAGTTTTCTGGGAATTTGGTATGCAATCAAGCTGAGTAATTACATGTAATACTACAAAGCTGATCTGTAAGATTATTCACAGTTCACACCTTGTACTATGCAAGTCGACTTACGGAACAATCAAAACAGTACGTAGCGGTTAACAGGTACTTGAAGAACGGTCTGTGCTGACTGCGCAGAACAAGAGTGTCATTGTAACTTGACCAGACCCTCCCTCCCGTGTGGGTCTGGCCCCGCGAGACTAACCCCCCCCCCCCCCCCCCCCCCCCCCCCCCAACATGCTCAGGCTACTTCTGCCTCAACTTATTACCTCAAGTTTGTTATCTGCCATCTCTGGAGGCACTTCTCTAGCAGACTCGGTCACCTGAAACTCGCTGAAAATTATCAGGTATTCAAACTCGATCACCGATCACCACGTGGAACTTGGAATAGTCACGCCCACATGTGCAAATTAGTCAGGGCGGTAGTGTCGTTCCCATGTTTTCTGAAGTGGCCTGGGAACGTGACTAGGCCTGCAGCTGGCGCGGGCCGCTACCTAGCCTGCTGCAAGAAGTTTACCATGGGACATGTCACCTGAAGATTGGCGTCACTGCTGCTGATGATACACCAGCTGGAGCACTATGAGCATGAGTGGGGCACCGGAGAAGCCAGTCTCTTGTCTGGACATTCATCCCCGCATTCACTCGGCTCTGAAAAAAGGTCTCAGCCAGCTACACTATGACCCCTGATCGATTATTCTTCGTATGGTGCTTTGTATCCATCTTCCACAAATATGCCCTTACACATACGCCACACATATGTACACCACACATACACCACACATACGTACACCACACATACACCACACATACACCACACATACACCACACAATACGTACACCACACATACACCACACATACACCACACATACACCACACAAACTAGCTGGCCTCCATCACTTGAGTTCCAAACTTCCGTCCTTGTTTATTCCTCCGGTGACCTCGTCAGGAGGACTGGACTCTCACGTCCAGATGTCCGCTCCCTTCTGCTGGTTGCACCCAAGGCTCTGCTCTCCACACCCCTCACCCTGACTGCGCTACAGATGTACCAGGGGGAAGCTCAGGAGTACCACCAGGGTACGTACCAATAGTGTTACAGAACACCTAGACCTCTGGGATCAAATAACAGCTACGTAGACATCCGGCAGGATGTACTTACTTTAAGTATGGGTAACGGACACGCATGCGTGGCCCTGGCCCTAATAACCCATCGGCCTACTTCCTGGCGGACCAAATAACCACATCGTAATCATATTTTACGCTATCCTATGGTGGATCATATCACCTGATAATCCAGAACACCCCACCAATTGCAAAGGCACAGTGGATGGCTGTAACTTGTGGAGAAGCTTAGTACTATAGTCCGCAGTTTGGGGGAAGTGGCTGGTTTAGTGGTTGAGCTACATCAAATCATTGCAGCAGTCGATTCATGAAATCAGTACTTAGCTACATACGGTTATACATCCATAAGCAATCATAACTGCCCGGAACGACAGGAAATTATTAACAAGTGTCCCAAAATATCCCCATGGTCTGAAATACCTGTATTTCCCTTATTCGTAATGGTGCAGTTTGGAATGAAGAAGAATGCTGGTGACGTGATTCCTCTCCTTGTAGGATGGCTGAGTACCGGTTGCCCCGTGCTAGACAAGGCACTGCACGGGGGGCTGCTGGTCCCTGGTGTCACAGAGATCGCTGGTACCAGTGCTGCAGCTACGTATGTCTACAGCTGTGTCTGACTGTGCAGCTGCCCAGAGTGACTCCTTCTCAACAGCTGTAGTCTGTGTGAATCAGGTGAGTTGTAGCTGCAAGCTGTAGCATGATGTGAAGCAAACTGCATCAGGTATTCAGTATGGAACTGCTCTGACTCAGCTCAATTTTGTGAAGCACAGTACTCACTTAGTGGTTATCATTAGGCATGACTTGAACTTGACCATCTCCAGCACTCAAACCTTCCACCATAGGTGCCACCAAGCTATAGTTGTCTGCAGACAGTGCAGAGCCTCTTTACTTTCCTCTGATAGCTCTAATGTATAAATGTTGATGACCAGTAGGCTGAGTATAAATAACCATGCAGGACTGTCATTATGTGCTCCTGATATAACTATCTATACTTTGTGGCTACAAGGCTGATAGTTCTTTGTATGCAGGCAGGGGAGTTTGAGTTGGGTTGCTCTGTCCCAACTCATTTCTTGCTTATTTTCGTTGGTGCTGGTCACAGCAGCAATAGGTACTGGGAGTGGCAAAGGAGGAGGAGAGGGAAGAGGAGGAGGGGTGAGGCCTGCTCTGTGGCTAGCATGGGCGGACATGGTGACTGTGAGGCTAATGATGCTTAGGGAGGAGGGGGTAGAAGATGGGGAAGAACAGCAGAAGGTCAGTCATGTGATGTAAATTAATGTGCAGTGTCACACGATGTGCAAATGCAGCAGGTATCATGTATAATAGTGTCAGACCAATCACTTTCTTGTCCACACGTTCTCCCGCTTTTCTGTCACTTTAATCATAATGCATGCACGCCATATTTTAGTCAGTGACCACTGACAACATACACTCACACATACACCCACACCCACACCAGAGTCCTGCCCAGGCATTAAGAACACTGCGGGTGCTGCTGGCTCCCTACCTCCCACCTACAACAGTGCAGTACTACATTGACTCAGATGGTCTCCATGGGGTGGAGGAACCTCACAGCAGCTAGGACAATGAAGAGAGTTGTATGACAAGCTTGCTGTAGGCCCTCTCCCACTAGGGAAGTGTGAGTAAAAGCAGAAAGACAGCTTCCTCTTGTACACCATGCAGTTTCAATAACATTCCTGGAATCCAACCTAATTGTACAGTCATGTAAGTCCCATGTAATGACATTGTATTGTGGCATCCAACTGACAATAATATTGCGAAGTATAAGAGTACAGTACAGCCTGTGTATACACTAATTGCTACCACCGTCTGCATGATGCTCTGGGCAGATGTATAGGAGTCTTGAAAGTGGGGAGCTTCCAGTGGTGGTGACAGGAAGGTGCTTTGTAGTTGGCTACTTCAGGGGACCCTGGGGTTCAATTGCAAGGCTAGTCAAGTACGTCCGACTTGTGGATTGCTCATCAACAAATTAATTCCGAAAGAGTTCTTGACACACATGTCAGTTTGCCTACAAGGATTCTGGCCAAATTCTTGGCTAATCAGTTCCACCTGAAAGGAGAAGTGAAGGCATTTGACTAAGGGAAGAAATCATCTTTCTCTCCAAGGTTGTCTCAACACCTTAATTGGTCTACATGTAGCCTGGAAGGAATTGAGAGATCAGTGGAACACAAAAGAAACAGTCTGGAGGGGAGATAGGAATAATGGAGTTGCAGCACACATGGGACCACGATCAGAGTGGACTGCATTGGCCTGGAAACACTAGCAGATCATAGATCAGGAACCCTACTACTGCAGGAGATCATCGGTTCCAGGATATATATGCAAAAGACCTATATATCTTTCAGTATTTGTATTTCAGTGGTCAGCTTCTAGAATGCACAGGTACAGGAGTCACGTCGCTTTTTACAGTAATTCCGGTATAGAAACTCGGAAGATGTTGGGTCAACCTTTGATGGAGCCAGTGTGAAGTGTTGGCTGGAGTCAAGATCCATGATGCTATACAGGTATGCTGCTGACGGAAGGGAGAAGCCTATATCTGCATGGGTAGAATATGTCCAAATGTATACTGTGTTATGCATGACTTCAAATTCTAAGGCCCTACACTTGAATGGAAAAGCAAACAGGTCTAGCTAGCTACATACATGTGCAATGCAAAGTGGAAACTGACTCTGGCCTCACCCTCCTTCCAAAGCTTAAGCTCATGTGAAGGGCTCAGTGGAAAAAGGGGATAAGCACTTTTGACCATCCCTAAAGGTCAAAGGTCAACTTTGTGTTTTCGCAGTGTAACAAGACATTAAGGTTGAATTTTAATAGTTGAAAGGATGGACTGTTAAGATCCAGCCTTAATTGATTCAGAAAACACCTGGCCATATGGTTGACCTTTGACCTTTACAGTTGGTAAAAACCTCTTGTCCCCTTTTTCCACTGAGCCCTTCATGTCTATCTCACAGGATTCATGGAAAGCCCACTGTCTCTTCCAACTAACGTCGAAATGTCCTTGCCTCTTCGTGGCTAGTTTCAAATATTTTTGGCGGGAAGTCTAGGTCAGGTGGCACGCGCATGCGCAACAGGATACATCCGGTTTGGGCTTAAATACTGATTTTGTAGCAAGTTTTGGCGGGAAGTCGGGATGGGGTGTTCGCTTGCAGACTGGGGTCTGAACATTGCCTCCCCAATAACCGAGTACGAGGTCGGGCCCCTCCGTACATACCGGTTCTCGACTTCCCCGCCTAGCAGCCGGAGTACGCCGGTTCCCATCTGACCACCGAAGCTAAAGGTGTCTGGTAGAAAGCAGGTCGCCCTCCTGTAATTCCAGTCACGCCTATCCAGCGCTTCTGAGGCTTACACTTCGGTGTCTGACCTGTCACGGAGGGGTAGGTGTGTTGCTAGGTTGTATTTTTCTTCTTCCTTTTTTTTTTCTTCTTTTTTTTTTCATGGAGGCACCTGCTGGGCTTTAATTGCATGGTTCATTTTTTAATACCATCCAGGTTAATTTTTTTAAATTCTTATGCAAACTATAATGCATTGTATAATATAGCAAGCCATAGCCTAATTCATTTTCTTACATGTAAGTTACTATCCATGCAGTTAACTACAAACTAAATGTGCTTTTAGTAACCCCTTTACAGGCTAACACTGTACCACTAAGATAGCACTGATTATGGTAATGTACATATCCTTGGTCAGTTCTCGGTGTGCCCATACAATCGGGGTGGTTTTTGAAGGCCTGTAGAAGGCTCCGGGCTATGAGCTGGCTTTCTCACCGCCCAGTCTGTAGCACATACCATACAGTCATGCTGCTTATCCCAACACCACCTCATTTCTGGGACAAATCGTATTCTATAGAGCATAGATAGAACCCTGGGTTGGGGAGGAGATATATAGTGTGGTTTCTCTGAAGGATATGCTCTGTTTAATTTGAGCTATAGGGTGTGGTTGCACTGCATTGCACATGTACATGTATACAGCTAGCTGTTTCAGCACTGCCATGGCCCTGGCCCTAATATACCTATAACCGATCGCCCCACTTTCTGCCGGACCAATAGCCATGCACTTACATAAATTATTTGAAGTCATGCATCACATTGGGATACACAATGTATCTGGCCTATTATAATAAAA
The DNA here is from genome assembly GCA_963931865.1 of Axinella damicornis. Classification (NCBI taxonomy): domain Eukaryota; kingdom Metazoa; phylum Porifera; class Demospongiae; order Axinellida; family Axinellidae; genus Axinella; species Axinella damicornis. Next base: position 14,335,938 of record OZ007506.1, on the reverse strand, counting down.
TGACATAGGGGGAGATCCACATGCACACGCTGGAATTACTGGGTCTGTTACAATCCTCCCAATGGACAGACATACAATGCTCTTGCATTTCAGTACAACTGCTTTTAACAGCCGTTATAATTATAGGCTGGGAACCAATAAGGTGTCTTCCCATTTGGTCAATTCCCATTTCATCCATTCCCACTTCGTCAATTTCACTTCGTCAATTCCCACAACTTCTCACTTTGTCAATTCCCTCTTCGTCAATAAAAATAACATCACCGGAACACTTGCACAAACAAACATTGCACACAGAATCATAATACTGAGTTTCCAAAGTATATGAACACAGGAATCTGACAAACTCTGTGAAAGTGGAGGAGGAGAAATAAAAGCAGTCTGGATTCTGAAGTACGTGGCATGAAGTAAATGTCATGTGACCGGCTCAGTGGATCTTCCTGGCTGGTATGGGGCTACCCACCTGAGCCGCCTTCTGCCTTCCCTTGGCCTTTTTGCTAGCAGGGGAGGCCTCTGACGTGGTGATCAGCTTCTTGGCATTGCTGGAGCTGTCCAACTTGTATCTTCCCACACCGTCCACTGATTCTGTTATACCTGCACAGAAGTGACAGGATGACGGTGTATTAATTTGCCCATTGTCTGATCATCACCACCATCCATCCATCCATCATCAGTCTGTTTATCGGGGCGATGGACATCGACATTTGCCGGATAGCAGCGGTACTGTCGTATTTATCATCCCGGGGGTCACAACCAGGACCATCGTTTATTTTGAGAGATGGCCATCACTGACAAGAGCACAACTAGTGGCAATGCTACGAGTGACATTGGCTCAAGCTGGTGTGGACTACACTTGATACACAGGACACTCCTTCTGCAGAGGGGCGGCAACCACGGCGGCGGCAACCACGGAAGCGGCAAAGGGCATGAGCGAGAGCATGATACAGACCCTTGGGTGGCAGGCATCCCCCCAACTCCTTCAAGCGGTACACTGGGATCCCAAGGAGTCAACTGGCGCTGTTCTCCAAACAATTACATAGCTGCAGACTTGATGGATTAGTCCCCTAAGCAGCATTACATGGAGGGGATCTCGCAAAGCCCTCAGCATGCAGGGGATCTAGCTGGCAAAACCTTAAGTAGAGGGGAAACCCCCTCAGCAGGCATTAAATGGTGGGGATGCAGCAAACCCCTCAGCTGACGTTGAATGGAGGGAAAACCCCTCAGCAGGCAGCAAAGGAAGGGGATTCAGCAAACCCTGCCTCAGCTGGCATTAAATGGAGGGAAAACCTGTTAATGACCAATAAATGAAGGGAAACCTCTCAGCTGGAATTGTAGGCATTAATGCAGGATATATGACAAACCCCTCAGCTGGTGGTAGAATTGATGCAGGGGATCAGGCATGATTAGTGTTGCATAATCAGGACTCTATTTCTCGGGATATGCATGTGTAAAACCCCTGCACCAACTCCAAAGGTAGTGTAGAGTGTTAATTGGAGCTTAGCAAAGTTAGGGGTGGTTAATAACACAAACGCATCAGCGTGCAGGAGGAGGGGTTCTGAACGGCTGGTCTGGAGAGAGGGTGCATGTTCCCAGGCCGTCTCTCCTACGGCCTGGGAATGAGGCTAGGGTAACACTGAAAGCACTAGAAGGCCTCACCTGCACAGATGATCTTTTATTGGTAGACAACAAGGAACCAGAATGTGTCATGGCTGACATGTGGAGTACATTGCCTGCAGTTGATGGTTTGGTCCGCTGTACAGGAGAGATGAACCAATAATCGGTTAAACATTAGTATCGGCAGAATTACTCCATACTAATTTGGTTGGTGGGTACTACCTGTAGCCTCGTTCCCAGGTCTACCCCGTTTTTTCTGTTCTTCGGTTTGCATTGACAATAATACACGGATGCAGAAGGGTGGCGAAAAACGGGGAAGGCCTGGTGTTATTCATCACATGCATTATGTCAAATGGACGGGAGGGGGGGGGGGGGGGGGGGGGGGGGGGGGGTGGCCCAACTGTAAAAACCGTTGACTAAGTTGTGTAGATCGTCTGAGAGTCTCGACTAGTCGCGGAGCGTTCGAACCGAGCCGACTGGATGATGAACAGCCTTCAGGACCTGCTGAAATGACTACAGGCCCCACCCCCCTACGTCCACCTCGCGTCCACCTAACATCACATACCTGATGAACGATACGAGGCCTTCCATGCTTTTCACCGCTCTTCCGCATCCGTGTATTATTGTCAACGCAAACCGAAGAGCAAAAACGGGGGGGAACGAGGCTATACTACCTGTACATATAGCACAAGCTATGTTTTCAGTAACTTCCAGGAAGAAGAGCAGCCTTTGGAGATTCTAATTGGCTCTTACAGGGTCTCCAGTTGTTGAGCAAGGGATGGTTGGAACTGAAAATCTCTCCAAGTCACACGGAAGCTGTACAGGAATCCAGTGTGTTGTACTGTACAAGTCGTGCATTTCATGCACATGTGCATACTGACTGCTTCCATCGGGATGTCCACATCGAGGAGGACAGAAAGAGCTAAGATCACTCTCTGGTCCATCATGTACCTGAGGGAGGAGGAGGGAAAGGGGGAAAGAGGAGGGGAGGAGGATGGGAGGACTGGAGTGGAGGAGGACGGGAGGGGAGGACTGGAGGGGAGGAGGACGGGAGGGGAGGAGGAGGGGAGGATGGGAGGGGAGGAGAAGGGGAGGGGAGGAGGAGGGGAGGATGGGAGGGGAGGAGAAGGGGAAGGAAGGAGGAGGGGAGGAGGAGAGGATGGGAGGGGAGGAGGAGGGGAGGACGGGATAGGAGGCAGTACTGATTCATGTTAATGACCAACATACTTGATGACATCAGTTTCATTTTAGCACATTTCAGATAGCATTCTGTGGTAGATACGTGATTCCAACCTGTGCCTAACGCTAAGGTCACGTGATCCAACCAGCCAATCACAGGCAAAATAAATGCCTGCAGTACCATAGACCTACTTTGAAAGGTTCTGTGAGTCCTTGGCGAGGTCTTTCAGCTTCATCAGGAAATCAGGGTCTTTCATAAACCCTTTCGTCTTTTCACTCTCCGTCAGCCGCTGTATCACATTTGAAGCAGCAAAGGGGATCATCACATCCACTGGAAGGGAGAGGTACTTTGTCAACAAGGCCAAACTACTGCACAGATATAATTGATTACAGAAGAGTATACTGCATTGGAGATAAATATATATTTCCTCAATTGTTGACGGAATGGATACACAATGTCATTTTTCAGGCAGAGCATTCCAGTATGCGTGTACGTATGGCAGTCACACACTCTGTTTTCTCTCCATATCTGACACACCTTCCTTCAGCTGTTTGTTCTCGGGATCGTGCTGCGCCCCTACCGGTATGCTTTCTCCGCCTCGGAGTACCGCTGCTGGTAGGCCAGTGCCGCACCCTTGCGAGAGTAGCCCTGGGGAGGGGGGAGGGGGACTATTACAAGTATACGGCTTCAACATAGCCCTATTCCAGGTCATTCCCATCTTCAGTATACAAATACGGAGGGTAAGACTTGGTAGAGCTGGTCACATGCGGTGACGCCAGATAGACAGACAGGATTGCAATAATTCACATTTTGAGTCAACCCATCCTCAGCGTTCTCAACAGTGAGCAGCACTGAATGCTCTGGCATCCAGTCATTGGGTGGACATGGCCTCATCACCACTCGTGTGTCTACCTGACATCACTACATGTGACCAGATCTCCCAGGCCTTCCCCCTCCATATTCACATACTGCAATCCATCAAAGACTAGACGCGGGAATGGCTTGGGAATGAGGCAAACCTTGACAGCCAGAATTTCACAGTATGTGAATACCTCAGATCCATTCTAACATCATCACACTCTCTAACACACTCTCCTTAAATTTCACAATTGAGTGGTCCTCACCTTGAACCAGTTTGGTTTGAGCTCCACTATCCTTTCTGCATCATTCAGTGCCAGGTCATACTTTCAGCCTTTGCATAAGCTGCGGAACATGGTTGCTATAGAGGATGTGGTTGTCTGGATCCAAATCGATGGCTTCCGAGTATAACCATATGGCTTCATCTGGTCTGTCTTCCTTCAAGGCTTTGTTGCCCTCTGTCTTCAGTTGGGTTGCCTAAAACAGGCAATGTGAATTATTGGGTTGCCTAAAACAGGCAATGTGAATTATTGCAATCCTGTCAATCTGTAGAAAGATGTGCAGGACGTCTACTAGCGCTTCATGTAATCAAGCAATATAAATGTGGTTAACATGTTTGATCATTCCCACTGTTCCTCATGTAACTTATTAGAATGAGCCTGTTGCCGCAGTCATGATGACAAATCATGACATGTTAATCAGTCCCTGGGTCTCATGTGACTACTGTAGGAGCAACATAAAATGACTGTAATACTTTGACTTACAGGGCGCTGCGATCAGAACACCGTAGTACGTTGTGGTACAAGATCCAATCACAAGTGAAAGGGTCTGAGCAACAAGCACAGACTTTGGAGTGGCAGTGGCCACACAAGGCGTCCAAACAGCATAGTGTTGTATACACGAATGAACAAAGGTTGAAATTAAAGAACCCTCATCACTGAAACTACAGTGTCAAGCAAATCAATCCCCCCCCCCCCCCCCCCCCCCCCCCCCCCCCCCCCAACATGCTCAGGCTACTTCTGCCTCAACTTATTACCTCAAATTTGTTGTCTGCCATCTCTGGAGGCACTTCTCTAGCAGACTCGGTCACCTGAAACTCGCTGAAAATTATCAGGTATTCAAACTCGATCACCACGTGGAATTTTCCAGAAGGAATAGTCACGCCCACATGTGCAAATTAGAGGGCGGTAGTGTCGTTCCCATGTTTTCTGAAGTGGCCTGGGAACGTGACTAGGCCTGCAGCTGGCGCGGGCCGCTACCTAGCCTGCTGCAAGAAGTTTACCATGGGACATGTCTGACACCTGAAGATTGGCGTCACTGCTGCTGATGATACACCAGCTGGAGCACTATGAGCGTGAGTGGGGCACCGGAGAAGCCAGTCTCTTGTCTTCATCCCCGCATTCACCTGGCTCTGAAAAAAGGTCTCAGCCAGCTACACTATGACCCCTGATCGATTATTCTTCGTATGGTGCTTTGTCTACATCTTCCACAAATATGCCCTTACACATACACCACACATACGTACGCCACACATACATACACCACACATACACCACACATACTAGCAGGATCACTTGAGGTTTATTCCTCCGGTGACCTCGTCAGGAGGACTGGACTCTCACGTCCAGACGTCCGCTCCCTTCTGCTGGTTGCACCCAAGGCTCTGCTGTCCACACCCCTCACCCTGACTGCGCTACAGATGTACCAGGGGGGAGCTCAGGAGTACCACCAGGGTACGTACCAATAGTGTTACACAACACCTAGACCTCTGGGATCAAATAACAGCTACGTAGACATCCGGCAGGATGTACTTACTTTAAGTATGGGTAACGGACACGCATGCGTGGCCCTGACCCTAATAACCCATCGGCCTACTTCCTGCCGGACGAAATAACCACATCGTAATTATATTTTACGCTACCCTATGGTGGATCATATCACCTGATAATCCAGAACACCCCACCAATTGCAAAGGCACAGCGGATGGCTGCAACTTGTGGAGAAGCTATAGTCCACAGTTTGGGGGTGGAGAAGCTATAGTCCACAGTTTGGGGGAAGCGGCTGCTCTAGTGGTCGAGCAACATCAAATCATTGCAGCAATCGATTCATGAAATCAGTACTTAGCTACATACGGTTATACATCTATAAGCAATCACAACTGCCCGGAACGACAGGATATTATTAACAGGTGTCCCAAAATATCCCCATGGTCTGAAATACCTGCATTTCCCTTATTCGTAATGGTGCAGTTGGGAATTAAGAAGAATGCAGGTGACGTGATTCCTCTCCTTGTAGGATGGCTGAGCACCAGTTGCCCCGTGCTGGACAAGGCACTGCACGGGGGGCTGCTGGTCCCTGGTGTCACAGAGATCGCTGGTACCAGTGCTGCAGCTACGTATGTCTACAGCTGTGTCTGACTGTGCAGCTGCCCAGAGTGACTCCTTCTCAACAGCTGTAGTCTGTGTGAATCAGGTGAGTTGTAGCTGCAAGCTGTAGCATGATGTGAAGCAAACTGCATCAGGTATTCGTATGGAACTGCTCCGACTCAGCTCAATTTTGTGAAGTGCAGTACTGACTTAGTGGTTATCATGACATTTGGCATTGACCATCTCCAGCACTGAAACCTTCCACCATAGGTGCCACCAAGCTATAGTGGTCTGCAGACAGTGCAGAGCCTCTTTACTTTCCTCTGATACAATGTAGCTCTAATGTATAAATGTTGATGACCAGTAGGCTGAGTATAAATACAGGGGCGGAGATATAGGGGGGGCAGGGGGGGGCTTGAGCCCCCCCCCCCCCCCCCCCCCAAAAAAAAAACAAAAAAAAAACAGACTGGACGGTACTATCCCACAAAATCTAGCACTAACTTATAGCTATGTCACCTCGTTTCTTGGGGGCTGGCGTCTCTAGCTTGCAGTACAAAGCACGAAGGTGCCACGAGAGCCCATCCTGATAACTGAAAAATGCACTGCCTTCGGCAGCGTGCAATTGTACTATTAGCCCCCCCCACTTTTTGGTAGCTGTCTCCGCCCCTGAAATAACCATGCAGGACTGTCATTATGTGCTCCTGATATAACTATCTATACTTTGTGGCTACAAGGCTGATAGTTCTTTGTATGCTGGCAGGGGAGTTTGAGTTGGGCTGCTCTGTCCCAACTCATTACTTGCTTATTTTCGTTGGTGCAGGTCACAGCAGCAATAGGTACTGGGAGTGGCAAAGGAGGAGGAGAGGGAAGAGGTGGAGGGGTGAGGGCTGCTCTGGGGCTAGCATGGGTGGACATGGTGACTGTGAGGCTAATGATGCTTAGGGAGGAAGGGGTAGAAGATGACTCTATTTCTAATTGAGTGGTTTGAATCCAAAGTTCAAAGTGGCTTTGTGCACATGCATCCAAATGAAGAGAAAGTTGTATCGCAAATGAAACCATATTTCTTGAGTGTGGTTTCATGTGACAGATGGATAGATGGATAGATTGATTGGTAGATGGATAGATAGTGAAATGTCTGATCAGCTTAGAACAGCTGGTCCACCTGCTGCATAACATATGAGTGCAACACAAGAAAACCTGTACAAGATCAAGTTATATGATTGGGAACATGATCTGGTCAAAATGGTGTTCAGAACCACGAACTGAGGTTTCACGTCGAATTGCATTGAATGCCTAGCCGTTCCAAATAATCATTACTTACAAACATACATACAAGAACACAGTGTCAAGTTTTTTGAAGACAACTGCTGGGACGATTACCCCAGCTTCATGCCATAATTATGGTTCCCAGGCTGCATACCAAATGCAACTTGGGAATGAGGCCATTCCTGTGCATGCGGATGAGTGGATGCTCTGATTCTGTAGCCCCTCCTGGGAGTGTGCATGCGGATGAGTGGATGCTCTGATTCTGTAGCCCCTCCTGGGAGTGTGCATTGGGATGAGTGGATGCTCTGATTCTGTAGCCCCTCCTGGGAGTGTGCATGCGGATGAGTGGATGCTCTGATTCTGTAGCCCCTCCTGGGAGTGTGCATGCAGATGAGTGGATGCTCTGATTCTGTAGCCCCTCCTGGGAGTGTGCATGTGGACGAGTGGATGCTCTGATTCTGTAGCCCCTCCTGGGAGTGTGCATGCGGATGAGTGGATGCTCTGATTCTGTAGCCCCTCCTGGGAGTGTGCATGCAGATGAGTGGATGCTCTGATTCTGTAGCCCCTCCTGGGAGTGTGCATGCGGACGAGTGGATGCTCTGATTCTGTAGCCCCTCCTGGGAGTGTGCATGCGGATGAGTGGATGCTCTGATTCTGTAGCCCCTCCTGGGAGTGTGCATGCAGATGAGTGGATGCTCTGATTCTGTAGCCCCTCCTGGGAGTGTGCATGTGGACAAGTGGATGCTCTGATTCTGTAGCCCCTCCTGGGAGTGTGCATGTAGTTATATGCCAGCACAATTACAGGAGCTTCTCTCACCCTATGAAGACTCCCATGTTAGGGGCTCCATTGTCTAACAAGCTAGCCCTTCGCTTTCTCCAGCACGCTATCGTTTTCAGTATGCACTCATGGAGAAGGAAAGTCTGGAAACTTTGGATCACTTTTAATTACGGTACGAAGGAATGCGATTAAGTTGAAGTCGCATGCTTTTACGTCATAATTAGTATGAATGCAGCCAGTCGATTCCGGCCCGCTAACCTCGATCGCTGCATAACTGCTTGTACTTCTGTCTGTGTGGTTGCTGTGCCAGAGAGCAGGCAACTTCATTCAGGTTTCAATGCTTGTACTGAGCGAATTGAAAGATCACATGTGACAGGATTGGATCTACCGAATTTTGAGTAGGGTTCGAGTGAAGTGGTCCAAAGTTTCTAGACCCTACTTTTCCCCGTGTGGTCACGTGAGTCGATCCGTGCTGGGGATAATTCGAGGGGCTAGCCCGCTAGACTAGGGGCTCTAGTACTTCCACTACTCATTACACAAACATGTACAAATGTACACCTGTGTTTACACACTCTTCTCACTTCTAGCAAGTAGTATACATAGTTGTGTCATCACACCTGCTGTCATGGTGTCCTTTCACTGTACTTGTGAAAACACTTTGTAGTATGTCACCAAAACTGAAGGTCCTACCATTCACACAATACTCCCATTTATGACATATTACGTAATTGCCAAGCGGGAAGCGAGGCAACTAATTGTGCAGTGTGGAGGTTGAATCTGAGCTAGTGTGACTATATATATTTGTCTGTAACACATTGGAAGTGGCCCCGCACGTAAACTATGCGTTGGACCCTGGCCCCCACGCACACGCGTATAAAACCTGCACGCACACCATGTGATCCCACCTTTGTCCTGTACTAAATGGATGAGTATGAGTCGGTTTCTGACAGGAGACGACGATTGACAAGGCAAAGAGTGCGGCGACATCGAGGGAGAACTGATGAGGCGAGGAGAGAGACTGCCAGAGCGGCTGATCGCAAGAGACTTGGCAGGCAGAATGAAGTTGACGTTCGCCGTTCACAGAGACTCGCTATCACTCGTGGTTATGTTCTGAAACTGTCAAATTGTATCAAAGCTTCCCGCGAGGCATCTCTGCGTGGTCAACCACGTATGCACTAGTTATATCTTCCCACTCATCAAGTTGAAGCTGGAGCAAACTATGATATATGTGCCTATGTCTGGCTCTAACACTCCTCTGAATCTCCATCCAGCTTCACCTAGCTCCTGTGGTCGAGGACTTGGTGAGTGTTCCGTGGTGATGCAGTGGAGTGGGTCAGCACTGGGCGTGGCAGAGTGATCTGGGAGAGTGCTGGGAAGGAAAAAGACAAGTGCAGGTAGGAACTCTTCAAGGTACATTGGTCCGGGAGATATAACTTTATGTCCAATCCCAAGCTAGCTTGTTGGTGAATGGGATATTAATTCACATTCTAAGTGTACATGGATGTGGGAAGTATAGGCTTACAGTTCATACCAATTAACACACATCGCCATATCGTGTGATGTCCATGGTGCCAACAACAGTGAAGTTGAAGTGAACTCATAGAAAAGACCCACAGGAAAATCCTGAACACACTGCCTTAATTGCCTGTCGCACACTGGTGCTTTCGTACAATAATTGTGCAGAAGCTCACCTTTGTGGTGAAGTTGGAAGGCTTCTCATTGGTGACCATTACTTGCTTCAACTCAATTGTTGTTACTGTGTTAGCAGTGTGGATGTCATGAGACGTGTGTTATTTGGGATGAGCTGTAAGCTAGCCGCTGAGCAGCCTTGGAACGAGGCTAGCTGTTAATATGAGCTAGTGGATTCAATCTGAGTCTGCTCTAGTATCCACAAGGTGAGAGTTACGACCTGCATGATTGGAGAGGTGACATTTCCACAGTGGTACGTTGCACTAGCTACAAGAAATGCAGTTGCCACTTGACGAATTGGGGGGGGGGGGGGGGGGGGGGGGGGGGGGGGGGGGGGTTACTTCAGTTTCAGTGAACTCCCACTTGAAACTATGTTGCACCAGGTACTGAACATAACAGCTGGGGATACACTCCATCGCTCGTCGCAGTATTCGTGGTATCATTTTGGGTGCCAGTATTTCTATAACGGCCATAGAGGAGTGTTAGCACATAGATGCATGCCTAGCTAGCGCTGGTAAGTATCATGCAGAAATTGAGTGGACAAATGCTTCTACGGGCGGTATGTCGTAAGTGACTACCCCTTGTACAAGTAGTGGCAGTCACTTTCCTGTACCGTGCTAGTGTGCTATGATGCCACTGCTATCATTCATGGCCATACTAAATGACATAACACTGTTCCTGAGCAGTAACGAATAATTCATCCAAATCTCAATATGGATATCCTAACGTGTGATTGTTTTATCCAAAACTATATTGGCATTGCCATAGCAACAGCCTCAATGCCCAACGCATGTAGAGGGTATATATAAACTTTGTGCAGCCTACTCCACTGGTCCTGATAGGAAATGCTGTGCTTGTGAATCTATCTGAGATCGAGGGTCAAAGTTTAGTGGACAGAATGTATACACATGTTGTGACTTTGATTTCTTGGAATGTCAATGAATAATAGTGTATGTGATTACTACGTCAATAGTGCAAGTGTTTGTCTAGAATATCTGTGAATATGTCAGTCGTACACTGACGCTTACCGTAGGTTGGAAATTTTCACTGTAGTTAATTAAAGTTGTTACTGCATAACGACAAAATTCAAAAACTTTTCAATGTCGAATAATGATTCTGACTTCACGTGTGAGTTTTCTTTACGAGTGTTGCATCGAAGTACAAGTATGGCTCTGCTGCGCTACATGAAACCTGTCGATGGTGTCTACGATCCTGGAAGATCACTGAGCTCTTCTCTACATGTACCAGCCCAAGCGTGTGATCGCGGAAGTGAACACCTGAAGGCAGTTGGAACCGCAGACCAAGACAGATGCAGGTGAAATCTTTTGAGGTAAGTAGCCGATGGCAGTTCTCTCTCTATCAGTGATACGGCATGGGTGTCTACTGCATTCCCTCGCTCGCACTGACACTCCAGCTCCTCTCCAATGTTGACATGTTATCTGGTCCCAGGAACGCATACACGTATGCATGAATGAAATTTTCGCGTGGTTTAATTTTCGTCGGTGTGCATGTGCTTGAGCAACGAAAATAAAAAGTGAAATTTATTTTACACGAAAAGTTCCAGATCTACGTTGAAAGTCTACTCAGTGGTGAAGGTGTGAGCAACTTTGTGGCCACCATGCTGAGTATACAACTCTACTCAGTAATGACATGATGTAGTAATAATTGGAAATCAAGTATCCCATGTGAACAGGGTGCAGTGTGTATTGCCCTTCAATTGCTTGGGGCACCCTCATGATCAGCAGCTTTTGTAGTTGTAGTACAATGATAGTCAGCTTACAGATCGAGCACCTGGGTTTAGTCGACTGTTATATTTATGCGCTCAAGCATGATAATTAGCGGGAATTTGCTACGACATGATATCATGTCCTGCCTCCTCTGGACTCAACCGTTGTTGGCAACTTGGGTGCCATGTGACATGTTAGTTGGGGTGAGCTGTAAGCTATCCACCTCAGAGAATTGGTCTAGCTCGATAGACTAAGGGAGGGATGAACTTCTCCACTGGTAGCAAATGCTGTGCTTGTCACTCTATCTGAGATCAGGGGTCAAAGTTTAGTGACTGAATGTACACCTGGGTGACTCACATGTGTACACAGTATGTATTTCATTTCTCGGAATGTCAATGAATAATAGGGTTGAGGTTACTACGTCAAAAGTTAATTGGTCAGGAATGTGATGAATATGATGGTGTTTGTGCGGCAATACCATGGCAAGATATACCCAGTGCTGATTTATCTGCTGTGATGTCATCTATGAGGAGGAGAGCTCGTAACTTCATGGTAGCATAATATGGGCACACATTTGTGGATTGTATTAAATGGCTTACTATCCCCTCCCTTCCAGAACACTCTGTTCCTCGCCACACTCCTGTGATAGTACCAAAGTCTGCGGACTGTGGGACCACGATCCAATGAGTTTCCTGTGTGGAGAGTTGCTGGTGGGAACGACAAGACAACTCAACTCAACTCAACAGATAACTGACACCAGCAGGTCACTAGTAGTGTTACAAGAGTACTTGTAGATCATGTACTGGCTTTTAGCACTGACAACTGAATGAGCTGGCCATTAATGCACTCTGACCCCGGAGTGGCTTAGCAAGCAAGAGGTGGCATGTGGTTTTGCAGCTAGCCTATAAATGATGATTACACTAGATGTTCTGGAAGCTTCTTTGCACTTGGCTAAGGTTTGATATTTGCAATGAGGATGGGGGAGGGTTTGCACTTTAGTTCCTTAAAATTTTACTGGTGGAAGGTGGTGCTAGTCGTTCTATGGTGGAATGTATCGATTTACCACATACTGTAGCTCAGCAGACAGTGTCATGATCAATGTGTGTAATCTTATACATTCCATAGAATAAACATGCCAAGATGAGCTATTGCCTTGGAAAAGTACACAGAATCATGTGTACCGCAGCATAAGGAGCTTCAATTAGGCACAGCTTCATAGCGTGTTGAGCCAGAGCATAGCGTGTCGAGCCTCCTCTGGCGTAGTAAGCTCTATCACCAGAACTGCAAACACCGAGATTCCAGAAGCAATCGTTCACCACATGTACAGATCATACAGCTTTGGAGGTATTTCTCGCGATGTCTCCATCACATTCTGGCAATGGAGGCAATTTGGAGTCCTTCCCCATGGCTACTATATATTTTTACACTCCTTGTGCAATTTAGCATTCAGTTAACTTTCAGCAATGGATGTGCCGACAATTTGCACTCCTTTTACCATTTAGCAATCAAATAACTTTCAGCAAGTAATGGTACCACCTGAAACTGAACTGTGTTGCATGATTCGTGTTCTCAGTCTAGATCAGCCAGTGAGGGCTATTATTGTCAATGCGGGTCATCCATAGCTGAGTCAGTCTTGCATGAGAGTGAGCCGAAAATGACATGCATTGAACCAGAGGCGGCGCCGCCGGTCCGGCTGGTCCGGCTTTGGCCGGACCACTTTTCCAGCCGACCTGATTATAATATCACGTGCAGCGTAGTCACGCATAATCTACTTATATGCAGACTCGGCAATGGCATCTGTTTCTCGTCCTAGTTGTGGGCCTACCATTGAAACTGCACAGCAGCCAAGGTCTTTTCTTTCCCAAAACGGCCATTTTGATGCTACGAGAGCGCTTCCTCGTCGCTGAAAATACATGCGAAAAATTTTTTCCGCGCTTCGCGCGGACAGATGGGTGCTTCGCGCCTCTGCGCTACGAGTAGGCCGAACCACTTCTTCTATGCCGCTGCCGCCCCTGTGAACTACTACCGATAGGTTAGCATGCTGTTGCTCAGTTTGTATATACCTCTTCCCACAGGTACTAGACGACGATCTGGACCTGAGGACAGTGAAGCACCATCTGGAAGAGTGCAGAAAAGTGGACGGGATGCGTTAACTGTTACGCCATGCGCCAGTAGCAAGGACTGTGAATAAAGACTTTGTGTATTATGCATGTACACTCACTGTAAGGAGCTCCACTCGCGCGCGCGCATTCATCTGCTAATTTAATTTATCGCTCTGCATCTATGACGCGTCGACGTCACTTGCCGTCGCTAGCTAGCTAGCTGCAGACCTCAGAGCTGTTGCTGCGCAGTAAGAAAGGGGTGAGTTTGTATTTCAAGAAGCAGGCGTCTCTCGCCGCTGTAATGTCGTACCGTATTAGTATTATCACAATGTATGTATCACTGTCAGCAATAATTTAGTATTGCGATTTCACCAGCTGTACATCATGTGTAGTGATTGCTACAAGCAGTCAAGCTGCGGTAGCTATATAAAAGTGCTGAGCATGAGATTGAGAGCGCATGCGTATCCGCAGAGAGCAAAATAAATACAGCTGGGGCTGTCTTACCACTAGACTGCCTTGTAAGTCATATGATTTTAACAATAGAGTAGTTTTCGTACCCTGGTTGTAGAGATAACTGGTTCTGAGCACGTAGCGAAGACCAATAAAATGTCACCTGCATGCCATTGCTGGCCGCTGCTTGATCCATGCAGGCTGGAACCACTTGTACTCACTAGTTGGAATAGCTCGGTAGCTAACTCAAGTGTTCTCTAAGCAGCATACATGGTATAGTAGTATTATATTGTTGCTTTAGTTTGTCATGGGAATGCATAGTGTGCACGTGCTTGGTGACTTGGTAACAGTTACTAGCCCTTATCTTTACGCATATATATAATATTATACAGACGAAATTTTGTGGCAGGATAGAGCTAGTGGCTTGTCCACAACACTATAACTGCAAGTGTACACGGTCTGTACCCGTTATCATGTCCGTGGCGAAAATTCACATGCCTGTGTTGACTTTGAAGTGCCTACTACGTAGTAAGTCATGTGGTGCTTGACCAAGTAATCAATTCAATCTGTAATGACAACCATCAAGTCTGACATCAGTTTGTGAATGTAGTAACTCCAGCCATGAATATTAGCAAAGGGTGTAATGTACGTGCACTTGGACTCTGGCTAAAACAGTTCTTGGGTAATCCCTCTTACCAGGGGCGGCGGAACAGGTCCGGCAGACCCGGCAACTGCCGGACCAATGTTTTGACAAACCATGGTACTTGATAAACATCAGGCGGCACTGAGCGCCTAGTCTGGCGCAGCCAGACTTGTATCCACGGAGCTCAGTAGTCTGGCTGCGCCAGACTACTGAGCGCCGTGGATACATAGCTACGTACTGGGGACCAGGCTCGAGGGAAAGTCTGTTTACGAGTCCAGTTGCAATGCAGCAAAACTTGAAGTGTCTGGACACGTACCGGGCGCTTGTTGACGTGCTGACTACCACGTGCGATTTAGAAAGGGGTGGAGCCAGGAATAACAGCAGCGAAAAACTCGTCGCCTAGGCGTGGGCTACCAGCGCAGCGTACATTTCGTCGAGAGTGAGACAGTCACGGATTGCACGGAAACTAGACAGCAGTGGCAGTGCAGTGCAAAGCACGAAGGTGCTATGAGACCCCATCCAGGCAACTGAAAAATGACCGTGAAAATTTTTTTCCGCGCTTCGCGCTATATATACAGATCGGCGCTACGCGCCTCTACACACTGCCTTCGGCAGTGGACGTATCCCATTTTGCCGTACCAAACCCAAATTGCTTCCGCCGGCCCTGCTTACGTAAGCATAGCTCTTTCTATCCCACCAGCAAGATATATTGAGGGACTGGAATTTTTGTACTTGTTTAACCCTTTAACCACCGAATTCTTCCCACCAAGACAACACATTTTCATGCATTCAGCGCACAACCACTTTCGTAGGTACTCCTCTCCCACAGCATTCGCTCCTCAGCGGCCAAACTTGGTGGGGCCCGCACACATGGAGAGACCCCTCTGGCAATACTGTTAATGATATTCATGACCCCCCACAAGGCCAGCAATCGGAGGTCAAAGGTGGATGTCAGCCGGATTTTCGCCCAGCATTTCCCTAAACTTGGGCCAGATCTGACTGATGGCACACCTTACACCACCAATTTGCAGGTTTTCTTGAGGCCCTGGGTGGAGTCTATGAATATCATTAGAATCAAAAATTCTCGGGTCAATGAATCTCATTAAAATCAAAAAAAACGCCCACGACAGGCCGAAGGGGGGGCTGCCGCCCCCCCTTCGAAACCCCCCCGCTTGTACGTTTAGTGGGGGTTGCGCGCCGAAATCTGACCAAATTTTTGAGTTCGTGCCTTAAAGTCGTCCCTAGGCCCTCTGAAGACTTTTGGTCTCTTTTTGGACTGGCGAGAAGCCCTACAAGTGCATAGGGTCTAAATGACGCCTATAGACGTCAATGGGGCTTAAAGGGTTAATACAATGAGTTTTGAAGCAGTTGGTCATGAAGTACTGCATACTTATAGTATTATAGAAGAAGCCATGTTACCTCGGCTGAGTGCTAGAGAGAGAGAGAAGGGCGGAGTGTGACCGGTTGAGCAAGGTGCAGAGAGGCTGGAGTGTGAACAAGCATTTAACAGTCTCGTTTATAGAGGACTACAAAACTATCTATGAATGTTTGGTTCAGCGCTGCAACCTATATATCTACCTATAATATTATGTTCACCATAATATTTATTGTGAACTTGAAATTGCCAATATTGTCCACAGCATGTCTGACGGCAAACCCAGTGGAGCTGATCAGTCCACCTCCAATGGTGGGGGTGGCGGTGGTGGCGGTGATGGTGCAGCTACAAATGGCAGTGGTGGAGGTGATGGTGCAAAGAACACTAGGAATGGTGAATGTGAGAATGGAGGGATTGTGAACGACGGTGGTAGTGGTGGTACTAGTGATGGAGTAGTTATCAAAGGCAGTGCTGGTGGTGGTGGTGGTGGTGGCAGTGATAATAGTGTTGGTGGTGATGGTGGAGAGGTGGCTATGAATGGTGGTGGTGGTGATGGTGGGGGTGGTGATGGTGGAGAGGTGGCTATGAATGGTGGCGGCAGTGGTGGTGGTGGTGGTGGTGATGGTGGTGATGGTGGAGGGGTGGCTATGAATGGTGGTGGTGGTGACAGTGGTGGTGGTGGTAGTGGCAGTGGTAGTGCTGATGGTGGTGGTGGTGGGGGTGGTGATGGTGTTGGCAGTGGTGATGGTGGTGGCGGTGGTGATGGTGTTGAGGTGGAACCAAAGGATGGTGGTGAGGGTGAAGTCGTGAATGCACATGGGGGTGCCACAGCACTCAAAAGTGGTAAGTGCAGTGCATTCTATTACTGTGGCTGCTTACTGTGAAGTCTCATGACACACACAATTTCTATTGTATAATACATATATTATTTTTCTTATAAAGGTCTTGCTAAAGATCCAGGGAGCATTGCCAAGGAGCAGGGTGCCGGCAATGAAATTCCAAAGGAATTGGAACCACCTACACCTACCAAAGGTATTGTTACACACCCTATTATGATCTCTCTGATTACCATTACGTGCATGACCTGGTTGCAGTGCATAACTAATTGCGGATTGACAAAGCAGAAGAGCATGCAGTGTTGGCTTTTAATATGTTCATCCATTGCCATATACTTATTCCGTAGTAACCAGGCTGTTCTAACTTCTATAAACCATACCCAGGAGAAACTAGCTGTAGATATGGGACTGGATGGGCACCGTCATCATCGAAGTTGCTCCATGATCTCACTGTCCTGATCGAGTCTGTCATGGGACAACTGCATTTATCACACCTTTTGTGCAGACCACACCTACGGGCACTCCTTAATGCAGGAGAATTACTGAAAAACGGACCTTCAAATGGTCACATCCACGGACTCGAACGGTGTGTGGATGGTGTGGATGGTGTGAATTCGGAGAAGTTCTGATGGTTATGGTGCCTGTCACATATCTGATACTGTTGGCACGTGAGGGCCTGTGATTACCAGGATAGCAACAGCCATTACTTTGAAGACAAGCTATAATCTTTGGTATAGCGAGTGTTATAGAGAAGGCGGTGACAAGTGCAAGCCATAGACGTTAAGCCTCCCCCCCCCCCCCCCCCCCCCCCCCCCCCCCATGGGTGGAGTTTGTGTCTGTGTGCACAGGATTCATGAGCATAAAGAAGTTGGTCTGTTGGTTACATTCAAATGGTGATCTACCATTGCAGAATGTTTTGTATTAGTTATAGCAGATGTATAGGATGGCAGGCATGGGATTTAAGGTAGGAAGCATGACATCGGCGAAATTGCGCAATTTTGGTTTACATTTTCCCATGGCGGCTACCGGAATAAACAAGGGGGGCTTCTCTCTTTGATGCGGCTAGCGGCCCTTTCAAGTTTCAAATCGGTACTCTGATGTGGCCATGCGGTACTTTGAAGATTTGTTACAGGAGCTATTCTAGCTTATTGAATGCAGCAATGGGCTATCTGAGTGTGAATAGCTAGGTCGAGTGAGCAGAATGTTTGTTGGGCTGCTGAAGTGGCCGAAGAACAGCCTGGAAGGTGAACAGCCTCCGACAGCTCCCTGGCCAAGGTACTCTAGAGAGTTGACCTTTCGACATTACAGGCCCCGCCCATTTTCATGTTAGGGCGAATTTGGCTGGTTTGGTAGCTGGACTGGGCTGGTGAGAGGGAGTAGATGTGTGGCCAAAACTCTGTAACCGAGAGGTGAACGTGGAAAAGCATCCCTAGTTTTGCAGGGGGTAGGTTGACCTTTTGAAAAGTGGCCTTGGCTTTAGTCGGTTTTAGTTGGTGTGTGTCGAAAATTTTTTGAAAGCCCAGGGTAGCCAAACCTCTGTTTTTGAGGGCGGAAGTGAGTTTTGGGCTGTAGCCTGCAACTGAGGAGAGCAGGTGGTAAATCCATCCGTTGTTTTTTGGCCTGTTTTGTGTGTGTATTGATGATGGGGTCAGAGTGTGGGTGGGGCCTTGGAGAGGGTTCAAATTTTCAGTTTAGTAGAGGGCCTTGAAATTGAGTTTTATGGGAAATTTTCAAGCAGAGGGAGCAGTTTGATGCAAAGTATTGCTGAAACTTGTGTATGCTTTGATGCTGCCCATTTATCCATCAACTTGGTTTTGGAGATTGGTGTACCCATGTTTCCTACCTTAAGCTGTGACATGTGTATGAAAGAAGGGATTAATGAAGAAAGTAATCTCAGACCTATCAACTTAAAAAAGAACTCTATAGTGAGATACCCAAACAGAGTTGAACGGTCTTCGGCCATGGGAGGGGACTACTGCTGGTGCTCACTACTGTCATCAGAGTCCTGCACGTGCCATGAGCCAATGTCCTCCCTTCTCATTCCAATTAACTACTGACTACCAAAAAATAATCACATGAGCTGACATGCACGCATGTGCGCAAACTTTGAACTGTAGTTGATCAGCAGACTGTGAGAAATGAGGACATCACCGTGACAGCAGGGCTGAAATAGCTATACAACTTGCTCACCCGCAAACCACTATCCAGAGAAACAAAGGAAAACGAAAACCGCCCGCCCATCCTGCCAACAGCTCCTGGTAATACCGACTATCTTATTGAAATACTACGTCATACTTCTCAATCCAACTGACTTTGGCTGCTTTACTGCTGTAGCTACTTTGTGGCTTCCATCTTGTAAACTGATCTTGAGCAGTAAACACAGATCAAAGAACTAAGCCCCCCTTCCCCGACTCTTTAGGGGGGCTACAGCCCCTGTGTGCCCAGCTCCCTTCTACATCATCCTATGAGCCTCCCGAACTTCTCGGATATTGCTGTAGACAATGTACCCTCACTCCCCAATTATTATGCAACTAAGGGTCAAGCTTGAAAAAAATGATGGATTTTGTCCCTATGTACCATATTTCCACGATCAAACACTGCGACTATTACAAAGAAGTTTTGCGGCTACTATTTGAGGGCAACCACTAATCAAGGTAATGGATTGGAGTATGTCCCACTTTGTTGCGAAGAAAAAGCTTAGCTACAAAGAAGTGTGATTTGGTTTAGCCTTGTGTGGTACCATCATTATCATTACGACAAAATGGCAATTCACCGGTCACACATCACTCGCTCCCTTGCCTCAGGAAATTACATGACCTACAAAGTGTTCACACTGACAACAAAGTGGTCACAAGACGTCACTTCCCTCAACGAGCGCCAGACAAGTGCTCCACAATTGCCCTGCCATCCAACAATTGAAGGTTGCTCATGTGCTATTCGAATACTATTGTTATAGCCACGGTTACTAAACAAGGGTGGCATTTAGAGGTGCAGCTATTGTTCGAGGGCAGGCACTAATCAAGGGTGGCGTTTGATCTCAGAAATATCCATAATGCACATAAAATCAAACAATGCTTTGTGCCCTGTAACTTTACAATGTACCTTTCTATTTGAGGGGCAACCGCACTCCTGGTAGCAGCCGTTAAACCAGTTGCCAATTAATGCACGTCACGTGAGGACCATGCTCGATTTCTGGAGTCATAGCTATATAGATCAAGTCAGCAATGGGTGTGGCGGCCCAAGGAGGGGATAAGAAATTTACAGCACTCACAACTTCGCCAGCATGGTGAGTTTCGGCTTGTAAGCGTCAGTGAACGACAGCGATCACGGCCCCGTGTGGTCAGAATCTTCATTTGCTTTTCCTAAGAACGGTACTGCCACCGGAAGTGGAAGAGAGCACTTGAGCAATGGCAACCAACGGTGAGACAAAAGCTCCACCACCAAGGTGAGTTTCATCACCAATGTTTTACAATCAGGTCAGTGCATGATAGCGATCATGGCGGTGTAGTCAGAATCTCTGTAGGCCTATCTTAAGTACTCAAATATTAATTATTTATATTACGCGGCACAATTTTTCACCTACCCAGAGTGTAACCAGGCAACACCCTCGCCTCTTATATTCCACTTTCAGGACCATACTCCGCTACTATAATTAAGAACAACTCCACACATCGAAGCTTCGTCACCTCCTTAAGGTTACGGGATCCCCGTGCGGTGGGCGTGGCCAGACAATTTGTTCAACCCCATTTTTCTCGCACAGAAAGTAAGCTAGCGAAATCAAACTTACTCGACACACAGCAAGGAGGGTAGTCAACATGCAGACCAAACATCATGACAGCAGCTCACACTGTAGCCGTCGTACGCTGGTTAAATCGATTCCATCAAACTATTCACCAAAAATCTCCAGTGCGAAGACCGCCAGCAACTCGATTCTACTGTTGGGAGACACGCCATAGGAAGCTCTAGGGCGGACGGAAGCGTTTTGTGGCTAGGTTGAACTACTGTCTTCGAAAGAACGACCCTTGAGTACAAATAACTGCCATCTTGATTCCCGTCTTTGGACTACAGCGTCGAATAACTTCGGAACGGTCATCACATTTACAAAAACGCTTCGTCCGGCCCTTTCTATACTGTTCGTGCCTATTTCAACACGGTCTTCCAAGTCCAAGTCGGATCACACAGCTTTGTTTTTGGTGACAAAAAAAACTATGAAATAGCGCTTAATTAAGTATACGGTGTGCGTATCCGCGCGCAGGGATCCCATAACCTTAATCAAACTGGTACTAGCACTTCCTTTGCTGACCATAGTTGGGGGTTTGAACAGCAACCACTGCACTGCTTCGATAGGCATTGAAGACTCTCTCAAACGAATTAACACTGGGAAGCTGCAGGAAGAGCAACATGTGCCTTACGTATCTACATCCGTCTCCCAACCTGGGAACCTAGGTAGCAGCCCTATCCAGTATACGTTAAACACCCCCTGGTAATATTCCTCCTCTTCCTCCTCTTTTCCTCATCCCCATCCTCTTCCTCCTCCCATTAAGTTTCCTGTGTTACTCCGGTATCGTGCATTCAATTTGATCAGACTACACATCTATTTTCCTGCCATTGGACCAATAACTCGAGGCTTCGCCCCTTCAAGCTTCAGAAATTATAGCTACTTTATAGTGTCGTCAAGCTAAAGATTGTCTATATCCTGTTGTCAAGCAGCTGTTAATATTACAAATGTCATAAAGTACTTGCCAGGAGGCATTGTATTTTATTATAGCACTGCCCTGGGGACATGTAGCTAAACTCATGTTTAGCTAACCCTTTAAGACCTAACGTTGCATATCTGCAACGTGAGACTTTCAGCTTCATGATGTCACATCCGGCAATGTCGGCAATGTCCTTGGGAGATAGGTTCTGCGACAGCAGAAAGGGCGGGATAGGGGGAGGTGGGTGGGTGCAAACAGCATGGCCGTGTCTGGGCTCCGCGATAGAAAGGTCTTGGTCGGCACTGGGAAGGCCAATTCCGCCCTTTTTGGCATAAATGGACTTAGAAAGTAGCTGTCTTGCCTTGTAGGCCCTCCGTTTCCAGTGTTCATGGTCCGTTTTTTAGCTACGGCAGGTTGGCATTTCTCGGGAGGCTTGATTGCAAGCTCATTAATTGGTGGGTGTGGTTAAGTCACGTATATGCTTAGTATAGCTGTGTGAGCAGTTTCGAGCCCAGCAACACCAGGGAACAGAAATGAGGGTATGTTTAAGTGTTCTATAGATTCAAAATGACCTAGAGAAAGAATTTGGGCCCTAAAGAGTTAATTAATTAACTTAAGGTAGGAAGCATGGCATCGGCGAAATCGCGCAATTTTGCTCATGAATAATTAATGAGATGACGTCACTCGCATACGGTTATATAGAGTTATTCATCTGTTTATGTTTTCCCACGGCGGCAACCGGAATAAACAAGGGGGGCTTCTCTCTTTGATGCGGCTAGCGGCCCTTTCAAGTTTCAAATCGGTACTCTGATGTGGCCGTGCGGTACTTTGAAGATTTGTTTGAACACTTTTTATTTTTTTATTTTTTTTTACGTAAGAAGCTATTCTGGCTTATTGAATGTAGCGATAGGCTATCTGAGTGTGAATAGCTAGGTCGAGTGAGCAGAATGTTTGTTGGGCTGCTGAAGTGGCCGAAGAACAGCCTGGAAAGTGAACAGCCTCTGACAGCTCCCTGGCCAAGGTACTCTAGAGAGTTGACCTTTCGGCATTACAGGCCCCGCCCATTTTCGTGTTAGGGCAAATTTGGCTGGTTTGGTAGCTGGACTGGGCTGGTGAGAGGCAGTAGATGTGTGGCCAAAACTCTGTAACCGAGGGGTGAACGTGGAAAAGCATCCCTAGTTTTGCAGGGGGTAGGTTGACCTTATGGAAACTGGCCTTGGCTTGAGTCGGTTTTAGCTGGTGTGCGTGGAATTTTTTTTGAAAGCCTAGGGTAGCCAAACCTCTGTTTTTGAGGGCGGCAGTGAGTTTTGGGCTGGAGCCTGCAAGTGAGGAGAGCAGGTGGTAAATCCATCCGTTGTTTTTGGGCCTGTTTTGTGTGTGTATTGATGATGGGGTCAGAGTGTGGGTGGGGCCTTGGAGAGGGTCCAAATTTTCAGTTTCGTAGAGGGCCTTAAAATTGAGTTTTAGGGCATTTTCAAGCAGAGGGAGCAGTTTGATGCAAAGTATTGCTGAAACTTGTGTACGCTTTGATGCTGCCCATTTATCCATCAACTTGGTTTCGGAGATCGTGGTACCCATGTTTCCTACCTTAAAGAGTTAACACAATCATATACACAAGAAGATCAGTGCAATAGCTTGTACAATGCAGTTTGTCCAGGAGTCATGGTTATCCAAGTTTTTTTTTGTGACAGGTCAGTATCATTTAAGATACACTGTAATTGTCACATGCATGTGGTGAATGCACCTGGAAGGTTGGTTTTTGAACAGGACCAGGCACAACAGGAACTCGTGTTTGGTTATGTTAATCAGACCTCTCAACTTCAAAAAGAACTCTATAGTGAGATACCCAAATAGAGCTGAACTTGGTCCTGTAAGTAGCTTCCCCTGTGAGTTTCTTGGACGTCTTCAGCCTGGGAGGGGACTGCTGCTGGTGCTCATTACTGTCGTCAGAGTCCTGCATGTACCCTGAGCCAATTCCTCCCCTTCAGAATCACTCTACTGACTACCTCATATGAGCTGACATGTGCACAGAACTAGAACTTTGACTTTAGTTGATAAGCTGACCGTGAGAAATGAGGTCATCACAGAACTTTGAACCTTAGTTGATCAGCAGACCGTGAGAAACGAGGACATCACCGTGAGACCGTGAGAGTAGGGCTGAAATCGTGAGTCTCACGGTGGGATCGTGAGAGTTGAGAGGTCTGGTTAATAGTACAGCCAGTTGTATTCTGAAAAGAAAGGTGCATACCCGATACCTGTGACACGTTTGGCTGAAGGTTCAGGTCTATCTTTGACTGGAGGATAGAACACTTACTCCAGCGATACTAGTGTTTCTCCTTTCAACAGCATATCGGGACAGTCATAAGAGAGCATGGATTTGTCTTTTGTTTGAGCTGGTTTATGCCCATTTGGTGCTCATGGATGTGTTCGGTATGAAACCCTTTGACAATTCTTGTAGGTCATCAGGGGCAGATACAGGATTTATGAAAGGGGGGGCACCATATATTAAACGCTGCCGGAGGTAGTGCATAGAGGCGTGTAGTGCCAATCAGTCCGCACGAAGCGCGGAAATATTTTTTTTCCTTCATTTTTTACTTCTCCGGATGGGCTCTCGTGGCACCTTCGCGCTTTGCACTGCAAGTTCCAGATGTACAAGGATTGCAGGTCCCAGGGCTAGGGCCGCCATGAGCTTCTTCCTTGCTCCAATTTCACTCACGAACGTAATACGTACATACACGGAGGGGTATACTAGATCGTGGTCTCGTTCCCAAGCCGTTCGGTTTCAGGCAACGCACGATATTGCGAGCTGAGGAGGCCAGACCAGGAGTTACAACGTAGCGGCAGCAAGTTAGTAAGGAGGAAAATAAAGTGATGAAGAAGCAAAAGAGGGGGGGGGGCACCGGCCCCTGGTGCCCCCCCCCCCCCCCCCCCCCCTAGATCCGCCACTGGTCATCATCTTCAATAAATTTGAAGCACTTGGGAAGTGTTAGGCTCACAGTCAGGTCCCAAGTTGCTGCAACACTCTGTCCCGTCAAGACCTAAACCCAAACACGCTGGGTTTTTGCTGAGAAAGATGCTCTTTTCAGCCATTCTGTACGGTTTTGTATGCGTCGACTACTGTTACTAGCAATGCAAGCATGCACATGCCCCACCCTCAGGATATATGGTACATAAAGCATAGCAGTCAGGTGCCGTGTGGTTTATACAGCCCCTCACCCTCAGGGCTGTGGCCCTCGGGTTTAGTACTGTGTAGCCATACGGCCCTGACTGCTATTCTATACCTATAACAAACTGCCCTGGTGATTGAGTGCTCTAGCTCTGGTTGACCCAGCTCACCCACACAGGGGAGGTGTGGCATACAGTGCACCATTGCCTTTGTATGCAAAAATTCTAGTGAAACATTGGAGATTGATACTGCAGGAGGTATTTATTATTGCTACTGTTGTCTCTGCCAACTTAAGCTTGAAACCTTGATTTTGATCGGTCTGAATTGACTGAAGTGATATTCCATTACAGAATCCAGTCAACAACAGAGAGAGTTTTCAGCTGGTTCCACTGTGGTTCCATCTCAACCCATTCTCAAAGGTAATTAGAGATTAATTAACATTAACTGTAATACAATAGTCATGACCACATGTACTAAAATCTTCCTCAGGTCTAGGGATAAGGGTGAAAGACACTTTTCATTCCAGCTTCACCTATGCATGGTCACCATGGTCACCAGCCACTGAAATCCCTCAAAACATTGACTGGATAGATATCAGAAAAGATGAGTCTACTTTCCCCCACATTCGTTGCTATTGGCTAAGTGATGAGAAGGAAGAGCAACTGACAACCGTCATGGCATGCATCAGTGACAGTGCATCCACAGTGGCTCTAATCCTTGTCAACACTACAGATGGTTTTGAAGTTGATGCCAAATTTCTCCATCCAGATGAAAAATGTGGGTTTCCGGTTGCTGTGGTCACCAACACTGTTGGAAAAGCATTGAGTGATATTTTTATGAAACATAACAGAGAAGTACAGGCAAGAATGAAGTTCACGTCAGTCGCTGAAAATAGTCAAGCTGTTGCTATACAGCCTGCAAAAGATGAACAACCAACAAAAGATGTACATGGACACCAAGGTTTGCTGTCATTGATTGATACAAATCTGTATTGTGTATCATAACAGATTCCTTTTCAATCTCAGAGGTACAAAAGGCCCGCAAGCTGCGCAAAACTTTGGATGCTGCTGTTCAGGATCTGCTATTTCCACCTGATGGAAAGTACAGAATTGCATCTGAGGACTCCTGCCTGTTTGTGGCAGTTATGGATGAATTTATCGACTTTGAGATTGTCAGTGAAATGGGTTGTGTATTAACTACAGACGTGCATGTTGCACCTCACTTCCATTTTCTTATTGTCTAGGGTGGAGAGAGTACTTCTATGATATTTTCAACCCTGGTGAAGAAAATAGAACATTGCTTCCAGCGAGACTTTCTCCTCTACCTGGCAATAGCTTATTGCACTCTCCTGTTAGTTCTTAGCACACTATGATGTTTATATATCTACAGCAAGTTAATTACTAATGTCTTGTCTTTTGCATAGGGCTCCAGGAAAGTACCAACGTTGTCTTAAGGTCCATACGTACCAAAAAATTTGCATCCGCAAATTTGAAACCATGGACATAGCTTCTGTTAGTTCCGTCCTCAACAATTTTGTCAGAAGGTAGGGTATTGTTTCTGTAGTAGTTCTACAATCACAGAGTCAGTATAGGAATTGAGCAGACACACAATACAGAACATTATAATCTCAAGAACGAGCAACATAATATTATAACTAAGCCTTTATAACGTACCATTCATCTTCGAGTGTTTTTGTGGCAAGAAGAATCCCGAAACAGTATTGTGAAAGTACTAAACTTGGAAGTCACCAAACTGCCAAAAAAAAAAAATTCTTGTTCTTCTTTAAGATGGGGTAGTTCAAAGTGAATCTGTCACAATGCTTTTCATGCACCCATACAAAAGCTGCACTTTACAGTGAGCAGTGCACAACCCCATCACTTTTTTCAACTTCGAAGAGTCACGAGGCACTTGAAACCACCCACTCAGGAACTTCAGACTGGCTTTGTACATGGCCATAGCAAGCGGTCTGGCCAGTCCAGTTTTGGCCAGACCAATTTTTCACTCGAGCAAGATAAAAGTTCCTTGTAGACTTCCATCAGCAGAGAAAGTCGTTGAAGCGCTGTACTGACATTTTTCCATGCTATTTGGTTTGAAACACGACTTGAAACTCGATATTCAGGGGCTAGGGGTGAGACCAACACACACAAGTATTTCCTTCCACATTGAGAGTGAGGCGGTCACAGAATTGAAAAACCATGCAGAAAAGTTACGCGTGGCAAGCACGAAGGTGCTATGTTCGTACGAGGGCCAATCCAGATAGCGATGGTGAAAAATATTTCTGTGCTTCACGCGGATTGGATCACCACTGCACTATGCACATTGCCTTCGGCAGTGGCCTTACCACTTGTCTGTTGTATGTGACTCAATTTTCTTCATTTGTATGCATACATACAAAGTAACTTTGAATTGTGAACCCAAGACTCTTCTGTGAATGTCTTTCAAGTTAAATGTCACAAAAAACTGCATGGTTATGCAGGTCAGACTTCTGCTGCTCTGTGATAGATACAGAATTCTGTCCAAGCATGCACCTGCTGCTCATAAATGAGAGGAAAACATTAAAGGATACAGGGATAGCAGAACAGCGAACAGTAAGCAAGCAAGGTAGGGATGATAACATAAAACGGTTCGGTATACAATCCCCTTGCATATCTTTTATACAATGTCATTCATCTATATTTGAAGGGTGTGGTTGTACGTACATATACTGAACTGTTTCATCCCTGCTTGTTTTCCTATGTTTTGCTGTTCTGCTATCTCAACAATTTTGATGTGTTTTACTCTTCTGCATATTTATTCCTTTCATTCAGAGAGAACTTCAAATTTGGACATCACAAGGCATTCTGGTTTCTTGGGCAAGCCATGCTTCGTCTGATGAAAGAACGAGGACCATCTCAAATCTTTCCTATTATGCTATGGAGTAAGTGAATGAACAAGGTTTCAGGTTTTATTGTGTATAATGGGATGGAATAGAGGTGGTTGTACATACTAATAAACTCATGACAATGGTAGAGGTATATTCCTGACAAATGGGGTATCGGTTGGGTAGACTTCTTCAGGGCTGCTTTGGAGAGTGCAGTTTGCTCTGCACTTGGGACTGTCACGGACAGGCACTCCCCAAAGCTTGTTGCTGTATGCTGGGCTGCTATATTATTACAGCTGTGGGCATATTATTCAGGCTGTATGTATGCGGGCTGTACAATGGCTGTATCTGTGTGTTGGGTTGTGGGTAGACCTGGGCAGGTCTCCACGCTGAGCCATGTGGGGGGAGTGGCCCCTGCACTACTTTATTCCACCCCAACGGGAGGAAGCCCAGTCTCATAGCTCCTGTTGTTAGCCAACTTGCAGCTTGTTAAATGATGTTTAAAGCTAGCTTTAAATATAGTTAACAAGCGAAGGGTGGCCACTCCCTCTGGGGTGGGGTGAGGTCAAACTCAGATCCTAATCAAGCTCGCAGATCAACTAAGACGCATGCGCACAGCTGCTGGCTGAGTGCGCCACGTGTGCAATTGTGAAGCCTCCAGAAGCTAGGTACTAAGATCTCTGTCTCCCCTCCCGCCCACCCACATCAGATAATTCTCTTCAGGTAAGCCAGGTAAGTCCATAATTATGTCCATATGACTACTACTCCTACTTTGGTTTTGTGTTTGTCTGTTGTACTTGTGTGTTTTTAGATGTCGGCTCATGTTTTACACCTCTCTGAGGTGTGACTGCGCAGGGGCATTGCACTCACTCCCTCCCTTGTTTCGTATGTCGTGTTGGGCGGGGATCTATCCTTTACTTGGGTGTTCCCTTTCATGTCTTGCTGGGCGGGGACTGTCACGGACAGGCACTCCCCAAAGCTTGTTGCTGTATGCTGGGCTGCTATATTATTACAGCTGTGGGCATATTATTCAGGCTGTATGTATGCGGGCTGTACAATGGCTGTATCTGTGTGTTGGGTTGTGGGTAGACCTGGGCAGGTCTCCACGCTGAGCCATGTGGGGGGAGTGGCCCCTGCACTACTACCAATCCTTTATTCCACCCCAACGGGAGGAAGCCCAGTCTCATAGCTCCTGTTGTTAGCCAACTTGCAGCTTGTTAAATTGTGTATAATGGGATGGAATAGAGGTGGTTGTACATACTAATAAACTCATGACAATGGTAGAGGTATATTCCTGACAAATCCGTTTTAACAGAAGCCTATTACACTGATTATTTCCAATGAATCCAATCTAAGAAATGTACTTGATATCAATGCCCTGAAAGATAACTTGCAAAGTAGAGGAGAGAATCAATTCCTGGTCACCACACATTGTCAGACATAATAGTTGCAATGTTGAACCCTTAGCAGGTAAAATCACAATTGCACCAACAAATGGTATCATGCAGGCTCAGTGATATTATACCCGTGCTGCACTCTTTTACTTGTATCGCTGTGAGTGGCGGGATAATGCCTCAGACAGCACTTATTCTCGGAACTGTGTGATGTAATTTGCACATGATCACATGTTCATTCTCCAAGTTTGAAGATGACAAAACGCTGTGAACGAAGAATGAGTGTGCCATGCCATTGTACATGTACATATTTCACATTAGTTATGTCCGTCCTTACCCTGCATGAAGAGATCTTTGCCATACAATCGTCTCGACTTATGTTTGTAAGTTTCCACTAGTACTCGGCTACCTGCCAGACCATACCAGAAGGAGCTATATGTTCAGCTAATTTACGTCCGAGAATAGATGCCCATTGTGTGTGTAGATGCCAGCCCTGCACGAAGATATCCGTGAGCAGAGGTTCTCAGTCTTGTGACCACATTAATGAGACGAGAGAAAGATCCGAAATGTGGGACAAAAGTTCAGAGATAAGCAAGCTGTAGCTGAACTGAGCACTGAACCTCTGTCTAACCATACCCTGACTGTGACTGCGACAAGGGGCGTAATCTGTCTTATTTTGTGGATCATGAATATCATTAACAGCCTATTCACTGTTATTCTGTGTGTTGGAGGGTGTGCCTGTGCCGTTGGTACCTGTGAAGCCAGCTGTAGCTAACTTTGGTTGTATGCTGACACTTGACATGGTCTGACCCAAATGGCTGCCAGAATCCTCATTAATATCATTAAATAGCTCCGTTTTAATTTTATTTGCCTCCCCATTAAGGGACAGTTACTTAGAGCTACTGTACGCTTTCCACTTCTACCGTGGAAAGAAGCAAAACTGAATAAATATCTCTGTGTACGACAGTTGATGATTGCATAAGGTGAACCTTCCAACTGTGTTGTTGCTATGTCGCAGACAAGTGTTCTAGTCCACATTACAGTGGAACCTGTCTAATGCGGTCACCTGGGGGCCAAAAATATTTGGCCTTATTAGACAGGTGGCTGCATTACAGAAAACCTCTCTAAAGCAGTCATGTGAAGTTTTAGTTTCAATTGACCTCACTACAAAGGTTCTTGCGACACTGAACAACTTTGATTCAAGTAAGTTCCATGAAGAAGACACTAAGGACTTTATAAGTATTGTAGATTATTTCATTTTTGTATGTTCAGTTCGGCACTTTTTATAGTGTTAAATGCACACGCGCACATACGCAACCCACGCGTGCACGTAGTCTACCGATAGAACTAGTCGACAGCACAAACTTTATCATCAAACAAGGCAGTGATGTTTCAATCCTGTATTGGTTCAAGTGCACTGAAACGCTGGAAAACACATGTGGCTGTAGTTTTGCCTATAATGATCATTGCCAACTGCACTGATGATTCGACAGACTATTTACTACTGGCAATAATCTGGCAGAGTACAGTACTGTACTTCAGAATTAAATTACAGTGCGACTTAGTTACAGAAAAAACATGGCTATTGTGCATGGAGAGTTGTAGGATGCACTAGTGCAAACCACAAGCATGGGTTCTGTTTCATTATACGTATGAATTTGGAAACGCTTAAAACAGCTCCCACCCCCTGAGCATGTAAGGTTCACTGCCCATGGCCACACATGGTATCGCTTTGCAAGTATACGTACATAGATATAAGATGGCCTTAGCTGGGCATGGAGGCCTGATACGTAAGAGACATGCATACGCACAATTACAGTTTCAACTACAAGTCAATTTGTGAGTCAAAACTGTCTACTATTGATGTTACATCTTCGATTGTTTGCAACTAGTGATAGTAGCACTTGAAGATGAATGGTATACGTTGTTTTAAAGGCATAAGTTATAAGTTTACCATTTTGAGAAATTATGTGCACATAGAGTCTGCTTACTTTATAAGTGATGTCATGTACTAGGAAGGAAGCACATGCACAGTTCATGAATGTTGTCCAGTACCTAATTGTCTTATTATGCTATGCTCCGATGCTCTTAACTGCTTTGATTATGCTTCCAGGATTTGTTTATTGTGCTCACATTATGCACGTTCATAAAATCATTTGTGAGCACACATTGACAATCAGCCTAGTTTTAGCTGTTCTATCATAGATAAACCAAAAGCGCTAACTAAGTCAGACCTTTCACTCTTTACAGTTCATTATGCCAGCCTGCTCTTATGGTTCCACCCTACTATTACACTCAAGCATAAATTCTGGTGACAGTTTTTGGCATCAAAAAGTACAATCGCAAATAAGAAAGTCAGTTTTCTTCTTTCTTTCATCAGATCAGCAAATCTAATGTTGTTCAACCCTCTCAAAAAAAAACAACACGAAACAGCATGAAACATCAGCTATTTACAGCAAGCAGCGCGTGATCCCATCACTTGTTTCGCAGCTTTGAAATCTCACGAGGTGCATGAACCATCCACTCAAGTAATATGGCTTCTTTTGTGATGCCATATTCTTCATTAAATTTATACACATTCACACAAAGCACTTGGGCTAACGACGAAATGTAATCATTACTTAAGACAGTTAATGTGCATGGAATCTGTGTTACTACCTACTGCACTCTGTGGCCTCTGTGGGCTATGTGAAATGTCACTGCTAAGTGTACTAAAAACTGCATGGGTATATGCAGGTATCCCAGGTCTCTAGACAGGGAGAACTGCTTTTATATCCAGAGAAGGGATTGTCTTGGTGCTTGAACCGATACCGGTCAGTGATTCTTCAGCCAGTGTAGTACCTTCATGAGTCGATTCTCTGAATTCCAAGGACAGAGGAGAGACTTCTACTGGATGGCAAACCTCAGTTCAAGGATGTGCCTGCATGCTGAAAAAAAAACATGACATAAACTGACATCAACAACAGTAAAATCATTATACGTAGATAGGCATAATGGAAAGTAGTAGGGATGACACCCCCCACCCCCAATATATACAAATAAATATCCTAAATTGTGAAAAGATGTGTAGGATGGGGTCATATACTCATTATTTATTGTGTTGCATGTTTGCAGAAAGTCCTCCTAGTAGCTGCCAAACCTGTAACTGTCATGCATTCATTCCCTGCAGTTACCACTTATCTGAAGTTGAACTCACCACAGACAGCAACAGATCTAGAGAAGGTCTGGTTTGATCACTTCCTGAAGGTAAAGCATAATTGTGTACAAGATTGGCTGTTACTGAATGATCAATGATTGCATGTGTATTCTGATTTCTAACACAGGACAGTCACCGCTATATACTCGACGATGCAAACATTGATGGCATCGTAAGAGGCATACTACTTGGCAATGCTGAAAACCTGAGTTTGCCTTCACAAGTCTCGTTTGGCACAAGATGGATTGGAGAACTGCTGGTAGCAAGTAATGGTGCAAATGTTCGTCCATTTCATCACCAAAGGTAACTGCAGTCACAAGCATGCATTTTGATGTTTGTATCCCATCTCATATCATAGAGTTGGTCATATATGCAGGGATAGAGTGGACACGCAATATATGATAGTACAACAAATGCATGTTCAGCTTATAAGTGCCTTCATGACAACGTACCATTTATCATTGAGTGTTTTCCTGACCAAGAACACTCCCATTGTAGCAAAAAGCATCACAAAGGTACCGATCCACACCAAACTGCCAAAATCCGTTTTTTTTGTTTTTCTTCTTCAGATGGGCTAATTCAAAGTTGCGTGACTCCCTCACTATGGTTTTGGCACAAAATAGCAGCATTTTCCACACCAAACTGCCAAAATCCGTTTTTCTTCTTCAGATGGGCTAATTCAAAGTTGCGTGACTCCCTCACTATGGTTTTGGCACAAAATAGCAGCATTTTACACTGAGCAGTGCTTGAAACTACAGACTATGGCTTCAGTTCTGACCCAAATTTCATCATTTCGCGACCTACTTATGTGCTCTTGTTTGTAGGAAAGGGTGCAAAGCAACTTTGAACTTTGAACTCAAGCCGTGTACATTAAGGTTACGATGTACAATTCGATAAACATTTTTGCTGGTAACTTTGCCGCTTTAAATGTCAGGAACTATAACAGATATCAATCCGTAACAAGTTGCATTCCAACATTCCAACACCACATGAAAGAAGTATGAGCACCTGGAACAGGAAAGTAAAATGCCTCAAGGCATTTGGACCTAGGCAATTAGACTCACTGTTCAAGCGCTTTTGCGCCAAATTACTGAGAGGCAGATGGTAGCCCAACCCTCAAAAATTCTCCAGCGCTAGTACACAGTACTAGCTAGGTCGTGACGAAGAGATATGCAGCGATATGTGTATATTTTTAGCTACATGTACAAAAACTTACCGGTTCAGCTAAGATGAGCATTCTGTAGGCATGCATAGCCTCCGTTTTATGCCCCAATTTCGTGATATCGCTTCGTGCCGCCCTGCAAAATACATCAGGCTACACGTACGTGCAGCAAGTCAAAATTCATGAGAAACAATTTCCCTTCATTATATTTGGTGCAAGGTATGAAATACTATACTATAAGGTCTCATTAGTCTGTTGTTAAGGTTACGGGATACCGTGTGCTCATTAAATATACATAACGTACAAGTTACCTTTGTCCCTCCGTGCAGGAACTAGCTAGAGACACGCAACAAAAACGAGGGATAACAGCAATACGAGTACCTTCTAGCTGGTATGATTTTAGCGCCTGAGTACAACATGCCAACACGGGCAGTGGCATCAAAGTTCAAGGTCGAGTTGGCGATTTTTGGCGTCAGATTTTGCAATCAGAAAGGGCTAACAGGCCAGCTTGGCAGCACCCATGGGAAGTTTTCAACTGACTGGAGGGCGGCTCGGAGCGACTTCGCTTCGCTGCCGTTGGAAAAACGAGTGATGGTCGTTCATACCACAAAGCCATTCGCTTTTCGCCAGATCAGGCAAGTAGAACGCACAGTATCTCACGAACAGGATGTTTATCTCGGTAAAACTTTTCGAGCCGCCCTGCCCCTTTCTTCGTAAAATTGAAATCCAGTCTAATATACGGTTAGATGTAAGTTCAGCAATAAAAAACTGACGCCAAAGTCGCGCACACATTTCACTGTTGACTGTAAACCGCAAGCGCGCGCCGCGCATGCGCAATTGCAAACTGTAACCCGTAACCTTAATTGAATTTGTACCGCATTTACATGTAGCGCTTCTGCTATGAATAACATTATCTCGTTGTTTTATGTAAACAAACTGACAGCTGCCTCCTAATTGTTCATCGTAACCTTAAGTAGCAAGCAACTAATTAAGGAAGACTTTTGCTGTTCTGCTATCCCTATATCTCCATTCATTTTTACACTAGTGCTAAAGTCTCTCTCAAAAACTGACAGCATGTAAGCCTTTATGACAACTTACTATTCATCTTCGAGTGTTTTCGTGGCCAAGAAGACTCCCAGTGTTGTGAAATATTGTCGCGAAAGTACAGCACCAGAAAGTCACCAAACCATCGCCAAAACACGGTTTTATTCTTCTTCTTTGAGCTAGTTCAAATTTGGCTGACTCCCTCACGACAGTGTTTGCACAAAATAGCAGCATATTACACTAAGCAGTGCATCGCTTTTTGACAACTTCAAAGTCTCACGAGACACTTGTAACTATAACTATGGCTTCATCTGCACCGCCATTTTCTGGGATGCTGGAAACCTGGAACGGTCAGGAACAGAACGGAACAGAATGGAACGGAACCGGAAGTAATTATTGCGACTTTACTAAACGAAATATCCAATTAATAACAATTGTAGCACTTTATACAGGCAGCTTCTGGAGGAGTTTCGTGGGAGCAAAGATACTGTCTGTATCGCTACTGGATCTGTACTTAACGTTGCATTTAGGTCAAGCTTGTAAGCAGAGCAGGGGGCGAGCCTAGTGCCTAGTGCTTGATGCTCTCGCTTGGCCCAGCTCTCTGACTTCCCAATATAGCACAGACGTAAGTGCAAGTTCATACCTAGGGTCATGTCCTCGGGGACATGACCCTAGGTATGGTCTTCTTTGCCAAAGGAGATCAGCAAAGAAGACCATCTGGCAGATCCTCACCATCAGAACTGTCGATGACTACTATCACTTCGGGTTCCATGCGTGGTTTATCCGTTGGCTAGCTAGAGAGGGAACTAGAGAGAGTGCAAATATGAGGTAAACAAAACAACAATATAAATGTATATTGAGATGTAATAGCAGAAACAGCAAAAAGTAAGAAAACAAGCAGGGATGATGGCATAAAACAGTTCAGTATACATCACCCTACATATTTTTCTCATTATACGTGTATTAGCTATGTGGAAAGATACTGAACAGTTTTGTGCCATCATCTTACTTATTATAGTGATGGTAGTCTTATTCCATCTTAGTGCTTAATTCTTCCTTAACGAGGCGCAACCGCACTCCTGGTAGCCGTTACAACCCCAGTTGCAACTAGCCATAGCGCAATCCAAGTATTCCAGTTTGTTTCAATTAATGCACATGCCACATGACAACCACGCTCATTCGATTATTAGCAATGGCGGCCAAAGGGAAGACAAGAAATTATTACACAACATCGCCAGCACAGTGAGTGAACGACAGTGATCACGTCCGTGTGGTCAGAATCTTTGTGTGCCTTTCCTAAGGTTAACGGCTGTACTGCCAATGAAAATAGAGTGACCGACGGCACCACAAAGCACTTGTATCTCCACCACCAAGGGTGAGTTTCAGCGCCAAAATTGTACGGTTGGGTTACTGCATGGTAACGATTATGACGGTGTAGCTAGTTAATTTGTAGGCCATTCCTAAGTAGTTGTACTTAATTATTTATAGTACGCAGCACAATTTTTTCCCCTACCAGGAGTGTAACAAACATAGGTTATACGATTGAATCTTACAAACTAACATGACGTCCTCCCACTAAGGTCATGCTCATCGTGTCTTGGGACTAATTACAGCCTTGAGGCCATCACATGAGACCACGTTGTTGTATTCAATGCAGTCACAGCGAACTGGAAATTTAGTAACACTAGAGGTGCATCACAGCCTTAGAAGCAGGAGTTGCAACTGCCACCTGCACTCATGAAGTGTATGTAAGCAAGAGTAACTACGAGTTTGGTTTTGAGGGCAATATTAAAGAAATCAACACAAAGAGTGACAGATAGTGGTTTAACTGATAGCCCAGACTCAGTATTGACTGTTGGCCACAGTTACAATCTATCAGCTAAACAGCACGCAAAGCATCTATGTACAATGCGAATAATTTGAGATTTCACACTGAATTATACTTTGTACTCAGGAATGCTGTTGATGTGCTCCAACGTTTCTTCACATCTGAGGAAGAGTTTATGGAGCTCATTGTTGTCAAGCTCAGGGAATGCTATGATGGTTGGTTAAGCAAGAAACCGCAAGGTTGCTTTAACTCACTCAGTTCTTTTGGAACCAAGTTGGAAGCAGTTAAGAAAGTGAGTTTGTTGTACCTTATCTCTCCCCTCCCACCTCCTACAAACATTATGAATTAAACCACTGGGCAGATTTTGCATGAAAAGCCGATCTAATGAGTCATTCAATAGTGTGTGGTAGTATGTAATTTTGTGCTTTAATAAATCTTGTGATGCAAACACTGTCAGCAGGTTTCACTTCAGAGTTGATTAAGACAAGAGTTTTGCCTTTTCTCAAGATACTGCATATTGGTATTCATATCATAATTTATATCGCCAGTGCAAAATTAGTCTCGGGCTATACACCCTCGACAAATTTTTCAACGGCATAATTATCACCCTTGTGCAAAGTATACATAAATGATATGAGGCTTCAAATATGATTCTATTTCCCATTGTATGGCAACTAGTGACAAGTACACCAGAAGCACGGAAGAAGATGAAGCTTTGCCTTTGTTTGCCCCCAACCCCCTTTATCATCTGCTTACTGTCTAATTGCGCATAACCAGATCTCCCAGGCCTTCATTCTATTTCCATTCGGAAAAGTGATTGTAACTTGTGAGTGGGAAGGCATGCAATTAGGGACGGCAGAAGTACTCTGGCTTTCATCATGCAACATATTTCTACCTTACTGACTGCATAGTACATGCTGGTCATAAAGTTTGTTGTTTTGCTGTACTACTGGGACTTTAACAACTGCAACTCTGCATTGTGAAGTGCTATATGATAGATTTAAGTGTATATATTATAGCTTGCGAAAACGAAATTGCAATATACTCAAGATCCAAACAGAGATTTCCAAGAATGTGTTCGCATGAAGTGCGAAGTATACTTTGTATGCACTCATATACCAATATTAGATCTTTAGGTAGGTGAGCTGGCTTTGTCATCCAGCCAGAGAATGGTTGACTATATATTACAGGTATATAGTGTTTCAACAGACGCCTGGGTTACTGATGGTTCAGGAAATGCTGCAAGTATGGAAATCTGCTGCTTTGCAATAGAGCAAGCATGACTGCTCCAAGGAAAAAAGTAATGTGACAAGATGTATTTGATAGCAAAACCACAAAAAGTATGGAACAAGGTACGAATGATGGCTATATTCCCCCCCTTCCCACACCCACTTGCAAAACGTTTTTCATTGTACACCAAAGAAACCTTTCTGGTGTTTTGTGATACCTTTAACATTATCTCTTGTCTCCCTTGCCATTTCTTTGTAAAACTGGTGAGTGGAACCTGGGAATGAAGTGATTGTGGTTCAGGAGTGCAAGAATAACATAGAACACATTAATTCAACAGGGTCTCGAGCTACTGGACACAATGAACGAGGTTTTCAATGCAAAGAATTGGAGAGTGGCCAAGGAGCAGTTTGAAGAAGAATGCAAGAACTGGTTACTCTTGTTGATGGGATTAGTGACTAAAAATGATGTAGATCCTGAGCTCACACTGCATGAATTTCTCTCTTCCCAATATGTTGTGGCAAAACACCATCAAGGATTCATCGTTGATCAGGTATGTTGTATTCCTATGTATAAGTGTAACATTATGCAGACAGAAGTTAGCACTGGCTCATATTATCACTACTAACGAACAACATCAATTAATGCCTATAAATGATAATCATATCGTGTGCATGTGGGAGACGTTGTGTACACATACACACATTGCACCATATAATGTAGTAAGTGCATTTGAGAGAATTTCACACAACTAACCTATCATGGAAAAAGAGGTAAGTAAATAGGTTCTTTATTCATTTACATAATTGGACATATAGGCGGTCTACATGTTGATATTTCTGGCCTTGTTTCCAAGTCTGTGTCCAGAATTTATCTTGCAACTATTATTAGTCTCTCCAAGCTTAAAGTCTAGATGGATGGCTGGAGACAAAGGTAGCCTCAATCTCACATGAAAAATTGATATATTACTTACAGATCGTGAAAGGAACAACAAAGCGGCTCTGGAAGCTGTCTGTTGATCATTTCTTTGTTCTGTATCAAGATTCGAGGATTTGGCCTCCTCAGGTACTGGAGATATGAAAATTATGATTCTTGTACATACTTAATGAGATCCAATATTGCTCTAGTTTTTTGATGAGTTCCTGGATTCAACTCCTGCAAAGGATATAAAACTTTCTGATTCTAACTGGAGGAGATTCTTTGGTGAAGCTGTGAATAGGTGCGTAAACTACACTTTTGACCCACATTTGATGTCAACATTTGTCATAACATTTTGGATGCTTTCCTCAGGTTTCTAGGTGCAAACAATCAGAGGAGTGTTCACAAGTTCCTGTTTAAAATAGCGCAACACTACAAAGAACGGAAGAATGCTATTGGTTTTTTAACGGACCTCCTGAAAGTTAAAACCCCAGAACATTTTGCAGTATGCCAGACTGACAGTGGTGAAAAGTCTAAAGAGGATGATACAGCTTATCAGGGTTTTGTGCCGAGTCTTCAATCCTTTATAGTTGAGAACGAACTGAAGCATCAACTTCTTTCTCATATGAAGGAGATAATGGTAAGGGATATCTACTGATCTTTGTATTATCTGTTTACAGTTGAGTATAGTGTGTGGGTGGATCAAAGGCAGCAACTGTGGGTTATATTCTAAAGCCATGCAAGTCATGCAACAGCTGTGGGTTTAGACATTAGGCCATGGCTCAGCACATTCTAATCAATTTTCAACCCATTGGAGCATGCAGGTATAAACGATAATGCACAAAATTGGTTTTCTTTTCAGACGGGCTATAGAGTTCAAATACTCTCTCGTGATGGTTTACACACGAAACAGCATCATTTTACACTGAGCTGTGCACGATCACATCGCTTTTTCACATCTTCAAAGTCTCACAAGGCGCTTTTTCACAACTTCACAGTCTCACAGTTAAGGTGCTTGAGACCATCCACTGAAGAACTATGGCTTTGTCTGTGACGCATTCTCTTCATTTGTTGTTATGCATGCGCACAGTGCACTTAGTTTCTCAAGATCACTGAATAAGAAATACATTGTGCATGGGATCTGTGTACACCTAGGCACCTACCGTATTTCTGCGATAAAACGCCGCGGCTACTATTTATTTTGTCATGCGATTTACTGTGGCTACTATCCAAGGGCGGCCACTAATCAAAGGTGTCGTTTATTAAACTCAACATAAACAAGGAAGCGAGGAAATGGATTGGGGCACCATGTACAACATGTATGCACAAAGAAGAAGTTTTGTTTCAGCCCTGGGCCATGTGGTGCCGTCATAATCATCCCGACAAAACGGTAGGTACCATTTGTTACAAACGATTCCAGCGGTTCTGGTCACATGTCGCTCACCCCCCATGCCTCGACCTCAGAAAACGCCAAATGGTTCGCCAGGTCTCAGGGAATATGACCAACAATCAGTTCCCCTCTCTTCACACTCACAGTGAAACAGTCACGGTCCTCAAGAGCTAGACAAAGCTCTTCGATTGATCGCCGACCAATACCACCAACAATCAGTTCCCCTCTCTTCATGCTCACAGCGAAACAGTCACGGTCCTCAAGGGCTAGACAAAGCGCTTTGATCGACCGCCGACCATTCGAATACTAGCCACGGCTACTAAACAAGGGCGGCGTTTATTTTGTTCAGCCCTTCTGGAGGTGCGGCTATTATTCGAGGGCAGCCACTAATCACGTTTGATCACTGAAATACGGTATTAGCCTCATTCCCAGGCAGTTCCCACCTCTGGTATTTTATCGCTTGCAGTACTGAAGCTATTTGCATACTGCAAGTGATCCAATACTGGTGATGGAATGAGGCTAGGTGCCTATCAGATAAGGGGATAAATGTCACTACAAACTACAGGTATTCCATCTCTTTAGACAGGGAGAGCTGGATTGTCATCCATCCAGAGAAGTGGTTTATATTTCAGTCATGTATTACATGGAAAGATACGTTGGGCGGGGTGTATATACTTGCAAATGGCTGCAAACTGGTTCGGCACTTTCACAATATGCTTTTTGTGACACTGGGAGTCTGTTACAAGGATTTTGAGACTTTTGTATTGTCATATATTGTGAGTCTACTCTATTCTTACATATAGAGTCTACTGACTCCATACAATCACCCAGACACTGTGCATCAATGCAGACCAAATGAGGGTGCTGATAATGTAATCTTGGTTTTGACATGGAGTCATCCATGGAAAGATACAACTGAAGCTTAGGCTGCATTCAGTGTCCTCAGAAATGATGCTCTCAAATTTCTCCATTACATGTGTTCCATACTGCTGTTCCAATTCCACAGCAATTTCATCATGTGTGCATAAACAAGTCATGTGCCTCACTTCCCGGAAGGCTTTTTTGGTGATGCATAAAAATTATGCTCTAGTTTTACCAAGAATTACTTTCTTATACTTTTAGGAATCACTGACTGAAAAGAGTGGCAACTTCCAGAAGATTATTATATCAGAAATTTTAAAGGTAGCTTCATTACTCTTTGACTTACCTAGCATGATTGTGTGTTACAGTGTGTTAGAGGTTGAAAGGTGCTGACCACGCATTTATACCGCATTGTCTGCTGACTGGGGTGTATGGAAGTTGTATTATACCCCTCTACATATAACTATACCGTACATCTTAGATTCTTAATCAGCAAACTTTAGTGCATACTGATGCTTATCAGTAACACACTTGGCAAATTAGGCAAAAGCACTATGGCCTATTTGAATGTTTATGGCTAGAATTTACTTTGAAATTTATTAGGAAGTAACTCGAGCTCTAAGATGTGTGGATCTACAAGGAGTGAGATTACTACCATCATGGAGCGATGCTATCAGTGCTACTGTCAACTGTCTTAAAAGCAACCCTACCTGGTGGCAGAGAGCTCGAGAACCATCACTTCGACAGATGTTTTGTCTAGACTTTGTGAATGCTTGTTGCACTGAAATCCAAGTAACTAGCAGTTCATTTGGCTGGGTTGACAAATATTCGAATGTTATCCACCAATTGGGTGACATATATTCACAATCATATGCAAAAAGGTCAGATGAACAGATGACCGCCACCGATGAGCTCCCTCAAAATATTTTGAAGAACCCATCAGTGGCAAAGTACTTTTCATGGATACAGAAGATTCACCAAGTTATGCTAACGTGGAAGACAAAGCTGGGTAGCAATGATGCTAATTATGATGAAATTCATGTATATTCCCTGAAACAACACTACATTCATGAGATTGCACAACATGTTTCAGCTACCAGTTTAGTTATTCCAACAGAAAACTTCATAGTCCTGAAGGATGCTTTCCTTGAGAAATTTGAGGAACTCAACATTCTTCTTCTAAAATACGTTCCAGGAGACTCCAAGCTTGGCTGGTAAGTTACAAGTTCCTTATATCTGGCATTCAACTCATTAATGGTTATGCTTTTGTGCAGGTGTTCCCTGGTATCTATTCTTTCTGGGCATGGTGTGGAACTTCCAACAACTATATCAGATGCCCTAAGAGAGAATTTTCTCTTTCCTGGTGAACATAAAGCTGGCATGGAACTAGTTGAACATCCTCCTCCGCCACCACCGACTGCAAAGTTTGTTCCTCCTGACCCACACGTGAAGCTACAGTTATCAAAGAATGTAACAGTTCGTTCATTGACCACTCTAATTGACAGCATAAATGCTTTTGTTCAGCCAATAGCGAAATACATAACCATTCTGGCGTATTTTAAACTACACCCAAGCAAAGTTTTCAGTACCTACCTTCAAAATGAAGTAGATGCACAGGTGCTTCCAGTACAGGAACTTGGACAGGATTTGGAAAACGAAGTGCAAGAGAGAAAACCAGTGACTACTCTAGGGAATGCTTTACAATGTACTGAAACATTGATGAAAAATATTATGGAAGGTTCAGCAACCTATGGAGAAATAGTTGCTGGAGGACTACTTTGTGATCAATCTGATAGTAATACAAAGACCTTTGTTGATTCAAGATTTGATGTAGAAGAAGAATTCCAGAATTTAGCGAACTGTCCACAATTTAAAGAGTATGGTACTCATGGACTGTATCTCCTGAAACTCTGTCAATTACCACATTATGTTGAAATGATCGAACATGTGTGCATACAATATCACCTTGAGCTATGCCAAGGCGATCTGAATTTCAAGCAAGTTTCAAAGTGGGCTGCAGAAGTTCAGCAGGAGGAACAATGGGAAAGTCTAACTTCTGATACGGCAAAAGCAAGGTGGAAAACTGTCGAGAAGACATTGTGTCTTGAGGAGGGTGCTAGCCTAAAGTGCTTGGATCTCTTTTCAAAAATTGCAAACAGTGTTGACTTCTACCATTTTCTTGAGGAAAAGCAGTTTACTGGCAGGAAGGGAGATGAGGAGAAACAGTTAACTGGAGAAGAGCTCTTCAGACAGCAGTTTGAACTTGTCACAGCTCAACTTCAGCACGAGGAGTACAATGAGACTGTACTCAATCACCTTTTTGCTGCCTTCAAGTTCATTTATCCTTTTACAGATTGTGGCCAGTCTTTCAGTTCCCTTATGAAAGCAGTGACATCCCTTGATACTACAAAGGGAAGTACTCAACTAGACACTGTGAAGAACAACATGCACCTCATCCGCCTTTGGTTCTCTAGAGCAGAGGTAAGCCTTGAAATTTTTGTTAACTACTTAATTACTTTAGTGACTAAATAGCATGGAATTAACACTTCCAGTAGCTGTGGCGGCATACAGTTAAATCTTGTATTAATCAATTGCAGGACACCCTTGAAAATGTTTCTTATGAATTGGACTGCATTCTCAACACTGGATGCTATCATTATGTGGTCTCATCACATGGTGGATGGAAAACCATTCAAATGTATCTTGAATACCAAGCTGCATCTGCAGTCAAAGGACCACAGAACACTGAACGTATTCCCGAGCAGGTGGAAACAGAACCGCAAGTGATTAAGGAGCGGTGGGAAAGTGAACAAATAACAGATTTTGTACGTAAACTTGGGTTCATGGAGTCAAAGAAGGGTGAAGAACAGATCCAGCATTTCCTTCACTTAAATGAGGTAATTACCCTAGTACTTCTCACAGTCAGAAGTTAGAAAGTGGCTGGATTTAGTTTTATTTATTTGTTGCAGGCTGCACATAACCTGTGCATCTTGTTCGTGAAGCTAAAAGAAATGGGACACCCAAAGTACCTTCATGGAGACTTTGAGGATGAACTGGAATGTTCAATAGAAATGTCTGCAGCTGCACAAAAGGTATGTATACATTCTTGAATACCTCAATACAAACAGATTACGTACTGTTTACCCAGTTGACTGTCTGTTGGTTAAGTTTTGTGCCCAAATAATACCTAAGTAGCATTGCCTGGAAACATGAGTTTTGCATCGGATGCCCAAATTAATGTCTATAAGTTTACTATAATTTTCTTTTGTAACAGTTATCCAGAACTCAACAGTCATTTACAATCTGGGTCGGTGAAGTTGAACGTCTTCACAACAGCAATGAATGGCTACTGTTCTTTCATATTCCAAAGCTGATTACATTGTATGAAACCTTAAGATCTGAGAAGTGTGATGTGGCTAGGGTTCAACAGGAGGTAGGCTTCCTGTTCCAGAGAGACGTAGCCACAAGACAGAAACTGCATGAAGCAATCGAGGTTAGCTGTTGCAGTAGCTTGCACATCATAAAAATGGATTATTTATTATTCATTGACTTCTGTTTCAGCATACTATGCAAACTGCTAGGTGGAAATCTCATGCTTCTCCGATGGAAGTGGTTGGATCGTTCCTGAGCAATGTGTTCCAACTTTACAACAGAGAGTCTCACTCACTGCCCAAACGTTACAGAGATGACTTATCCCAGTTCTGTTCGTCCCAGATGACCCCACTGTCACCACAACATGAAGAGGAGTTTGTTAACGTCCTTCACATTGCACTTGACTTCACCCATCGTGAGCTTGTTGGGCTTGTCCTGAGGATCTACGGTGGCCCTCCTGAACCTTTTGAGATATTACACTGTAAGTCTTCTACCACTGAGGATGATGTGAAGCTATTCATGAAGAGGGTTCATCGGCATCCACGCCAG
This sequence comes from Axinella damicornis, assembly GCA_963931865.1. Classification (NCBI taxonomy): domain Eukaryota; kingdom Metazoa; phylum Porifera; class Demospongiae; order Axinellida; family Axinellidae; genus Axinella; species Axinella damicornis. The sequence continues at coordinate 14,291,393 of OZ007506.1, read as the reverse complement.
TATCTTGTACTTGAGGTCAACCACCTTCCTTTCCAACTGCAAGAGGTAGAAGCTATAATGTGACATGCAATGGCTATATCTCTCTCTGTTACAAAGCTGAGATGTTGGGCTCACTTGTGCATTCCCATTTGAAACTAGGTTATAATGACTGCAACTCTACTTAGAGTTTAGCATTGTGGATAATATGATAGCCTCATATCTATCGGTTGGTAAGCACACATGTTTGGCATGCATTCTCTTTCGAAAACAGGTTCTGCTGCAACTCTACTTAGAGTTTAGACACAGACAACACAGTCAACTTCCTCAGAGCAGCCATGACACCACCATACATTTTGTTGAGACAGCTCCATCAGTTCTGAGGGAAATCCCCTGGCTAAGATTAATTGAACATAAGGTGATCAAAAAGCAGATACTGTTAGAGCATCTCTGCCATCTGTGCTATTGCTGTACTGCATAATTGTAGCAGACATGACACAAATGGCACACACTTTACCTAACAATACACACTGGCTACACAGCAAGGATAATACGGTTGCCAATAAAGTGTTGTTACTTATAATTTGCAGAAAGATGAGCTGTCTGTCACCCAAAACTTGGTCGACATTTGCAGCAAAACCATGAATGTTCAAACCAGTGATGACATTGGATGCATACAACTGGTGTATGGGCTACCAGGTTTGTATCATGCTCTAGTCTCTCACAATATAAAATGTGCATGTTGTTGTTAAGTGATCAATATAACTTGCATCCAACTGTAAAAGCTAGTAATATCCTGTGGAAACTTACCCTTTACACTCGGAGTAAACGTATTGACCCTCAGGAGTGACGCTATGTTGTATAGGGTACAATAACAAATATTTAACCTTTTGCAGGTGATGGGAAAACCCACTACATTCTTGAGAAGCTCAAGAGCATCCCTCAATCCCACCAAGTTACAGTTGCCGTCAATGAAGCCTTTGCGTACCAAACTGCTATTGAAAAACTCTCCTCATTACCTGTTGATGGAAAGTGTTGTACAATATTCTTCAACTTCACTGTACTTCCACCAATTGTAAGTTTGGAATAGACATTGCTATTTATCTTTAGGAACTAGCTTCACTTGTGCTAAATACTTTAGGAGTCTGCCACTAATGATGAGAAGAGTCAGTACCGTGAGCTGATGGTTGAAATTGGGTGGTTTTTCTTTGATATCTTGGTGCTGGGATATGCTGAGGATCCATCAAGTGGTATATCCTTCCACTTACCTGCCGGCCTTTCATGGAACTTTTTCATTGAGGTGAGTTTTTTGATGTGAAAAAACGTTTCTCTGAAAAATGAATTGGAATTTAGTGATGGCCTGTCCAACTCCACATCTTGAAAAAGCAAACAGACAAGGGAAACAAACAAGGGGAAACGCCAAACGCCATTACACCCATCTGCAGTTCCATCCATTCATAAAGTGTAGAATTTAGGGATGGGATGGGACGGAGAATGCAATCGCGTCTCCCCTTGTTTCTTTGCGTTTTTAAGAGGTGGAGATGGACAGGCCATCACTAAGTCCCTTTTCAGTGTTCGGTGAAATACATAGCTTTAGGGTAACTTTAAGGTACAACATCAACGTATAAGATGGATGTATGCCAGATTCTAAAATCTTGATAGCTACTTGATCACCATGTCAAGAAAGGAAAGCCACGTCTCTCATGATGGCACAGTGACTGGACCTTCTGCTGGACAGCTGGCTTGGGCAGGCTTCCAATAGTATCATACCATGCATTATCAGAGAACGCGGTAGCATTCTCTATTTAGGGATGGCCAAGGAAATTTTGAAATTACCATACTGATGTACCAGAGGAAAATGGCCAAAGAAGCTACAACATTAACCCAAGCATGCAGACAGAATGATACTGCCTAGTAGCAGTTCACAAAAGCACTCGAAAACGTACCTGAGAGTAGCTACGTGGGAGTCGAGAAACAAGTCGCTGAAAAATTCCAATTTCGCCATCTTCTTCTTCTGCATAGCTGGCCAACAAAAGCATTCCCTGAACTAGTTCACTCACAGAACATCGCTTTCGACATAGTAGCACCTTTCAGCCCTTTCCTTTCATGATGCAGCTGAACACCCTGTGAGGCTGTAGTTTTCCCATTGCAAACACGTGACTGTGTAGCTCGCTCTCAATGTCTGATACAATGAAGGTGAATGCCCCACCCCTCCTCCACAAAGACAGTAATCAAGAAACGAGTGCAACATCAAAAATGCATGGAATAATAATTATGAAGCAGAATAAAGCATCAAAGTCTGCTGCCCCGCTGAAGATCCAGGTCTGTCGCTGCCATCATGTGACACTGTATCCAGATCTTAAAGTCTGTTATATATCAGGGCATACCGTATATCTTCTAAAAATTCGGCATCCCTAATTATTCGGCACCCCTTCACGCAAATCGAAAAATTTGTCTCTAATTTCGCAAGGGAATTCCCAAATATTTCGGAATTTAATCTCTTATTATAAGACGTTTTCGGCAGCTTGCCGTCCTGTCCGAGAGGCTTATACAAGCCAGTCAAGGAGAGAGATCGGTGAGTTCGGTGCTGTTTAAAGCCCCAAGCGGTGAAAGCTCCAAGCTGTTGCTAATGCACACCAGCCCCTGGAAGTCAATTGATCGCTTCGACGTAGCTAGCTAGCTACATGCCGCGTTGACCAGTCCATCCAATTGGTGAAAGCCCTGCACTGAAGTACACCGCAAAACTCCGAGTCTCACCCTGACCCTGAGAGTCAACACAGATGAACATAGAACGACACGGGGTGAGTACCGGGGGGTATTGATCTCACGGTACAGCACAGTTCGAGATCGTTCGCTTCGTACACCGACAATTCGCAGGTGCTAGTCGAAAGTATGGAGTGTCACAGTCTGTACCAAGAGGAAAGACTACGTACCTCGCCCTGCCGACTTGAATCTCGAGTGGAAAAAATCTGACCGACCGACCACGGGTAGCACTTCTAATTATTCGGCACTTCTGCATTTTGGTACAAATTTTACTTCTAATTATTTCGGCAAAGCTTATGAATAATTAATAAAAACCTGCCGAATTTTTAGAAGATATACGGTACATCATCCAGTAGCTACCCCCATGCCCTTACATGTTGTTTCACCTACCATGAGCAAGCCCTTTGACAGGCACTCCAGCAACAGCTATAGATTTTTCATTTGGTAACATGTCTATCATAATTACACCTACCAATCTAGTTTTACGCATTTCATGTGCTCTAAAAACCTCAGAAACAAAAATTTTCTCACAAAAATTAAAGGATTTAGTGATGGCCACCCCAACTCCAAAAAAGCAGACAAACAAGGAATTCCATTAACCAGCCTCAATCCCATCCCATTCCTAACTTCTACATTTTTCAATGCGATGGGACTGGTTAATGACATTCCTTGCTTTTTTTGCGAGTCGGGGTGGCCATCACTAAATCCTTTTCATTTTCATGAGAATTTTCTATAGATTTTGCTCTTGTGATGATGTTGATCTTTGGGGAGGAGGGGGTAGGTGTTCACCTTTCATAGCTCAATGATAGTCATGAAGGTCACATGCATGTTTGCAATCGAAGTTCTGCATGCAACTATCATTAACAGAAAACTCCAGTCTCACTCACAGTTCCGGTCAGTATTGCTCTTAGAATACATGTTCTGCACTGTAGCTAGCAAGCTACAATGCAACAGAGCAAGAGAGGGAAACTTTCGAAATGCCTCAGACTTAGCATCCTGTTATTAATTTTAGGAATATGAAGTCACATGCACAATGGCCAGGTCTGAACCTTTGACCTTTAGTTGCCAAATGGCATCTTGTTGAACTTCACAGAAACGTACCTAGCCAGAATTGCTGCTCTTGCCAGTATGCTGACAAAAGTGCTGAAAGGGATTGCAAAAACAGGCAATGCTCTGCATATAGCTAATAGTTCAGAGCTGCTTTAGTTTTCTCAGCTATGCTAGTCAATGAGAAAGTTACACTCCTGGTAGGAGAAAAATTGTGCCGCATAGCTAAATAATTGCACTTCTGGTCAAGTGCTTCTGGTAAGGGATTGTGCCGCATAATTGCACTCCAGTTAGGGGAAATTGTGCCACGTTAATAATGTTACACTCCTGGTAGGGGGAAAATTGTGCTGCATAAATAATATATGTTATTTACTTAGCAATAGCCTACAAAGTTTCTGACTACAGTGTCACTACACTGTCGTGATCGCTATCATACAGTGACATAGACGCAAAATAATTGTGCCGAAACTCACCTTGGTGGTGGAGATACAAGCACTTTTGTCATGCTGTCGGCCGCCATTGCTCGATCGCTGTCTTTAATGTTGGTTGCCAGTACAGCATTCTGACCACACAGCTGTGATCAGTGTCATTCACTGACACTTACACACCGAAACCCTCCGTGCTGGTGAAGTTGTGAGTGCTGTAATAAGTTCTTGTCTAACCCTTTGGATGCCATTGCATGACTCTAGCGACTCAAGCATGGTCCTCACGTGACATGTGCATTAATAGGTATATAAGCTGCAATACCTATAGCATGACCAGCGAGTTGCAACCAGTTGCAACGTAGCCTCTTTTCAGGTTGTCACGTGGATGTGTGTTAATTGGAATGAATTCCAATACCGTCATAGCTTTCATGACCATAGCAAGCGGTCTGTCCTGTCCTATGCTTTTAACAGTCTATGCGAAACTTGATATTCAATGGCTAGAGACGAGACCAACGCACACGGAATGGAGACAGGACTAACACGTGCCACCTTACTCAAGAGTTCAATCGAGTTCGAGTTGCAGATGGCGTACTAGCCCTTTCAGCCAGCTTCCTCGTTGAGAATGAGACGGTCACGGAATTGAAAAACAGAAAGGTTAGAAGTGGCAGTGTAGTACAAAGCACAAAGGTGCTATGAGAGCCAATCCAGATAGCGGAAAAGCGAAGGTGAAAAAAATTTCTGCGCTTTGTGTGGATTGGATCACTACTACACACCTCTATGCATACATTATCTTCAGCGGTGGCCGTACCACTCAAAATAGCTTGCTACGGGCCTGGCTTTCGCTACAGTGATCTGGGGTTGCAATGGCTACCAGGAGTGCGGTTGCCCCTCATTACACTCCTAGCGGGGGACACATTGTGCCGCGTAAACAATTAATTAATTTTTTTGATGGAAAAGAATAATGGATAGTACAGTGTATATACAGTCGTGTAATGTGTGAATGTAGCTACTGAAACTCTTGTATAAAAAATAAAAATATAATATATGAAAAGTGTAGTGCAGAGTATAGTACAGAGAGTTAGTTTAGGTGACCTAAACGATTAATATTACCCTCCTGGTAGGGGAAAAAATTGTGCCACATAAATAATTAATGTAATACAAACGATGTTTGGGTACTTAGGATTGGCCTACAAAGATTCTGACTACACCGCCGTGATCGCTATCTTGCACTGCACGACCTGAACGTAAAAGTTTGGTGCTGGAACTCACCGTGGTGGTGGAGACACAAGTGCTTTTGTCTCTCCGTCGGCAGACATTGCTCGAGTGCTCTCTTCGACTTCCGTTGGCAGTACAACTCCTAGAAAAGGCATGCGAAGATTCTGACCACACGGACGTGATCGCTGTCATTCACTGACACTTACATGCCCAATTGAACTCACCTGCTGGTGAAGTTGTAAGCGCTGAACTCTTTCCTTTGGCAGCCACTGCTGACTCGATTGACTGTGTCATGTGGCATGTGTGTTAATTGGAATGAACTGTGCTACCAGCGATATCGATCGCGACTTGCAACCGGTTGCAACGCGGCTACCAGGGGTGCAGTTGCCCCTACAATTAATTAATTAATGTATTAAACATTATACTACATCGGAATGGCCTACAAAGATTCTTATTACACCGTCGTGTTTGGTATGATACAAATGCAAAATAATTGTGCTGAACTCACCTTGGTGAATAAATATTTCAAGAAGTTTGAAGCAGACGTTTCACCCAACCACACAGGACTTTATAGAATTGGCGGTGGAGATACAAGCGCTTTTGTCGTGCTGTCAGCCCCATTGCTCGATTGCTCTCTTTGACGTTGGTTGCCAGTACTTTCTTATGAAGGCCCCACAAAGATTCTGACCACACAGCCATGATCGCTGTGAGTGATTGTGTTAGCGACACGTGTGAGTGATTGTGTTAGCACTGTAGCTAACAATCTAGTTAGAAAGAAAGAAGGAAGTTGACAATATCGAACTTGACTCCCGCGTGGTAAGGTATGTTTGTGAGTAGCTATTTTTATGAACTGCCAGAGAGTATCATCCTATCTGCATGCTTGGTTTGGGAACTTGTAGCCTATTATAGTACATCAGTACGCCGGTAAATTTCTTTGGCCATCCCTAAATAGAGAACACCCCCAAGTTCTCTGATATGATTTATGGAGTCCGGGATATGATATAGGCTGTCTATGTTCTGCAGATTCCATCGCGGAATGCTGGAGTGAACGCTCTCAATGATCTTCAGCTTTTCGAGAAAGAAGTGCCAGTCCTTGGTCTTCTGGGGACTCCAGTAGCTATTGAACCCACTTCCGAGTTTAGCATCACAGATGAAGTCCAACTAGTCTGCAAGTATCTGAGGGCATATGAGACTAGAAGGATAGACAAGCTCTACAGGGAATGTAAGTAGTTATATCTGCTAACAAAAGAACTTGCTGTTGTCATAATATTGTGTCTTGCATCCATGCACAGACTGTCCCCTCATTAAGTTCAGTGCAGATCCTGAACTTCCTGAAGAAGAGTGTCAAAAGCTCCTCCACAAATACATGGGAGATCATATTAAGGAGAATAAGATCACTCAGAAAGTCTTTATCCAGTAAGTTTCTTCACATTGTAGTGACATAGCTACTGCAATCTGGTTGGTCAGTTGAGTGAATCACTTGTTACCCCAGTGTTTTCACTTATATTGTACCTGTAGTTGTACAGTGCCATAATTACATTTAAAACATTATAACACGCGCAGTCCTGGCGCAAGCATCTTGCTCGCTGGAGCCAGACCTGTACATTTTGCATGAAGGTGGAGCGTCATGGGGCAGGCCTCATTCCCAATGATGATGTAGTATGTGTGGCTTTATGTGTGGTTTTGGATAATTGAATTCAACACTTCCAGTTATATGGAGCGGAGGTGTCGATTTCTTGACAACATGCCTGCTTTTAACTACAACAATGGAGCTGGTGAGTATATCAAAATTGGTGGAACTCGCCGCCGATCAGACACCAGACACCTGGGATCTACTCTCATGGAAACGATGCTGAAGGAGGTGGCTGATTTTTGTGACCCAAAAATCAAGGAGAGCTGGACTGAGAAGGGTCATCAACAGGTACTCTGCATATGTCATACATTTTTGCAAAGCATATAGCTGTAACTAATAATTCCAGACAAGCCACATACAGGTGATCAGTATGCTAGCCATCTGCGTGATTGCATGTCCCTTTCACTGCCACAGGGGGAAGCTTCCAACCAACTACATCTTCAAAATAGTGGTTCAGTGGCGGATCCAGGGGTAGTTCGTTGGGTTTGGTCGAACCCCCCTTTATACAGTTGAATTTATAAAGAACTTACCTTACTTTCAACCTATAATTTCAAGCGCTTGCTTGCAGTGGTGATGAGCATTGAGGGCAACATTGAGTGCAGCATCGAGCGCTCAGTTACTGACTGGCTGCCGTTACATTGCAACTCCTGGCTGAAACCAAACGGCTTCGGAAACAATCTAGTATACCGGGGGTATTTACGTGTATGTACGTATTACGTTGCATGAGCGAAATTTCAGCAAGAAACGGAAGCACATGGTGGCCCACATCTGGAACTTGCAGTGCAAGGCACGAAGATGCCACGAGAGCCCATCCTGATAAAATAAAGGCGACACACCTCTGTGCACTGCCTTCGGCAGCAGCCTTGCATAGCTATAAAAGAACCTCCCTTTCTAAAATCCTGGATCCACCCCTGTGGTTGTGGGGCAAGTAATTGTGGGGTGGTTAGTTTGATAGTTATATAGCCATGCCAAGCAGCCAATGGGAAGACAAACCACTCATAAAGTTGAATTCTCAAGATTCTGCATGCGCAATCTTGAAATCGTCAAACTTTTGCAATCTTGAGATTGCACAGGACATTTGCAGATTATGGTTCCCAGAATGCGCAACAAAATCTTGAGATTGCGTAAATTCCTAAATAATTGCGCGGAACATATTGAATCTCAGTTGAGCTGAGCTGTTGAAAAATGAACGACCATGAGTAGCACTTCTAATTATTCGGCACTTTTGCTTTTGGTACAATTTTACTTCAAATTTCAGCAAGGCTTATGAAGTTCCTAACCTAAGCTCTGTGATTGTTTAATTATGTGAAAGCAGGCCACTTTATACACCTACTTTGCAACAACCTTTGGTGAGCAAAAATGTACTGTCTTGCACTTTGGAACACAATGCAACTACAGGCCTGAAGTTGACATAGGTTGGTCTCAAAACAATGTTAGCTTTGGAGAGAGAGAATAATCCACAGAAAAAATTCTGGGACCAGCTGGAATTCGAACCCAAGACCTTCTGAGTACTAGTCAGACGCTCTTACCGCTAAGCCACTGGGCTCACGGCAGAGGAGCGGAAGCAAGGCTGCATATAACAACACAGGCTAGAGGACTTAGCCGATTCCAGCTGTCTTTCTCTCTCTCAAAACAACAGTGAGAAAAGCTTGCATCCAACACCTGCCTGCATAGAACCTGAAGCAAAACAATGTTGCTGTCACTTGGCTGCAGCCATGTCCAAGTTGGCCATCAAAGGCTTGGAGCCATTGTTCATTCATTATTTGTCATTGTTTGTGTCGTTATCCTACCCTAACCCTAACCCTGACCCATCGCTGCTTCACTCATAATACCTTCCCTTGTAGTTGATTTATGACTTCAAAGATGGCGGTGGAAGTCTTGGATTAATCTCTCTCCATCCGGATGAGATACCCAAAGGGGATAAATCCAAGTTTTTGAAGATTGGAGTGGAGATTCCTTCTATGAAGTAAGCAGTATACATACCACATTTACTTTGAACTTGATGCAATCATTTGATATACAAGAATAACAATGTAGTCTTCAAAAATATGTGATGCATCTTGGCACGACTTGATATCTATCCCTTTATGACTGCAAAACCTGTTAGCTATATGAGACAGCTTCAGCGTCAATATCCTTGGGAGGTTCTGTGTGAGAAGAAAGGGGAAGTGTGAGTGTTCACTCAAAGGGTGAAAGCAGAATGGCCGCGTTTGGGCATAGGACATTCAGTCGGAGCCAGGTTGAACCATTCAGTGCTTGAATCTATACAGCAATGCCCTAACCTTGCCAAAGTTCAAGGCCAATTCTTTGAGCATGAAACCTAAAACATTATACTGAACTGGGAATAGCACACTGTGTATGATGAGATTCATAGTCCTGATTTAGTCCTGGTACCCTAGAGTATGTATTAAGCGCCCATGGTTTGGGGACATTAGAACGCCGCTGAACAGGGGGGGTGGGGGCTAGATACGTACTCAGACTAATTAGGCATGAAGTATCCGCCCACCCATTCAGCACTGTATAAACAACAAGCGTTGCAGTAAGCTGTGAATCGAATATCAATGATCGGCTAGGAAAATACCATTTTTCTAGTTGATGCTCACCGTATATAGCTATTTCATCTATATGTACCAAGATTTGGAAAAATGGCAGTTATGGTCCTGCATGCACTTTGACAATATAACAATTGGTGATTAGACATGCAGGGAGAGCTGGCTTTGTCATCGATCTAGAGAAAGGTTGACTCAGTGCTTGACAGACAGGTGCCAGACATCGACCAATGATACTTTGGCCAATGGTGCATGTGTAATACGTTAGTCAATTGTCCCTATAGAGTAAGTGATCAATTATCGGCCGCCACGTATAATCAGACATTCCCACACGGAGTTTCGTCTCCGTGTGGGAATGTCTGATACCATGGTAGAAACTCGGAAATACCACAGAAATGTAGCATGGGCCAGGTTAGCTGGCACTCCAAAAATGGCACCCAACCATAATTTCCTGTTCGCACTAAGGGCAATGCAAGTGACTGTCTGATAATATCAAAGATCAGAAAGGGCGCATGTATTTCCAGACACCACTTCCTGTTCCTTCCCTGAAGCAGCTTTCAGCGAAATTCCTGCACCACTGGAAAGGCCTAAGATCCTTCTGTTCCAGGCCTGATTTTTGTCACCATAACTGCTTTGGTCACTGAGGGGCGTGGACAAATTTTGATCATGGTATTTCCCCCTCTAACAAAATAGTGGATTTTGCCTTTTATTAGCTTTAACGTCACCAAATATACAGAAGGCCTATGATATGGGGATCATAAGAATCTAGCTACAGGTCCTCAGCAACACACTGGTACAAGTTTGATGTTCATACGTTGTGTTGTTCCCGAGATAGAACTGTTTTCCCTATTTTCCCCAATGAAAACAGTTCCATCTTAAGAAAAGCTGTTTTCCCTGATTGAAATAGGGAAAACGGAACAACACACGATGTAGGGAGACCACGCATGATGACCACGAACAGTACTGGCGATCGTTTGTACTTTTGTAACTGTGTCGATAATGTTAAACGTAGCGAAACTTTGTGAGGGGGCATATAATCGAGACTAATTATTGCGTTCTCAAAAATACGCCCCCTCCCCTCTTTGGGCTGGATGTAGTGTACAAAATAGGGGGGCGTATTAACAGGACACTATGGTACATCACCCCCATCTGGTTTGGAACAGTCGTGACATAAACCTGTCCGATAGACGTCTTGCACATATAATGAACGGCGATTGACTAGTACTGGAGTGAGCCAGTGCTTGGGTAACTAGATATGACACTGACAGTGGTTGTCACATGATTGGGAACCAGTTGGGGTGATCTTACTCAACTGCTGAATTATCCACAGAATGTGGATAGTAGGAATGGGTATAAGGATGGTGAATACTGATGAATCAGGGGCAGAGATATAGGGGGGGGGGGGGGGGCAGGGGGGCTTGAGCCCCCCACTTTCAAAAGCAAGGGGGCTGAGCCCCCCCAAAACAACAGACTGGATGGTACTATCCCACGAATTCTAGCACTAACTTATAGCTATGTCACCTCGTTTCTTGGGGGCTGGCATCTTTAACTTGCAGTGCAAAGCATGAAGGTGCCATGAGAGCCCATCCTGATAACTGGCGAAAAAAATTTCCGTGCTTCGCGCAGATTGATTGGCGCTATGCGCTTCTATGCACTCCCTTCAGCAGCGTGCAATTGTGCTATTAACCCCACACTTTTTGGTAGCTTTCTCCGCCCCTGTGAATGCATTCAGTATTCACAACACAGGGTTGTTGTCAGATACCAATCAGATACGCAGGGCATGGGTGGCAAATGTCATTCTCATCTTTTGCCAGTATTGGGTCTCGGCTCTACAACTTGAAGTGAAAGTGGTCCCTTTAACTTTACTAGTGGTTTGTGGTATGGTGGAATTGTGAATTTCCTTCTCAGAGGTATTGGTCCAATGTGAAAGCACCACTCCCTCTCCATAAGGTTAGGCATCACACACCAAAAACCGCCCAGCTCCTCTGCACTGTCATAATGTACCAGCAACTGTAGGTAGCTACCACCTTTGGAGTAGCTGGCAAGGGGGTGTACATTGATGCCAGATTTGGAAGAGATTTACCATAGCCCAAGTATGCCTTGAGCTTGGGGTGGCCGTATCCCTGTGATGACCTTCTCTTTGCTGATGTGGTACCCCATGGAGGTATTCTATTTCCTTCTTCAGGCACATTCCAACTGCCTTAGAACTTTAACCTCTGCAGGATCTGACACAAAGTGTAAAGTTATCTCCTTGTTTTCTCCCGGTGATCAGTACAATGTTGGCATGATTATACATATGCGTGGTCTTGCAAGAGGCTCTCCATCATTCTCTGAAAGAGTACAGGGGCGGGCAGAATTTACTCCAAACAGCATGCAGGTACGTACACCCTTTGTGGGTGATGATGCCACATGCCACCTAGAACCTTCATCCAGCTGCAGTGCAAGTATGCATGAGAGATATCCAATTTCATGAAGTGTGTACCCCCAATGAGGGATCGGATGTAGCTAAATATGTATTCAATGTGTTTTGACTGTCGTACGATACAGTGACTCCATCTAAGCTCTAGCTTAGGAGAAATTAAATATCTTACAAAATTTGTTCCTATGTAGCTAATCATTGAGTCAGAAACTGTATACATGTAGGGATAGCACACGGACACACAATAAAAAATATCACACACAATTAAAGTAAACATAGAAGCTTTTGTAACGTATTACTATTCGTATTCAAGTGTTTTATGACCAACAGGAATCGTAGTGGCACAAAAAAGCATCTTGAAAGTACCAGACAGAGCGCCGCGCCATGAAACGGCCAAAACGTTTTTCGCATTGCTTTTTCACAACTTCTCACTCTCAAACTATCTTGGATGCCATATGCAATTGAAAGCTCACTTGGCAATGATACGTAATCATTACTCAGTATCACTGAAGTAGGAATAGAGCCAGTGAGCTAGCTAGCTAGCTGCATGGGCCTGCATTGCATTGTGAATTGGACAATTCAATAAGAGACATACTGTATAAGTTATACTTCTCTATATAGCTTATGGTGAATGCTATCTCTGGGACAATAATGTCTACATTCTGCTTGGGTATAACTAGCTGCATGGGTATAATCCTTGGAGGTTCTGTGTGAGCACAATTGGTGAGTCAGGGGGGAGGTGGGACTGTTTACCTGAAGGGTGAAAGCAGCATGGCCGTGCCTGGGCTATAATGGACAAATTATTTTTCCAGACGATGCAAGATTAGAGAAAAGAAAGCAGTAGGTGCTCATGCTTGATCTGAAGTTTGCTATCTACCACAAGGCACAATAAATCTGTCCTCTTGGGCTTTGTGCTGGTGTATGCTGACTGTTAAACCCAGGTGTTATACTTGCAGCACTGCTAAATGGAAAGAATCATTGACCCAGGCAGCACCAAGGTCAACCCATCTGTGGATGGATGACAAAGCTAATTCTCTGTCAGGATATAATTATGCCAGCACTAAACAGTACATGATTCTCTACTTTTGTTTAACATGCAGGGACCTTTACAGCCGTGAAAAGCTCGATGAATATCTCTCTCGGGCCCTTAATGTTCCCCTCACTAATGGAAGACTGGCTCCAATAGATGAACAGAACTATGTTCTCACACTTGACTTCACTTTGAAGATGTTGAATATCCATGAGCGTTATCAGTGTGGAGTACCAGCTATCATTGAAGGGGAAACAGGAGTCGGAAAGACTGCACTGATTGAGATGCTTTCAAAGCTGTGGAACCATTCATTGGTAGCACAATGGGAAATTGAAAAAGACAGAATTCTGGATGTCATCAAGAGGAAATTAGGAGGTAAGTATAATCATTCATTTATACTTAATCAGCTAATGCAGCTTTATTTTGTTTTTTTTTTGACATAGACAATTCTATGGATACTGTTGGTGAAGAATCTCGTGTAAAATGTATGGATACCATACATGCCATAAGCACTGGGAAGGTTTCTGAAACAGGATTGGATGAAATTGCACGGCTTCCCTATGGTCCTGGGGATGAACAGTTCAACACAGTTTTGAATGGATTTCTGCTGAAACTGGAGGGTGATCCAATATTTTCAATGTTGGAGTTCGAACTAAATCCTGGTGAAACATTGGCTAATCTGTTCCATGCAATCAAAGTTGGAGAAATCTCTGAACACCTCAGATCCACGGTAAATTCTGATGAAACACTGTCTGATCCTGTCAAAGAAATTCAAGTTGGAGAAATCTCTGAACACCTCAGACCCATGGTAAATTCTGATGAAACACTGTCTGATCCTGGCAAAGAAATTCAAGTTGGAGAAATCTCTGAACACCTCAGACCCATGGTAAATTCTGATGAAACACTGTCTGATCCTGGCAAAGAAATTCAAGTTGGAGAAATCTCTGAACACCTCAGATCTGATGAAACACTGGCTAATCCTGTCAAAGACATTCAAGTTGGAGAAATCTCTGAACACTTCAGTTCTAAGGTAAGGGTGAATATTCATTGCTCATTTCTTGTTGATTAATTGTCTTTATTTATGTTCAAATTGAAAGCTTATCAGTGGTACAGCAGCGAAACAACATTATTCAAATTCCACCACATACCGAAAAGAAGTGCGATGATTGGTAGAGCATTGGGTTAGCTATAGGGGGCTGTTTACCATGGGTAAGGATGCATGATGGCATTGTTGATACGGGTAGTGCTTCGTTTACAATTGCACACAACTCACCAATAACCTCAAGATACAATTGTCTGTGGAGTTATAATTATGTTACAAATTGATCTATACATTTTCCTCTGAAGGCAACTGCACACTTACTGTATGCGATATTCAGTGCCAAAGTAAGGAGCACCTTCCACAAGTTGGAGGTTCATGCAGGTTAGTCTCAAAGCAAGATGGTTATTGTGTTAGCAAGTAGGTTCAGCACTACATCAATACATTAAGATTTTAACTGTGTGTTTGTCTGTGTCTGTCTGTGTGTAACGGAAGTGGGATGTTCATGGGGCAGGACTAAACTAGTGACACACGACCTTCGTACTTCAATTTACCTCGAACCCTGCGAAGAAAAACATCGGGCATGGACTGGAATCTTCCAGAACAGCTGGCCGGGAGCAGCAGCCGAAGCGGACACAATCGGGGAGCAGCAGCCAAAGCGGATGAATCGGGGAGAATCAGATGAAGCGGATGCAATCGGGGAGCAGCAGCCGAAGCGGACGCATCGGGGAGCCGTTGAAATGGACGCAATCGATGAAGAGCATGCAGCAGCTGAAGCAGACGCAAGCGGCGAGCAACAGCTGAAGAGGGAGCAGCAGTTGAAGCGGATCGATGCAATCGTGCGGGGAGCAGCAGCTGAAGCGGAAGCAATTTGTTGTTTCTTTGCTGGGGAGTATCACTGTAAAACCTATAATCAGGCCATCAATAATTAATGTTTCACAGATTTTTTTCTCTCTTCACATGTGCTGTGCATGCAATTTAAAGTGTGAGGGATATACAGTCAAACCTCCGATAGTGGACCCTCCGACATAGGGACACAATATAATAAACCTCTCTACAAAAGGACGCTTTTCAAGGTCCCAAATAATTGGTTTGCCTATCGTTCTAATACAGTTTGAACTTCTGAGAAGAGGACAACCTCTCTACAAAGGACAAAAGACTTGAATTTATATTGTTCCCAAAGTGTCCTTGTTTGGAGGTTTCTACCTACGCATACATGTATGCAAATGCTAATTGACTGTGATGCAACAATTAGCTAGTTTCCTCATGCTAAGGCACTCGGCAATAATAGTTAAGAAGGAATAAGCTGTGCCAGGATCAGCTAGCTACAGCCACTGGTTGCTGTTGCTCTTGTCCTCTGATTTTACAAGTTCTGTCTGTGTGTGGTCAGTGGCACATGTCTGCTATGGTGGCAACATAGTATATTCTTATCTTCCATAGTTGCTTTTATGCATGCAGATGAAACTCTGGAAATTCCAATCCATGAAATGTAGATCTACCTGTACTCAATATGCAAGCATGCAGGAAGATTGATACAGAATCCTGGATTCATAACTCATTTGTATACTGTATATCTTCATCTAGCATTGAAACCAAATCACATAAAGGAATTCTTTGAACCGGTGTTCAGCCAAGCTGAGGACTTGCAGAAGGCCTATGATTCTTGTGATCCAGCCAAGAAACCAAACTTTAGAGTTCCTTTTGTAACTGTAAGTATTAAGGTACATTTTATTGGTAAATGGTGCTAACTCTAACATGACTCTTCCTCTTAGGTGTACCTTGATGAGATCAACACATGTTCATGCCTTGGTTTGTTCAAAGAGATTATAACTGATCGAACCCTGGATGGAATGGTAAGTAGTATGTACTTGAAGCTTGGGTGCACTAAATGATTGTTAGTTTTTCACACAGGCTTTCCCCAGAAACATCTTCATAATAGCAGCATGCAACCCTCACAGAGGAGACAGCCTGGCTATTCATGGGGAGACAGGCACCGTTAATGAATCTTGGCTAAAAGGCACTTACTATGTCCGTAAACTACACCCAACACTCCGGTTTCTTATGTGGGACTATGGTTCACTTAATGAGCACCAGGAAATGGAATATGTCCATGCAAAGATGGCTATGCTGAATGTGCACATGTCAGGTCCTGATGTGCAGAGTCTTGCCGAGCTGATAGTAGAGAGTCAGAAAGAGATGCGCAAGTATGCTTGTGAGCAACTCTGTCGTTTGGAGGTACCAAAAGTGACCGCAAAAGTTTGTGCAAGGAGCTCGGTCAGTCAAAGAGACATTCAAAGGGTTTTCACTTTCTATCAGTGGTTAATGAAACTCTATACTAAATTCAACCCCCACAATGAAGACCCAACCAAATTTCACCGCTCTGCAGTAATGGTGGCTCTTGGAATTGTGTATTTCCTACGTCTAACATCAAAATTTCGTTTAAAATACAGGACATTCCCTGACACTTTAAACAGAATGAAAGGAGACATTACCTTCTCCCAGGCATTCGCAAGGGAATTGAGGTGGTTTATCCGACAGGTTGAACTTCCTGCTGGCATTGCAGTGACAAATGCTTTGATGGAGAACGTGTTTGCAATCATTGCATGTGCTGTTACACACACCCCACTTATAATTGTGGGCCCTCCAGGGTCATCCAAGACACTCTCATTTAACATTGCCAGTGCCAACTTGAAAGGAAAAGAATCAAGAGTTGAAATTTTCAGGGAAACAGATGTTTTCAAGTCCCTTGATCCACATTTCTACCAGTGTTCCCGACGTACTACATCAAATGAAGTTGAAAGAGTCTTCTTGAGAGCAGTTAATCGGCAGCACAGCCTTGCAAAGATACCATTGCCTATATACTGCGTAGTATTCATGGATGAAGCTGGCCTTCCTGAGGATAAGCTTGAGTCTTTGAAAGTGTTACATTACTATCTAGACAAACAAGAAGTCTCTTTTGTTGCCATAAGTAACCACATCCTTGATGCTTCCAAAACCAACCGTGCGGTTAGTCTGTTCAGACCAACAGCAACAGGTATGGAACTCCATGAACTTGCAAAGAGTTGCATCTTTACAGGTGGCAAGAATCAAGGGGAAAATACTGAGGAACAGGTTGAAGCACTTTGTGTTTCCTACAATGAGATCGTTACAAATAAAGAATTCAAGTGCCTCTTTGGTCTTCGAGATTTCATTCATTTCTTAGCATACTTACGACGCAAACAGACTCATTTTCCTGATGCTCAACTTGTCATCCATTCCCTGGAGAGAAATTTTAATGGTACTAAGAGATTCACTGAAATCTGTCGAACATTTCTCTCAAAGGTGAGTTTACGTAGTGCTCATCGTTTGCAAATGACATGCTGTGTAGCGGCTGTAGCCCTTAAATTACATTTCACAACTTGTTCATCATTTGCAAATGGAATTTTGACACACGGTTGTGTGTGGTGAGACTGTTGTCGCACATTATTAAGCGCAGCTCAGTAAGCTATAGGCGCATATATTGCTGTTAGGCATTTGCAAATGGAATTTGACTCTCATCCCAGCTACTCTTCATTAAGTGCTGAAGCATTCTAGAAACTCTGCCATTTCCGATCCTATGGAGTGGATAATTCGAAATGAAACATGCTTCCTTTTCAAGGAATGTCCTCATTATTTGGCATATATTTCCAGATTGAAAAATGACCATAAAACAGTTTTCCATACTCTAGACACCATCTACTCGTTCACATAGTGAACTAAAGCTTATACTACCCCAGTCCACAGTCCAGCAGACAATCACCAGTACCCAGGTCTGCAGTCATGGATGAATGCATGGTATATACCACTATGATGGAAATGCAGGTTACGGGGAGGGAGGGCTACCATATGTGAGTTGTTGCATTGCACTACAGTCTTTCATATGCTACAGGTAGTAGTAGATTTGTCGAACCTAGGTAAATCGTGGTAGCCAATCCTTCTTGTACTGATGTGAACGTGTACCAGAGTTGAGAGAGGAGTTGATCTTCTGGCTGTGAGATGCTGGTCACCAGTTCATCCATGACAGCGCGGACCTGTGATGCTGGTGATCATCTGCTGGACTGCAAACCTGCGTAATCAAGTAGACAGTGTCTAGTGCATGGAAAACCCAGTCTGTTTTCTGGTCCATTTTCCGGTACATTTTCCGGTTGATTCCTCGTTTTCAATCACGTCCAATCAGATTGGAGCAACTGAAGAAGGTGTCCGATACCGAAGTATTCTTCATGTTCTCAAAGACAGTCTGGAAGACTGTTCAACATCAGATTTTAATGAGGTCCACACCAGTATTCAGTCTGAGGTCCGGTATAAGCTGATCATTGACCCAAGTGAAGATGATTCCCTTGTGAGACTTCTCTTCAAGTATGGTGTACTTAACCGAGACCAAACCCGACTGTACATTTGCAGTGACTTCCCAGGAGACAGCCATATGCGGGTAGGTATGGTGAATATGGTGAATATAGACTGTGAGTACATTTTATGTCTTTCACCTTATTCCTCAGGTCAACACTATTTCTCAGATCAGACATTCAGTTGCAGCTGGTCATACCATCCTCATGTCTCAGACAGACGAAATTCATGAGAGTTTTTATGACCTTTTTAACCAACGTTTCCGAACTATTGATGATCCCGTTCTTAGGACTCGGCGCTTCTATGCCAACATAGCAATTGGAGCTCACTCAAAACCATGCCGTGTAGACCCAAAGTTCCAATGTGTGGTGGTTGTGAGAGAGTCGGACATAGATAAAACACCAGCACCTTTCCTAAACCGGTTTGAGAAATACCGCTTGACCCACCAGGAACTGCGTCTGACTGTTTGGCAAAGTTTGCCTCCATGTCTATGCATCTTACTGGATATGGTATACATGAAGGTAACTCCAAAATTCTTTTTTTACTGGTGCATTTAATATTGTGTTGACTTGGCTTTGACCACAGGTTGGTTACTTTGCCGAGAATGTCATGCAAGGGAAAACCAATCTCTATGGCTTTGCTGAAGAGACACTTGACTCCTTGATGCTCACATTGTTACCACCTATTGGTCATGAATATAAGAGGATACCAGTACCTCTGAAACAAAATGAGGAGGATGTAGACATTAAAGTATTCATTCTGAAATGTCTACTGGATGCACTTCAGGAGAATGCAGGTTTCCAGATTCCTAAGGTACGTACTAGTTGGTCATCATCAGGGATGATTTTTTGGGCTTCAGTTGCAGCAGTTTATCTAATTTGTTTTCTCAATCATATTACATTGAATATTTATGCTGAATCCTTATCTGCTTTTACATAGCATCATTTCACCCTATATGTTTGTGTTTTTCATATTTCTGAGCAGGACATCCGGCAGCCTTGAATATAATTTATTTCTGTTCTAAATTACAGTACTCAGTTGCGGAGTTGCAGTCTGATGCTGATCAACTGTTTGATGCCATCCTGACAGAACACCATGAATTCAGCCAAGTACTTGCTCATATCCAACAGGGAAATGCACTAGCTGTGGTGGATGAAGCTCTGCATGTCTTGTTCCATGGTCCGCACCCAAAGGAAAAGGATGCTGCCATTGAAATTTCTGTTGATGCATGCCTTGTAATTTCTTTGTTGCTGCAATGGCTTGTCCGCTATCTTTGCCGGCGACTGATACAGTTACTCACACCTGAAGCTCTCACTGTTCACCTACACAAGATTCCAATGGTTTATGTGCAGAGCTACTTGAAACTCCAGGATCATTTCAGTTTGAAAAATTTGCTGGCAAACCAACTTAAAAAGTTGCAGGAGAATCAGTGGTAAGTGTAGTGCCTCTGACCTTCACTATAATATGCACTTTTTGCATCCTGTGGTGTCGCTGTTACTTCAAAACACTGATAATCTGCACATGAACTGGTTTTATATTTTCCAACAGGGAAAAATCAGTTTGTGCCACCAAGCTGCTCTGCTTCACACGATCGTCAGCACTTATCCGACAACTTCCTCCAGAGTTTCCAAGTAGTTCACTATCCACTTCTGACAAGAAATTCTTAGAGAAGCATGTTATGGTTGATACTCACTCATTAATGGTGTGCAAAGTATCATCACTACACTCCCAGAGTAAATTTGAAAAGCTACTTGAAGATTTTATTAAGTCGAATTGTTGCCTGCTCTTCCTCACTGCAAGCATGCAAGATGTAACAAAGAAAATGGTGAACCACCTCAGAGTGATTGTTGAAGAAGCAGAAAGTCAGATCAAGAACACTAATAAACTGTTTGTGTTGCTTCTTCACTTTCCGCCAGCAATGTTCTTCACTCCATGTTATTCATCACTCTTCCTACAAGGCTGGGATCACCACTACCTTGATTCCATAACCCCTGAAACAGTAACAAGAGGAGCTGAAGTTAAAACTGTAGTAGACATAGAAGATTGGTTCCAGAGTTGCTTGAAACTCAGTTTGAAAAATTTGCTGGCAAATCAACTTCAAAAGTTGCAGGAGAATCAGTGGTAAGTGTAGTGCCTCTGACCTTAACTATATCAGAAATTGTTTGCACTGTTTTGCATCCTGTGGTGTTGTTGTACTTCAAAATACTGGTAATCTGCACTTGAACTGAGTGTTATATCTTCCAACAGGGATAAATCAGTTTGTGCCACCAAGCTACTCTGCTTCACACGATCATCAGCACTTATCCGGCAGCTTCCTCCAAAGTTTCCAAGTAGTTCACTTTCCACTTCCGACAAGACATTTTTAAACGAACATGTTATGGTTGATACTCACTCATTAATGGTGTGCAAAGTATCATCACTACACTTCCAGAGTAAATTCAAAAAGCTACTTGAAGATTTTATTAAGTCGAATTGCCACTTGCTCTTTCTCACTGCAAGCATGCAAGATGTTACAAAGAAAATGGTGAACCATCTAAGAGTGATTGTTGAAGAAGCAGAAAGTCAGATCAAGAACACTAATAAACTGTTTGTGTTGCTTCTTCACTTTCCGCCAGCAATGTTCATTGACCCATGTTACTCATCACTGTTCCTACAAGGCTGGGATCACCACTATCTTGATGACGGCAAAATGGTGACTGCACTTGAATGTATGCTTGAAGATGCTGTTCCAGTCATCGCATCAAGGTCGGTTTTAAAGACAGGGAAACGTAAGTCCTTCTGTGGATCAACAAATGCCTCACAAAGGACAAACATTATTAGTGATTTGCTTCTCAAGAAACGTATTGGTACTGTCCTTTCTCAACGATTTGCTGAATATTGGAAACCTCAAACAATGGTGGATCTACTCCAGAAGGTCTCCAGTTTCACCTATAGCCGGAAATCCACACTCAATATCACTGATGAAATCCAAACCACTTTCCGATCTTTGTTCTTTGATTTTCTGGTGTACATGTTTGCCAAACTTAATGCAGACCGCAATCTTGACATCCTCTTGGATGAACAGTGTACGCAACCTACCCTAGAACTCTTCTTGAGTCTACTTCAGACTGTACCAGTTCCAAATTTAAAACTACTGCAAGTTATAAAAAGTGCTACTGGCTTTCCAAGTTCACCAAAGGAATCCAGCTACCATCCAAAGTTTCCATTTTTCAAGTATGTGTGTGAGGCAGTGGACAAGTGCATTGATGAAAGTATAGAAAACGTAAACCAAGAAACTTGGCCGACCCTGCTACGAGGTAACACTGACCAATTGCAAGAGGACACAGAAGCAGTTATTGCCATGGCTACAACTTCACTCCGCCGCAGCATCGTTGATGTGCACAAGAGTAAACAACTAATGGAAGAAATGTATTGTAAAGAGGTGAAAGCACGTATAAAGGTAAGCATGATGCATTCAAAATATTTCATGCCTTGAGCACTGTCGTTTACCTGGTTGGAGGAATATGGCGAATTCGAATACCACTGTCTGCTTTTATGCAGAGCTACATATGTAGTGTCTCACTTTCAGTTTCACTAGCTATAGTACAAAATTGTATGGAGATGTATAGCTAGGGATAGCAGAACAGCAAAAAGTAAGAAAACGAGCAGGGATGAATAGAGCAAATCCACTCCATAAGGTGAAATTGACAAAATGGGTAATAGTCAAGAGCGCATAAGTAGATCGCCCGCCCGGAGCATGCGCTCTTGGTAATAGTATATAGAAAGATCCCTGACTAAATTTCACCAGTAATAATTTGATGTACGTGGTAACTGCTCCATACCATATTTCCAAGATCAAATGCCACCCTTGTTTAGTGGCTGCCCTCGAATGATAGCCACACCTCCAGAAGGGATGAGCATAGTAAATGCCTCCCTCGTTTAGTAGCTTAGGCTAGCACTTGAGGACGGAAACGTGACCGTGACCATGACCATTTTTGCTGTGAGCATGAAGAGAGGAGAAAACAGCTTGTTGGTCATGTATCCCGAGCACTGTCTATGGAAGTTGGGCCCTTCCTGTGGCACGGAGGGCAAGTGATGTGTGAAGCCACTGGAAGAGGAAAACAAGGAAAAAATTGGAAGTTAAGTACCATGTATATGTATAGCTTACAGAGAAGCTTGAAGTTTTCTTCAGCCCTGTGTACCATCACAATCATCCTGAAGTATTGTGCGCTAAGGTAAATATATGCCACCCTTAAGTAGTGGCTGCTCTCGAATAGTTACCTTAGTAAATTGTGTGATGAAATAGACGATTGCCTCGGCATTTGATCATGGAAATACGGTATGCTTCTCCACGTTGTGCTCCTCTTGTTTAATGCTTATAGAACCGTTTATGATGTTTATGCTATGAGAACTGTCGTAACATATAATACAAGGCTATACAGTACTAATCACCATAGATCAGTATTCAACCACACTGTGACTAGCAACAGATGTAGATGGAACCTGTGTCCATTCCATGCAGCTGCAACTGGACACATGATTTAATCAATTTCTCGTAATCTATAATTGAAACTTTTTACGCTTGATGTCCGTTCAAATTAATGTTGGCATATAATTTTTTTTCTGACCTCTGTATTTCTGTGTTCCAGGGAAGTGAGAGTTGTGCTGAAGTCGCAGTTGAAGCCATGAAAGCTGATGATACTCTTTGGAATCATTATGTTGATGATTTTACACAGCACAAGCTCCATTTGTTGAATGAGGGAAATCCCCTCACACGCCAAATCCTCCAGGTGTACATAGGCATTGATGCTCTTGACTGCAATGATACACTTTCTAAAGTAGTATCTCTCCATGTTCGTCTTCATGTACACCAACTTGACATATCAAAAGTGGTGAGGGTGCTAAGACCTGTATCAGAACTGGAATCATCTCTCAAACCTGATCCCATGGCAACGAGTGCCTTTCAGGAATCTGTTATATCACCTAAGCATGTTACAGGCCAAAAGCAACTACCTAATATCTTATCCTTCATTGTTAACATGCTGTTTGGAGCATTTTGTGAAGCTGCTCGCAGAAGTACAGTCATGCTGACTCAGTGTTGCAAGAGCTACTTGGGCATTGTACGTTCACTCTTTGTGCATGTTAATGTGTTAAACTGTTCAACCTAAACTATAGTTTATGGCATGTTCATTTATTGCATTATATTGTCTGCAGATGTCTATACCTTCTATGGAAGAGGACATTCTGGGTGATCTCACTCAGGGAAATGAACCGCAGCTGAACATCATGCACGCCACGTATCTGCTGATGCAGTGTTGCTCTGAACCTTATGCTGCTGATATGGCCAATCAACTGTTTTTATCACTGCATTCTGAATACACTTCGGAAAAATCACTGGTAATCACCTAATATTCTAATATCATGACAGTATAATATACTACTGTCATGATATTGTATATTATTATCCTGATGCAGAGTGAAGACATGTGCCCACGGCTGGGGCATATAGCTGAGATTGGCATGGACCTGTTGTCAGCAGCAGCAACAGCTTCTTCTAGTGTCCATGGAGAAAAGAACCAGTGTGTGAGATCCTACATTGATGGCCTGTTTGCATTCTTCTTCTCAGCACAACGTGCAGCAATCAACACTGAAGATGCGAGGTGGTTCCTAGAGATAGCTAACAAACAAGAACCTGTTGCAGCTTCAGATAATACATGTCTTTTTGTCGACTGCACATCGCTAAATGTTTTCAAGCTGTATTTCTCCAGAATCCTTGGAAATGTTGATATACCAGGAGAGCAACTAAGTAATCCACAGGTAGATTGAACATCACTGTAGCAATTCTATATACCCCCTGAAATATCAAAATTTACTTTATTGTACATCTAGACAATGACTGTCGAGGTGCTGATGCAACAGGGAGTCTCTGGTTCACCTGGACCATACATTCCTACATTCTATCTTCCGGAAAAGAGTCTGCATATCTGCTCCATTGAAGCATCCAAGGTCAGGTAATAGTAACTTTATTACCAGTGCATCTTTTACAAACCATTGCTTATTGTATTTCAGAATGCCTTAATGCAGCAGCCCTTAGCTCACTTATACTTCCTGACTGTACTTGAGCAACTGACAAAAGAACATACCCTTGGTAGTGTAACCTCCCTCATTCGATCTGCTTCAAAGCTTGATGAGGTTAGAACTTGTTGTGAAATTTGAATCTTGCTCATTAATTTGCAATTGGTCATGTATGAAGGTAAATTGTAACCATATTCTGCAGCAATGTAACAGTCACACAACTCCAGATGCTAAAAGAATATTGCTCTTCATTGAGAAGCAAGCCATTGTTCAAGTTCTCTGCCAGCAGCTAATACCTTTCTTTGACCCAAATGATCCAGAGAAGACTCACGATGTGAGTTGTAAATGTTGTGTAGGTGAAACATATTTCTCTGACTGGAGAGTGGATACACTTCCTGACATGGTTCTGCAATCATGGTTTCACTCTTTATAGTTATTTTCAACTCATCTGGTCACTGGAGTTAATAGTATCTTGGATGATGAAACCATGGGTGGGAGCACTACTGAAGTTAGTGGTCATGGACTTGTGTTTGCACTGCATTTACAAAGACAACTGAGAAGCACTAGTAAACTGATCCAGCTGCTGCGTGATGACCAAAGCACTTTGGTGAGCAGCATCCACTGTCTGAAACCTCTACATCTACAGACTCGGAAGCAGGTACATATCATGTGACACTATATGTATATCAAGAGAGAATGTATTATACCTTTGGTTTCTGGACGTATAAACCAGTTGCGTTGTACTTATATTAGTCCTATAGTTCTACAGTTTGCATCCAGCTTACCTCTTAAAGAAATGAACCATGTACCACTTTATATGCAAAACACAGGGTTCAAGGCCAGTCTGCCTTGATTTACTATCCAGCATAATACTGAGTGTCCTTTCTTCACCCTGCAGAGCCAACCAAAGGATGTGGCTCACCTCTTTCCATTCATTGACCCTGACAGGAGTGCAAGCGAATTAGGAGAGTTTTATAAAGAGATTCATGGGATTCTACTGGAAATAGCTAACCAGTCTACTCAGGCTATAGACAGGCTGATCAACCTTGCAAAAGAAAGGTAATCCAGGAAAAATTTGAGATCAAAGTGCTTCCTATTCTGATCTTGTGAGTTTTGATCATGTAGCTACACAAACAATGGTGAGATAAAACTGCGAGATGATATCTTCATAAAGAAATGGAATGCTTTCCAAATGCTGCTATGGCTCTGTGCCTACCACAAATTCTTCTGCAACAAAAAGGTGAAAGAAAACATTTTTTTTGTCGTAAATGGCTTACAGCTTATGTTTCATTCTTGTTTTTGAACAACAGAGTCATTCAAAATTTGTGGCTGATACAATTGGAGAACATTTGAGAGGCCTCCTGGATGATCAAGTGATCCGTCTCCTGCAAAGCTTCATCTACCCCAAGAAAATGATTAAAAGACCAGAAGCTCCTCCTGTTCTGGATGAAAATGCTCAAAGGTTCACCGTTACAAAGGGTTTCCAGGTAGTGCCTCTGCAACAGAAAGGTGTTGGCAAGCAGAGAGATCCCATCTTTGAGCTCTTTAATCCACCTGCTGATGCGAAAGAGGGTAAGTTTGCGTCTAGTCTTGAATCACACGCACATGACCTATCAGAGTCTTCTGTACAACCTCCAGATCACTTGGAAATGCAACTGCGCCATGCCTTGGCCAACATGGTGGCAGCAGTGCTTGCATGTCCTCCTCAATCAAACCACTTGTGGTACCACTTGTTTGCAGCAAATGAGTTAAACGACACACACATGACTGGCTTTATGGTAAGAGTGTTGTTCGTGACTCTAATGATTGATATGTTAGGGCTGCTATCGCTTGAAACATATGCAGTTTAGTGGAAAGATCACGAAAGAGCGTCTCTATGACTGTGGAGTAGAGCTAGCATCTGATGGCACATATGGTCGGTCAGATTACATCCTTCATGCTACCAGGGGTGCTCTCAGTCTACAGTCCCTCTACCTCCTCCTCTGGGCCAACTTTGGAGCCTTTTGCATGGCCCTCATCACTCAACCCGATGCCCAAGAGAAAATCAGTGGTCCAGTGATCTCATCCTGGCAACATATCCGCCACTACTGTGTTTCACAACTGCGCAGTGTGTGGTGGCACATGAATAACAACCTCCAGCTGTCCTCTGAGGAGCTATCTTTCTTCATCATGAGATGCATGCAAACTATGATGGAGGTAGTTGTGATTAGTACAGACACCTGAGTTATGCATGTATGATTCTCGATATCAGGCATCTAGCAATAAACCATGCAGGTGTTAGGGATTAGTTTCAAATACATTCTTCTGCGCAGAGTCCTCACAACTTCCATGAAGGGAAGTTTAATTCCATGGAGGAACTGGGTGCATATGAGAAAATGTGGCATGAAAGCATCTTCACTGAATGTTATTCAGCAATTCATAGCAGGGTAAGAAGATACGTATAATTTTGTTGTGCCACAGTTTTGAAATTCAATTGGAAGTCATTCATCCATTTCTACAGTTCTCCTCGTACTGTCAAGTATGGCAGAATACTCTGTTAAGACACCTGAGGTGAATGGCATAACTTTCAACAGTAGCTGGTATGCTATTTTGTTTAATATCCTACTCTTTCCCCTGCAGTGTACTGGGAACCCATTTTCCTCATTTCCCTTCCGAGGAAGAGTTCTCACAGTCTGTGCTAGCATCAGCAAATGTCAGTTATGTCACAGGCAACCAATTTTATGTGCTCTCCAAATTTGCACTGATGTACCCTCGTCTGAAAGCTGGAGGAGCTCTGTTGCCCGACCTCATAGAATTCTACCAGTGGATTCACAGAGAATTAGCATATCTGGTGGATAAGAAGTATGCACAAGGGCATGGGCTTGAGGAGGTGATCACTAAAGCTGACCAAAAGTATGAAGACATCGACCTTCTCCAGTTGTATGAAAGAGTTAAAGGTGTGTAACATTGTAGTATGTGTGTGTGTGTATTCCCAGGATTACTCATACATGTGCTACCTTCTTCATCCAGATGGCTACAACAAGTATGTAGAGGTGATTGGAGGAAGCATTGGTGCTGGGGCTTGTGCCAATGTGAACAGAAATGCAAAGATCTACAAGATCAATGATGATACAAAGATGCTCCACTTGCTATCCGAAGAACCTGGAGGAGACAATGACTGGTTGTTTATTGTGATAGAAGACATCGTAAGTATTGTGTATTTACAAGTATGGAGGTGCATGGTATATTCATTGTGCTGACATCCTTTTTTTATAGGTCACCTTTCACAATGAGTTCCTGCAGGATATCTTCAATGCCATAGCCACACCAGAGCAGTCACACATCAGGACTTGCTTTCCAGACCAACAGGAAGACTATGCTGTCTACCCAACGGAAGTGAACAGCGATGTTTGCATTGTACCAAAGGCTGAAGGGTTAGTGAATTCCAATGTAATTTTGTTCTAACAAAGCAAGAGCAATGTGCAGCAAACTCACATGTTTATGTGCAGAAGTATAACAGTAAGCATGGGAATTCAACTAGTATGAGCAAGGTGCCAAGTAGCCGTCTTTATTCCAGCTATGTGAGATCCAATTTAGCACAAGAAATCTGCCTGCATTTCCAGTTGAAGTTTGCTCTATGTATACTTTTAGTGAATAAATTCAAACTGCTTGTCAACCCTTGAAATAATTCTTCAAAGGCCACAGCAATTTCAAAGGATTCACTGACTGAACAACTCTTGAACATCAATGAACGGCTCTTTTACTTTTTGATTACAATATTATTAATGGAAGCATCAAAGCCTGCTCAATGCCCAGCAGAAGGTCCACGTCCATCACTGCCATCATGAGAGACCATTGTAGCTTTCCTTTGTTGGCATGGTGACTAGGTAACAACACCTTGCTCATATCTCTCATGATGTGCAGTGCATATGTCAAAACTCCCCTTAAACCATAATAGTCATGGACACACTCTAGTCAGGGGTGCATACTAGCTTATGCTACTGTGTCTTGTCTATCTTTCAGTTCTGGGAAAATCAGTGAACACCTGCAGCTGCTTCGTAGTCGATACCTTGAACCACACGAAAGGATTCAGCAAAATAGCATGTTTGATCTGCAAAAGCTACAGGAAGACATCATCAAAGTCTACATGGTGGGAAAGCCCCTAATCAAAGATCCAGCAGAACACCTCCGTGTGTGCTTCATGTTCAGAGTTGAGCCTCCTGACACCATTGCTATGAGTATTTCAGAAGTTGAATTACAAACCCTTCACAAAGATCTCAAAGAAAACGTCAAGGTAAGCAGATATGAACTGCATATGAACTCACTGACTGGAGCTTTCAACTCGGGGGCATAAAGCAATGTGCAAAACTTTCCTCACAATCAATGAGTTAATTTAGCTCTGTTTTCTGCCATAGAGAAAGCTCCTAATTGGGTTGCTACAGCAGCCTCGTGGTAATACATTGGCTTTAAGCGGAGGAAGATGTGTTTACAGTGGGGAGGGCAGGATGTCATGCAAAGCAACTCTGTAGGGAGTCTTGGGGTATTCCTCCCATAAATTAGATTGGATGCTCCGAGACTGATCCTGATGAGCTATTAATGGTGACATAATTGCTTTTTTGGAAAGACGTGATGTGCCTCAGCATGATTGGTATCAGCTCAGAATCATTCAGAGGACATGGCAGGTGGCATGATTGCAAAACAAGTTAGTTATGAGACTTTCAGCATCAGTGTCAGTATCTTTGGGAGGTTCTGAGTGAACACAAAGAATGGGTAAAGGGGAGGTGGGAATGTTCACCCAAGGGTGAAAGCAGCATGGCCGTGTCTGGGCTTGGATACCCACTTGGAGCCAGGTGGGTTAGCTGTTTTAAGCATAAATGGGCGTAGACAACAATTCCTTCACCTTGTTCAAGAGCAGCTGCTGGGATACGCACATGACTCTTATTGAGCAGATCAAGCTAGCCTACTCCATATTTACAAAGCTGTTATCCTTCCCTACCTGGAGTCCAGACCATTCCATCCCCTCTCATATAAAAGGGTTTTTGTGTTTTTGTTGCTGCTGCTGCTGCTGCTGACTGTTCACTCATCCATGTTGCGCATATTTTACCCCGTTTGCTTACACATGTATTGCCATACAGTCAGGTACGGTCACAAAGGGTTTGCTAATTCATCCTGACATAATCACTTACCTTAATTGTTTAGCAGTTGTAGGTGTGGCATTTGATTGCAAAAATTATACCCGCATAATTAATTATCGTGATTATCTTGAGAGTCTTGTGGTTGGCTACTAAATCACATTGTCTATATACCTTTGCTTACTCAGCCACCATTACCAGACAATAGCAGGAAAGAACTGGAATGTGAATTCCACTCAGCTGACTATCACATGTTGACGGAGGTGGCTTCAGGACTGAGAAACGCAACAGAGCATCTTGTGAAGGTATGATGTACTGTGTTGTACACTAAGTTCTGGATATACTATGAGAAACTTTCCCTCTTAACCATAGAGCATGGATCAACTGGACCAAGAAATGGAGCTACCGCAAATGACTCTGCAAACATTCTTACTGAATGAATTTGGGAACCAAGGAAAGAGAGAAGAGGGAGAGGATGATAAATCAGAACTAGAAGTTATGAAGGCCATAGGCATTGAAAGGTTCGTTGTAGCCATGCTTGGCATTCGCATTTCATTCCAAATTCGGTCAATATGTCACAAATAGTTTCCCTGGGCATACCAACACCATTATTATCTGATGCTAGCCGGCCTTCATGGAAGCCTTGCCTTGACACTTCATAAGGTTAACCGAAGCACTGGCTTTTCCCATGGGACAGAGATCTTATATCCTATGCACACATGCATGCATAATGAAATTGAAACAGTGTTCTAGCCATGCAAAGAGCTTTAGAGCAGCTAGTGCAGAAACATTCAATTCTTGTACATTTTGCTTTGAAGCGTGAAGTGGTAAAAAGAATGCGTCCAAACTACACCACTTATTGAACTGTTATATGGGTGCTGACTGTCCAACTTTCCCTATGCAGACTTAAGCAGCCCAAGTTCAAAACACAGCTTGCTTGTTTGCTGTCACTGAAATTGCCGTGCCTCTATTCGACCTTGGAGCTGTTTGTTCATTGGATCAAGGATGGACTGTATGACTTCCACCACCTCCCCCTGCTCATGAAAAAACACTTGAATGGTAGAGATTTGGAAAAATTGCAGGAAATTCCTGGAAGGTTTGAAGGTATGTGACTATGATTGACCAGGTTGTGAAGACTCAGGATCATTATAAGGACTAGGAACAGTAGTAGTACATGCGCGAGTGTGTTACAGCTTATAACTGATTCGAGTCCCCTACATAGGCAATGAACCATGACTGTGACAAGTAAGAAATGTAATTACATGGAACGTTTTGACAAGGTCCTTTGTTCAGCTACTTCGTGGCTTCGTGATGAGATATAGTGCTGTGTTGATAATACTTGCAAAGTCACTTGTTACTGAATCACAAGTCACATGCCTGTACCCACTACCCACACAGTATAGAAGCTTGGCTTGGCTAAAAGTTGGTCTCATGAGTCGGGACGCCATTGAAGTCGAATGAAGACAAATGTATAGATGGTTGTTCACTGGATTCAGATGAAGTTTCTGTCGAGTTTGTCCTATGTAGGTACACATGTTAAGGTCAAAACTGACACATAGCTGAACATACAACATAGAATAGGTGAGGTGGGCAGTGCCTTTTACGCATTTTTCTGTGCATGTTTCAGGTAAGGTCTTGGTCTGGTCTTCACATGAGTAGAAATGTAACAAGCACTCAAACCACAATAATAGTTGTTTTCATTACCGTATACCAGGAAATTTTGGCGGCCATTAAATTTGGCGAAATGGCCTGAAATGGCTCAGTATAAAATTTGGCAATTTTAAAATTTGGCAATCGTGACGGAAAAGTATGACGTCACTATGCCCGTGACTGACTGCACGAGATCGGGACGAGAAACGAAGAGCAGTGTTGTGGCCATCACGCTTTCAGCAGCATCTGGAGGCCCATGATCGGCGAACAGCTATCCGGGAGGTCAGCAATGCCCATGATGCGTACACTGTGGCAGTGATGATCGACCCAGGACAGGTACTAGCCGCAGAGGTACACAGTCGGCCATGACCGCATGTTCAGCTGTCTGTAGTCTGTCTACGCTTTTAATTCGGTGCACCGTCTGTGAAGTAGTAGGCGCTTCTCCGCAGACCTCTCTCTCAGTCAGCATGTAGTACATTGAGTCTTGCAATCTCAAAGGTGAACTTGCTTCCCGCGCGCACCAACAGTCGACCTAGCTGGCCAGCCACTAATTATTGGCGATTTTTTAATTTGGCGGTTGGCTTCCGCCAAATCGGCAAATTAAAACGGTCGCCAAAATTTCTCGGTATACGGTATTTTGTCATCAAGGATGGACATCTGCAGGGGGTATGTAGGCAAACACAAAATGATCATTTTGAACAATCTACACTGTAACAAATCAGTCTAAAATTCAACTGTGCAGGTTGCAATTCCAATCATCTATATACACCTGAGATAATTAAATGAAACTACTCAACCTAAATTCTCTGTGACTCATTATTATTTGGTTTGCTATCTCTCTAATCATTATAGGTAATGCTGTAGCTCTACAGGACAGACTAAACACTTTTACCGATGTGCTGATACATGCTGAGTCACACATGGAAAAAACTATTGCAGAACATGCACAGGTATGGCGGGATATGCGTTAGCTACCGGGTACTACAGTTTGTCAGATCATTGGAGTTTCAGAGCACTTGACTGGGACTAGATAGGGAGCTGCTTGCCGTGATTCAGTTGGTACTGGCGAGGGGGGGGGGGGGGGGGGGGGTGGAGGGGGAGTGTATGAATGGGCTCCTACATCATGTTAAAGCTACAATATAGAAGACTGGCAAGCTATACCGTATGTCGAGAAATTTTCGTGTTGAAAATCTTTCGTGTGACAATTATTCATGTTGAAAATTTTCGCGAACTGCAGTGATCGAAGCAATTTTTTTTCACGACTCTGCTGTACTTGCCGTCCTTTCACTAACACGCCGACCCAGCTTCTTTGGGAACCTTGAGGTGCTGCGGACCCACCTCCATGGTTGTGACAAATGTAAGTATGTAAGTACTTGCCTATTCCAGTCCGCTCCTTCGCACCGTGGGTTCAATGTGCTGTTCCCGCATCTTGAACCACTCCATCCACTTGAGCGATACTTTGAGAAGGTATTCCCATCTTGAGTCAAGCTGGAAGTCCATCGTTGAAAGCAGTGAAACGGCTAGGAGCCATGAATTGTGCTACATGTGTTCGTTACCGTAATCTATCCGCTTTCCCCAGTATTTGTAACTTATTTCACGTGATAATTTTTCGTGTTTAGTGGCATTCGCAAAAATATTTTAACAATGAAAATTACCCATAAGCATACGTAGTTTAATGGGCTCTGCAATGTTAATTTCTGTTACCACTAATATCCATTGTCATGCAACAGCAACCCATCGCAACATTCCTGAGAGAACTACATTTAGCTGATGATGAAGATGAAACGTTTCTGAAGCTGATTCCAAATACTGTTCTTTGTCAACACTATGTGGACCTCCGAGTTGAGCTTAGAAGGTATAGTGAATATTAGCTATTGCTATTTGCAACAGCCAATACTTAGGCTTTCAGCCCCCAAATTATGCTTTCTACATACGTACAGGTTAACACAACAGAAAGTTTCCAAGATGAAACCTGGTGAGGCTAATTCAGAAACCGAGTGGGATGAACTTGTGCGAGAAATTTGGAAGGAAAATGGGCTGAAGCATCTCCGAGATGCTGCCACTCCACTTGAGTATGAAGAGTCAGTCATTCACAATCCTACCAAAGGTACACATGGCAACCCAGAGATCACAGAAGAAGATGAGTTAGTGTTTACTGACAAAAGTGACCATGATGAACTTGACAAACGTCTTCCGCAAAATCAACCTGCACAAGATGAGCCAACACACTCCGTATCTCATCCACGTAAGACGTAATTGTTGTACCTGTATGTGGCCAAGATGTGACATTAATGTTTATGCCGGCTTATTATCATTTGTAGCAGTCCCTGCTGAAAAACCACATCTTGAGGAGAAGGCTCGAACACTCACTATCGATGACATATCAGAGTTCCTTAAAGGGATCAAACTGGCAGAACTCGCTGAGCTCTTCAGTGAAAATGGCGTGGATGGACGTCTGCTGATACAGCTTAAGGAAGACGATCTGAAAGATCTGGGTGTTGTCAATGGTTTCAGTCGTCGTAAGATTATCATCAAGTTTGAAGCACACCTGGAGGAACTCACACTAAAACAGTAGCTAGTACATGTAGGATAGCAAGTAGAGGCTGTAGTAGAGTAAGTAGGTGTACCATATTTGAACCCTCCATTATTTTCTGTGTGTGAATTCTTATAGTCCCCACTTTTGATAGTTGTTTGCTTTGCTGTTTTACTAGAAGTCTGCTTTGCTTGTGCTTGCAAATTCTTAGAGTCCCCACTTTTAGTTTGCTTTGCTGTTTTGAATGACTATAGACTTGTCTTGGCTTGTGCTGATGGTTTTGACTAGTATGCCTACTTGTATTCATCTGGTAATATAATAATATCCAAGGGAAGCTGTACAACCTTAATTATAAGGTTCTGCAGAAGTATGTATGTGAAATGGTTCAAACAGGCAAGCATTCTGATTGTCACAGAATCACTTAATTGTCTCATGTCCCCACAATTAGTACTACCATATATGTACCATGACGCCCTGTTGAAATCAGCTCGGTGACTATTAATGGATGAGCTCTCCAAGTGAAACCATATCATCCAGTTTAATTCTCTGCAAGGGGAATTAACAGGTAAGTCCTCATGAGTCATGTAGAGCTAATATTAATTATGTACAGCTAGCTAGAGGGCTTTCCGTCATCAGAGCATGAGATATAGGAATCATAATTCATCGATAGCTAAACTGAGCTGATCCTAATCAGCAGCTCACTAGCCTTCAGTTTCCTCAATTTGAATTCCGTTAACTCTAGATCTCAGAACTGGTTTGAGCTCAAGTCAGAGGAGCTGGCTGTGTATATACATGTCCCACTGTATATCGTTTAGTCCAAAATACTCTCATGTTATGAAGGTGTTGGTTTTCATACACCTTCATATCATGCGCCATTCGTCTGGAGGAGGGGTGAGGAGGGTGTTGGTGGTGGGGGGTTTGTACATATGTGTGTGTCAGATGTCGTTGCATGTATGCTCCGTGTGCTGTTTCTATATATCCTGTGGCAAGGTGTGGTTTTCTTCGATCTCTCTGGTACCATGCAGGATGTCAATATCACACCTGTACCTTATACTACACTGTGGTTCCAACTGAACAGACCTAAGTAGCTACTAGAGCATGCATTGTGGTATCATGTTGTGGTTCCACATCTAATGAAGTCACATCTATATACCCTCATGCCTTGCCTTCCTCTACAGCAAGGGTAAAAGTGGGTTCCAGTTTCGTCTCTGTTGAATGGTCGTGGAATGCTCTGGCATAATTATTGTTTATGACTAGTTTGCTGTAAGCTATTCATATTTACGCAGTTCAGTTCCATTCACTTACATGATGCAGCTGACGTTTATATTGATAGCCTCATAGTCTCGGGCCTAGGTACGAGGCTAACGGCAATTAAGTAACAAACCCTTAAAATTCTATACATCCACCAGGTATGGAAAGTGCCAACCCTTTGAGGCACGCCAAACGTTGATTGGTATGCCTCAAAGGGAGTAGGAGGGGCACAATTTCTGGAGTGATTTCTGGGAACTGGTCAACAACCTGGCTTGAATAGCTAGGCTATTAGATCAAGGAGACTGTTGTTTCTTTGCTTCGCTTAACAATTCATGGAATCATAGCTAGCCAGAAGTGCCGTTCTTAATTGCCAGTATGTAGACAAAAGGACAGAAAGGAGCTACCATGACGAAAGCAATGTTGTTCTGTGAGTGAACTAGCTCAGGAAATGCTTTTGTTGGCCAGCTATGCTAGTCAATGAGAAAGAAGAAGAAGAAAGAAGAAGAAAGGAGATGACGAAATCGGAATTTTACAGCGACTTGTTTCTTGACTCCCGTGTACTCTCAGGTACGTTTGCAAATGTTTTTGTGAACTGCTAGGCAGTATCATTCTGTCTGCATGCTTGGTTTGGGGGGTAGCTAGTAGCTTCTTTGGTCGTTTTCCTGCTAGTGCGTCAGTATGGTATTTCGAAATTTCCTTGGCCATCTCTCTTGGCGTTCTCTGATATGAGAAAAGCGCAATATTTGGTGCCCTCTAACTGCCAAACTAAACAAGTTTTAGGCTTCAAGCTTGGAGGATTTACTAACTACCCTAAGGCCTACATGTTCCTAAAAAATTAAATTGCCAGCCCCCTCAGAAATATTTGGGTGGGCTGTAGCTGTATGCAACAAAGAATTTCATTCAAACGATCATCAGTTGTAAAATGATCAGTGATGAGTGGGATCCAAAACCTGTGGTTTTATATTATGAAAAGTTACTGTCTGAAGTCAGTTACATAATTTGACTGTCCCACAAACATATAATTATGCAGCATAGATAAGAAAACAGTATCTGAGAAAGTGTACCATTTTTTATGTAACTAACTCTACCGCCTCTTGTCTGATCATTTCTGAACTTTCAGCTCTCAGAGCATCTGAATTCTGAATCTGAATTTATTTTTGCTATAATATAGCGTGGGTACACAAAAGGTAACTAGACCTATAGGGCGTGCTCCCCACTGTACACACAGAGAATGACAACAACAAAAAGAAAAGAAGAGGAAATAGGGGTACAAAACAAGACAAATACACAAACGGTAATCAATTAGGATAAAGGTGAGAGGCAAGGCAGTCCCTGAGCATCAGTGAATATCTGCAGCTGCTTCGTAGTTGATATCTTGAACCACATGAAAGGGAGCAAAGTATGTTTGATGTGCAAAAGCTACAGGAAGACATCATCAAAGTCTACCTGGTGGGAAAGCCCCTGATCAAAGATCCAGCAGAACACCTCCGTGTGTGCTTCAAGTTCCGAGTTCTACGTCCTGACACCATTGCTATGGGCATTTCAGAACGTGACTTGCAAATCCTGCAGGGATATCTCAAAGAAAACTTCAAGGTAAGCTGCAACTCACTCAGGTGCATGGAGCCATGAATGTTTTGTGTCCTACAGTATGTTTGGCTGTGGTTTCTCCCATAAAGGCCTATCAAAATTGCATTTGTGTGTGCGTCTGTGGGCGTGTATCTGTGTGTAATGGAGGTCAACGGAAGCCATTTGAGCTCAAGTGAACTCATCTCTTGATTGTGTAGCTTAATTAAAAGTTACAGGAAGTCCATAGAGCTAGCTACAGGTGACAATAAAGGTAGGCTGGACCAGATTGAGATGACGTATACCAGTGGTGGCCGATAGTTAGCACCACAACCATGAGTACAGATATATGCTGTGGTTGCTTCACAAGAGGCCTAATCCCAATCCCGCGTGCACGTGTGCAAAGCAGGGTTAAGCAATCGTTTTGTCTGTCAGTCTGTCGTCTGTCGGTCTGTCTGCAAAAAATTTTGAAATCTCGCCACATAGACCCTCATAAACCACCAAAAGGGAGTCAAACAATAGCAAATAGCACAAAAATGCTCTAGCTATGTGTACCTGACTGAAGTCAAAGGCACTTCGTTTCACTGTATTTCCTACTTTTCATAACATTTCATAACATCTGAATTGTCAACTGTCACCATCTTTGATTTTGATTTGTAGCTGCACTAATCGCATGCATGACGAAACCTAGTAGCTGCAGCTTCTAATTGCAGAAGTAAAAATTGCAGAGACTTGCAGTTGGCTTCTCATGACTCATTGTAAATGTTGGGTGACATATACGTATTATGCATGAGTCTACACATTTCCACACTCAGCCACCATTACCAGCCACTAACAGGAAAGAACTGGAGTGTGAGTTCCACTCAGCTGACTATCACATGTTGACGGAGGTGGCTTTAGGACTGAGGAATGCAACAGAGCATCTTGTGAAGGTATATAAAATAATTATTATGTCAT
The DNA here is from genome assembly GCA_963931865.1 of Axinella damicornis. NCBI lineage: Eukaryota > Metazoa > Porifera > Demospongiae > Axinellida > Axinellidae > Axinella > Axinella damicornis. The sequence continues at coordinate 14,253,816 of OZ007506.1, read as the reverse complement.
TGAGAATGTCTGGAAATATTATGAGAAACCATTATTCTTAACTGTAGAGCTTGAATCTTCCGGACCAGCCAAGTGAAACGGAGTTAGTGCAAATGACTCTGCAAGCCTTCTTACTCGCTGTATATGGGAAGCAAGGTAAAAAAGAAGAGGGAGAGGAAAAGAAATTGAAAATGGAGGTTTTGATAGACATAGGCATTCAAAGGTTAGTTGCATATTCGGCACTGACATTTCAGACACAGTACAACCAGCTGTTTGATATCATCATGCATGCATGTATGTAGAGTATAATTATAAGACTCCACTCTACCCCATGGGAGAGGCCAAGCTTAGGCATGCTCTTCTTATATAATTATAATTAAAAGAGTATGTGTAAAATAATATGCTAGCATCAGGATTCCTTTTGGTGTATCCAGGGAGATAACATACCCATGAATACTGTAACCTGATTGGTTAGGATGTTGACTGCCTAACTTCCCCTATGCAGCCTTACACCGTCTGAATTCAAGTCTCAACTTGCTTGTCTGCTGTCACTGGAATTGCCCTACCTCTATTCCACCTTGGAGCTGTTTGTTCAGTGGATCAAGGATGGAACATACGACTTCCACCACCTCCCCCTGGTCATGAAGAAACACCTAGATGGTACAGATCTGGAAACATTGCAGAACATTGACAGAACATTTGGAGGTGTGTGATTAAACTTTGACCAGATTACCTCTACTCATCTGTGCATATATAGATTCCACTTCCATGCCTCGTCATACTGCACTGGAGCCACTCTTAAGGACACCCCTGAATTACAGACACTAATCAGGACGCACTTTAGGTGCCCAATGGTGCCCATGTTAGAGGGCTTCCATTGTACTCCACTGAGTCATTGTTTGACACTATTGGTTTCCAGGTACTGCTGTAGAACTACAGGATGGACTTAACACCTTTACCACTGCATTGGTGCATGCTGAATCACACATGAGAAAGACTAGTCTCGGAACCAGACCCTTCAGGTGGGGGAGGAGGAAAGGGTCTGGGCACGTTCCTACATTCGAGTTGTCCTCACGGAACGTAATTATGCGTGGTAATTAGCGATCAACTGCGATACCACGCGTACGATCACAGTCTACCTGCTCGTTGCTCTCCTCGACTTTTGTCAGTCAATTCGCGGGTAACGCGGTACGGCACAGCGATTCGCCATGTCTAGTCACTGGCGACACAGAAAGCCTGGAGAAAAATCATTTCCCTGACGTCATTCGCAATCAACACTTCTGATTCGTTAGGTCAACATTCCGACCTGGGGACAACTCGAATGTAAGATGGTGCCCAGACCCTTTCCTCCTCCCCCGCACGAAGGGTCTGGTTCCGAGACTAGAGAAAGACTATTGCAGAACATGTGCAGGTATGCAGGGATGTACAGCATGGTGGTGGAATTTGCCAGTTCATTGTTTTCAGAAGTAGGGTGGTCTAGACGCAGCACCCCACATTTTGATGATTCAGATGCTCATGATGTTGAGCAAGCTAGCTGTGTGCTTGATCTCAGCCTGCATTAAAGTAGGACACTTGAGATCTGTGGAATCGTCCAACTTTGCTCATGAATAATTAATAACCTGACATCACTTGCATGTGGTTATTGATCTGTTTACATTTTCCCGTGGTGGCAACTGGAATCAACGAGGGTGTGTCACTTTGATGTGGCCGCTAGCGGCCCTTTCCTGTGTCAAGTTGGCACTCTGATGTGGCCGCGCAGTACTTTGAAGAGATCTTCTTGGACTTAAGAAAATAAGCTTGTCTATCATAGTGATGGCCTATGTGTGAATAGTGAGTACAGTGCTGTCCACGAGCAAGTTAAACGGCACACGCGTGTCACTCGCGAGTGACTCGCGAGAGACTCGCATGTCACTCGCGTGGTAATCGTATAATACTCGCGAGCGTTACAGGCTAAGTTAGCCCGCGAGCGCTACTATACTCGCGCGCGCGCTCGCACTCGACTACTCGCACGCGCGCTCGCACTCGAACTCGCGCACGCACTCGCAGGAAATTGAACAGCGTTCACTTAAAAATTCATAGCAGCGCCGCTGAACGGCAGAGTCCTTTCGCAACCACACCTTTTCAAGTAGCTGAGCTATTTATACACATTATGATGTCACTTTTAGCCTCATAGAACAAACGTACACGGCAAAAACACGGGTTTATATGACTTTTTTCATGAATAAGATGATGATTATTATTATTATTTATTATTACTTTTGTTAACAGCATGCCATACAAGCATTTTCAAGAATACAACACTTCTGTATTGTCATGCTATCCTCATGAACCCCTCATATGACTCCAGGAGTCCAAGAGAGCAGACAGGAGCATCACCAAGACAAGGCTACGAAACCGCCTTTTGTAGAAGACTGCACACGCCCTCAAATCCAAGGAATAGAACTCAGAATCTTCGGAGTACAGGGGGACAAAGGCCACAGTGCCAGGTCATATTTCACCACTGGAGTATCCCCAACCTGCATGAGTGTGTGCATGACAGAATACCTCCATTTCGGCAAAAGTGATGTCAGATGGTGGCCTTCAATAATGCGTATTACGTTGCATAGCACCTAGCTCTCCTCCACTATGCTCCCCCCCCCCCCCCCCCCCCCCCCCCCCACACACACACACACACACACACACACACACACACATACGCACACATACCATGTCCTCGTCTTTGTCCATTTCCTTGTTCTGTCCTCGTCCAGGACAGGCAGGCGACATGTTACGTACCATGGGAAAGAACTGGTTTATCCATGAGGGGAAGGGGTTGAGCTGGCTGATCCATGACTGCAATGGACCGGACTACTCCATGCAGACCTTCTGAAAACACAGGAGCTGGCGAGCCTCGAGGAGGAGGGGCAGGACTGTACTGTTCACAGTGCTCTTTACCAAGCCTACAGAATACATTCACACAAGGAATGATGTCTGTTCTTTCCTGGATTACTAAACTTTATATCTAGGTTCTACTAAGTGTAGACTTACTCGAGGCAGCGTCCAGATCACCCTGAACCGGACTATAGGGTAGGAGAGTATCCATTTCTCTATCGCCGCGAGTGTCTTCGTCCTCCATTGTCTGCTTTGTCGCGATCACCGCCCTCCAAACCGTCCAAGCCAGGCCTGGAAAGGTAGCTACGGACTCCTTCTCGTCCGAAATCGCTGTCTAATCCATCGTCGAGGTCGAAATCGAAGTCATCCAGTCGTTCAACAACACTGCTTACAGTATACATGTTGGCCATCTTGACACTAAGTGCATTTTTGCGCATTTGCCACCCTCTTAGTTGTATAAACAAGGGAGGAGTTACATGTACAGTACTCGCGCGCGCGCGCGCGCGCAACAGCAAGCACTCGCGCTCGCGTAGCGCGAGTGCTCGAGTAGCGGGTGCGTACTCGCGAGCGCGAGTAGTGCTCGCACACGCGGACTGGCAACTTTTCTCGCGAGCGTCTCGCGAGTGTCTCGCGAGTGACACGCGTGTACCGTTTAACTTGCTCGTGGACGGCACTGTAGTATAGGCTGCTCTGCTTTAGGCTCTGCATTATGTTACCATTATCGTTTGCCAACAGAAACCCATCATAACATTACTGAAAGAACTGAACTTGGTTGAGGACGATCACATGTTTCTGAAGATGATTCCAGAATCTGTACATTACCAAAACTATGTGGATCTCCGAGTTGCGCTCAGAAGGTATGGTCTATAGTCTACAAGTAACGAGTGTCATGGGAACATGAATAATTAACTGCCACATTGCAGCAAGCAATCCTGTGACTAGATTCCATGCACACGACATGAATAGTGCTACTTACAGTCACAGTATATAGGGTTTGAGTTTATACATCAATACTTCTACAGGTTATCTCATATGTTACAACAGGTTTCAGTGATGAAACGTGGTGAGCCCATTTCAGAAAACAAATGGGATGAACTTGTGGGAGAACTTTGGAAGGAAAATGGACTGAAGCATCTCCGAGATGCTGCCACTCCATTTGAGTATGGTGGGGCATTCATTTATGATCCTAGCAAAGGTACATATGGCTTCCAGGAGGGCTATGACATCACAGAAGAAGATGAGTTTGTGTTCATTGACCAAAGTGACCATGATGAACTTGACAACCAGGATCCACAGATACAACCTGAGCAAGACGAGCCAATACAGTCTGTATCTTCCCACCATGAAGAGCCACAGGAAACAATTCAGCCATGTAAGCTTTAAGGTTTAACAGTAACTGTTGTATATAGCTATGTACTGTAGCCCAGATGTGACATTGACATTACTTTATACTTTCCTCTAGCAATTCCTGCTGATAAACCACCCCTTGAGGAGATAGCTAGCAAACTCTCTGTTGATGACATATCAGAGTTCCTAAAAGGGATTGAATTGGCAGAACACGTTGAACTCTTCAGTATGAATGGTGTGGATGGAAGTCTGCTGATAGATCTTGGTGATAACGATCTGAAAGATCTGGGTGTTGTCAATGGTTTCAGCCGTCGTAAGATTATCAGCAAGTTTAAAACACACCTCAAAACGAAACAGTTACAATAGATAGTATAGGTAGTATACTGCTGCAGTTGAATTATTTTTTTGCTATTAGTATTCTTATATATAGTCCCCACCTTTATGAGTAGTTGTTTGCTTTGTATTTTTTGATTACTAGAATTGTACTTATTTTTGTGCTGATAGCTCGCACTGAAGGTAGAGTATGTATACTTTTCTAACCATGCATCCATTTTCCAACTGGATAGGGCAACTGTAGCCTCTGAGTACCCTGGCCTCTCACCCCAGCATCTGTATAGGTTGTGGTATAGGCAGCATTTGCCGTGTAAGTGACAAATGCTGGGTGAGAAGGGCTAGGCACAAAGCTAGATAGGGTAGGTATACAACCTCAGTTTAAACGGAAATAATTTTGGAACGAATCTTATAGCTAGCCACGTTCCCAGGCCTCCATGCCCAGCTTTTCTCGTGCCAAATGTTGGCCTCGGAGCAAGGCTATCCTATAGCTACATATCATCTAGTATCCATGATTAATTAACCATATACACCTATATAGCTACATGTATGTAGCATGCAGTTGCAGTATGGTATGGCAATCAGCTATAGCTTAATTGGTGCAGTATTCACAGCAACTGTGTTCCTTATGGGCACATGTATGTATTATAAATGTTCGGTATGTGGATTTTAGAAACCTTAATTGGCTGCATGGCCATAGTTTATGGAAATTATCAATATTATCAACCATGCAGTTGCAATGGAATGTGCAGGGCTCTCTGATTCAGTTAACTATAGCTGGAGTAGCTACACACCAGTTAGGCTATGTCCTTTCATGGTTTGATTCATTTCACTACAACCCCTCTGCCTTTGGTAGAATGCAAACATCATTGTTCACTTCGATCTGTTGGGTGGACATCATAGACGTCCTGTTGATCTGAAAAGCAAGTGTGGACATGTAAGGCTATTGCTCAGAAGATATCTGGCTCTGGTAAGGCTATAGGCTCAGAAGATATCTGACTCTGGTGAGGCTATGGCTTGGAAGGTGTCCAGCAGGAACTCATTGTGAAAGGTAACCTACATACATGTAATCGTATGTACAAGCAAACTCTAATGAGGAAACAAACCCACAGCATTTGCTGTCAGTGGCCAGGCCAGATTATGTGAGGCAAGCAGCACGTACAGCTGAAGACGAGAAATGCAAGTGCAGAAGATAGGAGTCATGATAGCCATGATAGCCATGGTTTCAAGTGAGTCTGCACATGTTGATTGCATTCCTTCCTAACATAGATGCCAAGAAACTAATGCACTAGATTGTTTGTGCTGAATGGTATAGAAACCAGGGCAATTAACATTAATGACTGTGAGCTAGCTTCTGCAGATCACACAGCTTTTACACCTTCGAGGTGTGCCTTACCTGTTGCCCCACTTTTAACAGTGCATGATGAAAGCAGCATGCAGAAACATGTAGCTGTAGAGTGGTAAGCCAGACTAAGCGCCCGCGGGAAACCGAGGAAGTGCTAATTGGGTCGAGGGCGCAGCCCGAGACACAATTAGCACTTCCGAGGTTTCCCAAGGGCGCTTAAGTCGGTTAGTTCCCTGTAGGGAGGGATCTATCCTATACATAGCTACCTAGTACCTATAGCTAGTCTCTATTAGCTATTCACTTTCCATAACGTACATTGGATTACAGGTATACTTCTGCATGAATACGTCCATCAATTGAGGTTGTGAGAGTTGACTGGCATGCCTTGTAGGCAAACTTGTGTATCCCTGCCATGCATGTAAACGACATTTTGGTTTCTCGTCCCCACCCACATTCTCATATTTGCCTCTGACACACCTGCCTGCTGCTTCCTTTTTTTTTATATAGCTAGGCTAATTTTCTATTTATAGCACTATAGCATGCTATTTAGTTTTGTTGGTGATGCCGATCATAATGTAGCCTCGTTCCCAGGCGAGGCTAATCATAATGTGGCTGTGTCGAATGCCACTATCCCATAGACAGTTGAGCCTTCACAGAAATAGTGGATAATAAATCCCATCAGCATGCTTGACATGTAGTTTGCCATCTATCACAGAGAAACAGAAGTCTAAAGACTTCAGCTATATATAGTGTGAAGCTAGTAACATTTAACCAGCATGTGCATGGGCATGGGCACAATGACCACGCACACTAGCAGTCTTGTTCAAATTAATGTCACTTTGGGCATGTAGCTAGTTACAAATGAAGAAAGGGTGTCGCAAATAAAGCCATAGTTCTTGAGTGGATAGATTGATAGATAGATAGATAGTAGATAGATAGATACATACATCATACATACATTGTATGTAGCTAGCTATGTATGTACTGTATGATACAATACATACATACATAATTTTTAACAGGAAATGACAAGTTTATGGTTTTACTTGCCTTTCCATTGTATTTTTGCTGTTGGAGTGTTGGGTGTGTTTCCTCCTGTGCGTATGACGGACCATACTATAATAGATAATCCTACGGACGGTGCGGACAGGGACAAAACCGCGCATGCGTGTCGTTCCCAGGCCCCGCCCAGTCTATGGTTCCCAGGCTGCGCATGCAACATGGGAACGAGGCCGTACCTAGTGCATGCTGATGAGATGTTGTGATTTTATAGCCCCTTCTGACAGTTCTGAGAGTGTGCTACTCGCTAGACATGAAGGTGAGTGTGCACCTGTGTAAATTTATACATGTTTGTCTCGTTCCCAGGCCTTTTAATAGCTCCGTACTTTTCGTCGCCACGCGAAGGGAGCATGATATTGCACATTCCATATTCTGCTTGCAAATTCCCGTATTGTGCTTGCACATTCCCGTATTGTGCTTGCAGCGTGCAGCGATCAGGGAGCAGGGCAATGGGTTAGGGTATATTAGGGCCAAGGCCGGTTCTAGATGTGCGCACATTTCTGGTACCTATACCTAAAGTATGTACTTCCTGCCGGACCAATATCTGTGTCGTCAATTTTATCGTATGTCGTTGAAGCCGGGGGTTATTTTGGCGCAAGCTAGGATATGTGCCTTGGGCTCTACAAATACTCCCTCCCTCCAGCTTCACCTCCTGTTATCGTGAGTGTGTGTGATGGTGCAGTGGAAGGGAGAAGTTGGGGTCAGCACTGGGCGTGGCAGGCAATGATCCGGAGATCAGGGAGCGTGCTGGGGAGGACAAAGACAACTTGCAAGCAGTTCAAGGTGGGTGCACTGATCCAGGAGGTGGTTGTAGTCTCAGGGAGAAGTATAACAGTTACGAGTATATACATTGTATATCAATCCGATTTTGTCTAGCTAGCTCTTTGCCAAGCTTGTTGGCAAATGGGATACTTATTCACATTTTAAGGGTAGATGGATGTGATAATAACTCGCACATGAGAACCCTGAACACACTGTCTTAATCACCATAGACGTCTGTTGTGCCCTGATGCTTTATTTGTGCTGAAGTTCACCTTGGTGGTCAAGTTGGAGAGCCTTTGTCTTCTCCCATTGCTCGCTTCAAATAATTATACTGTCATTAGTGCGATACCGTATAGCGGGAAACTTTCATACGGTGCAAATTTTCGTATATTTTGTATGAAGCCTTGAGATACGAAAATGAAAACTTTAACAGTCGAAATTTTATCGTCAAATTTGAACTGGCAATCGAACACATGGAAGAGATGAGCAAGCGATGGCGTTTTGTAACAGTATTTCTAGCCTTTAAATGGCCTTCCAGACTCCAGTGGACCCGTCTACACCCGTTAGCCTAACGATAACGAGCCTGTGGGAAGTGTGACAATTAGCCCTGTTCTAATTTATACAACTTGACCACACCCTGTTTCTAACATTACTGCCGCAACTTACAGTATCTCATTCTGCATGTATGCTGTATTAAAATTGGTAGGCCCTAGCTATCTCATCATGCATGCTGTAGTAAAAGTCGGCAGTAGGCCACAATAAAAAGTAGCGCACAGTGTACGTGCTCTGCTGAGCACTTCTAGTTTATTATTCTAACATACCACCGTAATGGCCATACTAAATGGCTTACATCATTACTGTTCCTGGCAGTAACAAATAATTCATGGTTTTGCACTAGGGGAAGGCTGCAGTTTCAAGCCAGTCTTTGTCGTATTACTGTAGCTGGAGTATTTTTGCGTAGCCAGCATGAGGATCGGAAATCATACTTTCAAGGGTGTGCTACATGTTGCGCTACTAGGATTAAGTTAGGCTCTAGCAAGGAGCATCAGTAGTATTGCTGTTGCGGCAGCTTTCTCGTCTCGTGGAGTGCATGCAGCTATACTTTGAAGCACTGTTGGTGTGCGTGATGAAATTGCCGAGTCAGTAAATGTAGTTGAGCTTCCGTGCAATGCAATGTAAACGTAAGTGTACAGTACATGTAAGTATGCTGGCACCACATTCATACCATATTACGGTTACGTTGAGGTATCTTTACCACTACTGTAGTCTGTGACACTAGACCTAGCTCTCTCCAGCACTGGAAACCTCTCCCAACGTCCCGTCCCGTGTGATGTTGATCTTAGTAGACTGTGTACACCCCTACACTATGCTGCATAAAGGCATGGCAAAGATTTTGTTGTGTTGCTGTGGTAATGATGACAATTGGGCAGCCCAAATACCCCAAATCCGAACTATGCAAGCCTTGAGCATTATGGTTGATATTCAAAACCAGATAGAGTTCGACTGGGGTGAATTAGCAACTTCTTGCCACATTCCATAGAAGTCTGTACTTATGAAACAAGGCCTAAGTTAGGATATCCATATTCAGATTTGGATATCAAACAAATATTGGCATCACCATAGCAACATACATACTTGTGAGTGAGAACCGCATAGCCTTGAGCATTTGTGTAGTGAGTGTCTATATAAACTGTGACTCTATCTGAGATCAAAGGTCAAACTTTAGAGTACACTGAACCAGTGGTGTTAGCAGTGCCCCAAGGGGGCCGGGCCCAGGGGTGTGGTTTACCACTGGCCGTATACCGTAGCAATTTATGTTGGTGCGTAAACATGTGAATTGTGGCATGAAGGGGGGTTTGTGAGATTGTTTCTGGTGCAATCTTGGCCATGGAACTTACAGCCAAACCTAGCCAGTGTGCCTCAACGCCGTCAAGTGCTGCTCGGGGAAGTGTGACTCAGCTATAACTCCGCTTACTACGTTGACTGCTGCTGGTGGGGTCTCAGGACTGGCTTGGCCATTTTACTAGCTACTACCTAGCTACTACTGGCAGGGTGGGCATTTTGAACGTCAGGCGGGCCTGTGCCCTGCTAGGTCCTGCTGTAGATGCGCCACTGCCGTATTTACACAGTGACATTGGAATGTCAATGGATAATACGATATGCGTGATTACTATGTCAATAGTGCAAGGGAAGAGTTTGTCTAGATTAATGTGAATATGTCAGTTGTACGCTAGCTGATGCTTATGTGCTGAAAGTCTACTTGGTGGTGAAGTTGTGAGCACTTTATGGCTCACAACTCAGAGGAGACAGGGCGTGACCACATGATGTACTAATAATTATCCCACATGAACAGGCTGCAGTGTGCATTGCACTTCAAAATTCAGCTGCTTAAGGTACCGGGTGCCATATCAGCAGCTTTTGGTTGTAGTACATGATATTCAGTTTACAGATCGAGCACCTTGGTGTAGTCAACTGTTATGAGTTGTCAATATGTATGCGCTCAAGCATGCTTGAATGATAGTTAGCAACGATGTCATGTACTGCTTCCTCTGGACTCGACTGTCATTGGCAGCATGGGGTGTCATGTGACCTGTTAGTTGGGATGAGCTGTAAGCTATCCGCCTCTGTACGGGCAGTCTTGGAATGAGGCTGTTGTAAGTATATGAGCTGGTGGATGCAGTCTGAGTCTGCTTAGATATTCATGAGGCGAAAGTAAGACCCGAGGCGTGATTTTGAAGGATGAGTTTGTCCTACCATTGTGTTGCACTAGCTACCAGGAGGGTAGCGTATGTTGAGCTGCTGTACTGCTTTACTGTCAAGCTATTGTAATGGACATGATTGACATTGTTGTATTATTGTATGGGAAAACCAGTTTAGTCCAGTTTTAGTCCTGTTTTTCATGTCTGTCCACGGTTCACCTGCTATTTTGTCCTGATGATATAAATGCTGTATCTTTGAAGTTGATGAAGGCTTGAGTTGTTGCCAAAATGCGAAGAGTCTGAGAATGCGCGCCGTCGGCTACATTCAATGCTCCGCCTAGTGCGCGCCGTCGGCTACATTTGGGGGCTTGTCCGGGATATGCGCAACTGAAACGGTCAAGCTAATGGCCACAAAACAGCAGCTGAAGTCACAGCTGGACTCTCTGCAGAGTGAGAACCAACGGCTCGAGGAGCTGGTGGACGAATTGCGCACAAAGCCCGAGTGGGTGGAATTGGCCGAGAAGGAAAGGGCCTACGACAATGCGGCAAAGCAGCTCGAAGCGCTGCGGGAGGAAAACTCCATGCTGAGGCAGCACTTGGCGAACGACCAGAGCACTAACAAAGAAGCGGAGATAGCGACTCTGTCGAGACAACTACAAGAAGCTATCCAGGAAGCCGAGTCCGCGAAGGAAAGAGCAGAAGCGGCCGAATTGGAAGCCGAACGAATGGCAGCGGTAGTTGAGACTGTGAAGGAAAGAGCAGAAGTGGCCGAGTCGGAAGTCGAACGAATGGCGGCAACAGTAGCGACCGCGGAGGAAGGAGAGAAAACGGCTGTGTTAGAGGTCACCCGATTGTCAGAAGAATTCGCGCACGCGGAATTGGAGCGTCTCCGAGATATGAATGCACGACAGACAAAAGCGGAGAAACGAGAGCAGCAGTTGGAGGCCCAATTAGGGGCAGCCGAAAGCCGACTTCAAGAAGTTCTGCATCGTACGTCAGAGGCGGCTTCCCAGTCGCAAGAGAATGGCCAGCACAAAAGACAACCGACAGAGCCCAAACCCGAACTCCTACAAGGACTACAGGTGGAAATGGAGCTAAAAGATGAAGTGTTGCCTGAGCTACACCTTGGGAAACTGCCAAGCAGACGGGCAGAGGGCAGAACTCCTCCATTGTTGAGGGAGTCACCACTGCATTGTGATAGTAAGGAGTTGCCTCCACCTCTGATTCACCTGCAGATGCCTGACAGAGGAGTGGTGCAGATGAATGCTGGAGACTACCAGATGCCTGACAGAGGGGTGGCGCAGACGACTGCTGGAGACTACCAGATGCCTGACAGAGGGGTGGCGCAGACGACTGCTGGTGACTACCAGATGCCTGGCAGAGGAGTGGGGCAGTTCCGACAGATGACTGCTGGAGACCACCAGATGCCTGACAGAGGGGTGGCGCAGACGACTGCTGGTGACTACCAGATGCCTGGCAGAGGAGTGGTGCAGTTCAGACAGATGACTGCTGGAGACCACCAGATGCCTGACAGAGGGGTGCAGTTCCGACAGATGACTGCTGGAGACCACCAGATGCCTGACAGAGGGGTGGCGCAGACGACTGCTAGTGACTACCAGATGCCTGGCAGAGGAGTGGGGCAGTTCCGACAGATGACTGCTGGAGACCACCAGATGCCTGACAGAGGGGTGGCGCAGACGACTGCTGGTGACTACCAGATGCCTGGCAGAGGAGTGGTGCAGTTCAGACAGATGACTGCTGGAGACCACCAGATGCCTGACAGAGGGGTGCAGTTCCGACAGATGACTGCTGGAGACCACCAGATGCCTGACAGAGGGGTGGCGCAGACGACTGCTAGTGACTACCAGATGCCTGGCAGAGGAGTGGGGCAGTTCCGACAGATGACTGCTGGAGACCACCAGATGCCTGATAGAGGGGTGGCGCAGACGACTGCTGGAGACTACCAGATGCCTGGCAGAGGAGTGGGGCAGTTCCGACAGATGACTCCTGGAGACCACCAGATGCCTGACAGAGGAGTGCAGTTCCGACAGATGACTGCTGGAGACCACCAGATGCCTGACAGAGGAGTGCAGTTCCGACAGATGACTGCTGGAGACCACCAGATGCCTGACAGAGGAGTGCAGTTCCGACAGATGACTGCTGGAGACCACCAGATGCCTGACAGAGGGGTGGCGCAGACGACTGCTAGTGACTACCAGATGCCTGGCAGAGGAGTGGTGCAGTTCCGACAGATAACTGCTGGAGACCACCAGATGCCTGACAGAGGGGTGGCGCAGACGACTGCTGGAGACTACCAGATGCCTGGCAGAGGAGTGGGGCAGTTCCGACAGATGACTGCTGGAGACCACCAGATGCCTGACAGAGGGGTGCAGTTCCGACAGATGACTGCTGGAGACCACCAGATGCCTGACAGAGGGGTGGTGCAGATGATTACTGGAGGCCACCAGATGCCTGGCAGAGGGGTGGCACAGACGAATGCTGGAGACTACCAGATGCCTGGCAGAGGGGTGCAGTTCCGACAGATGACTGCTGGAGACCACCAGATGCCTGACAGAGGGGTGCAGTTCCGACAGATGACTGCTGGAGACTACCAGATGCCTGACAGAGGGGTGACTACTGGAGGCCTCCAGATGCCTGACAGAGGGGTGGCGCAGACGACTGCTGGAGACTACCAGATGCCTGGCAGAGGAGTGGTGCAGTTCCGACAGATAACTGCTGGAGACCACCAGATGCCTGACAGAGGGGTGGTGCAGACGACTGTTGGAGACCACCAGATGCCTGACAGAGGGGTGGTGCAGATGACTGCTGGAGACCAACAGATGCCTGACAGAGGGTTGGAGCAGAACCAGCAATTTACCCAAGCACTAGGGAACCTAGCACAGCAGTTACCCCCTCTACCAATGTTCTCAGGGGATGACCCTGCACGAGATAGTGGATCGTTCCGAGAGTGGCTGGAACAATTTGAGATGGTGGCAGACTTGGCTCAATGGAGTGATGGTGTGAAGCTAAAGCAGATGGTCCTGAGACTACGTGGATCAGCCCAAGCATTTTATCGCACCTGTGCAGTGGAGCGAAAAAGGGATTATCAGGCCCTGGTTCAAGACTTGGAGAACCGGTTCACTCCTGTGCGGATTCAGGCTCTTGAGAGCAGCATATTTCGTGAGAGGAGGCAAAAGGAAGGAGAATTGGTGGACACCTATGCACAAGACTTGCAGCGGTTATTCCAGAAAGCATATCCGAAAACTCTACAGGGGAGTGAAGATGCTCAAGTGATGGGTCGATCAGTGCTGAGTAATCAGTTCATTGGAGGCCTACTCCCAGATCTGAAGAGAAAGATTGCCTACATTGAAGGAGCCACTTTTTCAGAGCTATGGCAGAAAGCCCGTTTTGAGGAGGCACGGTTACAAGATCTGACCAGGACTGGACCTCCGACCTCTACTCCTTCAATGAAGCAACGGCTTCATCAGGAAAAACAGCAGAGGCAAGGAGGACAACCACCTCCAATATGTCCCACAGGACAACCATCAATGAGACCAATAGGACAGGCGGATGATGAGAAAAGAAGAAACCTACAATTTGTCAAGTGTTACAACTGCAGCAGGTATGGACACCTTGCGAAGGACTGCCGCTCTGTTCGACAGATGGGAGAAGCGCAAGCTCGCACTCAAAACCAGGGTAGTGCTAAACCCAGTTCCAGGAACACTGCAACTCGAACAGCTGCTGTTGTATCTGTCGAGGGTGAACCTCAATCTCCTGTTGAAAATGAGCCCTTCAAGTGGATGTATGAGATGTATGGAGTGTCACAAGTGAATGACCTGACTAAGGACGGTGCTCCTCGCTTGGGACCTACTCTGATTATCCCATTAAAAGTTGATGGTGTTCCTGTACCAGCTCTGATTGACACTGGATGTCCAGCTACAATTATTTCCCGAGAGATATGTAGGAGGATTTTGGACAACCAAGAAGGACAACCATTGTCCCCAGAACAGAGGAAGGACAGGGCTATAAAGAGGATGCAACAGCCCAGCCTACTCCTGAAGGCATACTGCGGAAAGGAACTCTGTATTGGAGCAGAAATAGCAGTCCAGGTGGCAACCCCACATCATGCAGTGAACAGGGTTGTTTTGGTGCAGAAAGACACCCCGGTGGATATGCTTTTGGGAACTGATCTGATGTTTGCCCTGGGAATTCGAGTTCTGGATGGTGATGGACAATCTCTGCTAGAGCAAGTTGAAGAACAGCCTATTCTAGGTGATGGGCAGCCACAACCTCTTCCAGTTGACAACTGGACGATCCCAAGTGATGGCCAACGTGATGGGGGGTCTTTTCAAACTGTGATACAGCCAGTTGAGATACAACCTGTACCTAATCAAGTCGAAGAGCAGCAAACTGTTCAGCCTGAGGACTCGCAAACAGTTGAGTATGAGGACTCGCAAACAGTTGGGTATGAGGACTTGCAAAATGTTGAGTCTGAGGACTCACTTCATCAGGATATACCGATGTCCACTGCGGGCGTGTCACAACCACAACCTGGTGATACTCCTAACAACCAGAAGTCCATATCCCCATGCCTGAAAATTGGAAATAGAAGATATCCTGTCCTTGGTTCTTCTGATCATGGGCAAGTTCGTGCATCTAGTACTACTAACCAAAAGTCACAGAGTGAACGAAGAATACCAGTGCGTTTGATACGAGCCTGCAAGCTTCCTGGGCGTTGTGGAAAATTGTTGAAAGCCAAATTGGAAAGAACTCCACCTGTATCGTCCCTCGACTGGCTCTTTGAACCCAAAACTGGGCTGCATGACAATGCCCTTGAAGTTGCTGATGCTGTTGTCAAACCAGAGGAAAAATGTATTGTATTACCAGTATGCAATTCCTCAGGATCACCTACTCGACTGAAGAGAGGGCAAGTCCTTGGTTGGCTTCAGCCAGCTGAAGTATTGGATCCTGAAGACAATATCGATGCAATGGTTGATGGCTCAGATGCCACAGCATTTGGTGAAGAAACTGATGAAGTGCTCAATAAACCACCTCTTGAAACAGACAATGGGTCAGATTGCGAAACTTGTGATAGAGCTGAAGCTGAAATTGAGTCAAATGCAAGAGTGGGAACAGAACCTGCTAGCTCTGACAGCACAAGAGTGGAACGACTGAAGGCCATGTTGCGCCTGGATCAGTCTGATGTGGGCCCAGCGGAACGGGAAGCTCTTGAAGCTTTTCTAGTTGATCATGCTGATCTCTTTGCCCTTGACAATAGCGAATTGGGATGCACAGATGTTGTCACTCATTGCATTGACACCGGAACTCACATTCCAGTCCGCCAACCCCCTCGTCGAACCCCTTTTGCCTTGCGCAGTCAAGTGGATGAGATGGTCCAAGACATGTTGGATCAGGATATCGTTCAACCAACATCTAGCCCTTGGGCTAGTCCGATAGTGCTCGTCAAGAAAAAGGATGGCTCTATGAGGTTTTGTGTGGACTATCGCCGCCTCAATTCCATTACAAAGTTGGATGTCTACCCACTTCCCAGAATTGATGAGACACTTGATGTCCTTGCTGGAGCAAGATTCTTTACAACACTGGATTTGGCCTCAGGATATTGGCAAGTCACTGTTGATCCAGCTGCAAGGGAGAAGACGGCTTTTGTCACACATACTGGTCTGTATGAATTTAAGGTCATGCCCTTTGGCCTCTGCAATGCTCCAGCAACATTCCAGCGTCTCATGGAGGTTGTTCTGGCAGGTCTAAATCGCAAACAATGCTTTGTCTATTTGGATGACATCCTAATTATTTCTCATAATTGGGAGGAGCACCTGGAGAATCTCCAGCTTGTGTTTGATCGCCTCAGGAGGGCTGGGTTACGACTGAAACCCAAGAAATGTACCTTTGCTCAACGAAAAGCCTTGTATCTTGGCCATATAATTTCAGAAGAAGGCATTGAAGTGGATCCAGAAAAAGTGGAGAAAGTGAGAAACTATCCCATCCCAAACAATCTCAGAAGCCTCCAGCAATTCTTGGGGCTAGTCTCATATTATCGTCGCTTCATTCCAAATTGTTCTAAAGTGACCAATCCCCTACACTGCCTCACACGGAAGGATGTGCCTTTCATCTGGTCAGATTCCTGCCAAGAATCATTTGACAGGCTAAAGATGCTGTTAACCTCCACTCCTGTTCTAGCATTCCCCAACTTCCAGCAACCTTTTATCCTGGAAACTGATGCTTCGGGAGTTGGACTTGGAGCTGTCTTGTCTCAGCAGCAAGAAGATGGCTCAATACGTCCAAGTGCATATGCCAGCAGAGGACTGCAGAAGCATGAGCGGAACTACAGTATCAGCAAGCTGGAGGCCTTGGCAGTTGTGTGGGCATCAAAACATTTTCATGTTTACCTATATGGCCACCACTGCACCGTATATACAGACCACAGTGCATTGAAATCTTTGTTGAATACCCCACATCCCTCTGGGAAACTGGCTCGTTGGGGCCTGGCATTACAAGAGCTTGATCTTGACATCCAATACCGATCTGGGAAAGAAAACAAAAATGCAGATGTGCTCTCCCGACTACCAATACTCCTTGATCAACCAACCACAGAGTCTAACTCAAGCACTGCAGATTGTTCTGTGGCAAGAGTAGAAGTAGAGCCAGCATTAGAAGAGCCAGAAGTGCCAACCCAAGAGTGGCAGAATGCTCAGAAAGCAGATGGTGAATTTGGCTCCACTATTGCATTCCTGGGGGAAGGGACCCTACCTGCTGATAGCAAGTCAGCAAAGAAAGTTGTTCAAACAGCCCAGCAGTACTCCCTCCTGGATGGTGTCCTCTATTATGCCCAGACAGATGGTTGTTTAATGGTGGCTGTCCCAGCATCACTCCGCCACAAATTGTTTGAGGAAGCTCATGGAGGATTGTTCTCTGGACACCTCCGTGAAGCCAAAATCTACAGTCAACTGAGGAAACATTACTGGTGGCCAGGGATGCGCTCAGACATTCGGAAATGGTGCAAAGCATGTCTCGTTTGTGCAACCCGTAAAATAGGACAAGCTACCAAACCACCACTTTGTCCAATTCCAGTGGCAAGGCCCTTTGACTGTGTTGGAGTAGATGTTTTGCAACTTCCTCACACACTTGATGGCAATCAGTATGCTGTGGTGTTTGTGGACTATCTAACCAAGTGGCCCGAAGTTTTTGCTGTCCCAGACCAGACTGCAGAGACCATTGCCAACCTCTTTGTTAAGGAGATCATCAGCCGTCATGGTGTCCCAGCCAAACTATTGTCTGATAGAGGCACCAACTTCCTGTCTGAGCTGATGCAGGAAATATGCAAGCTAATGGGAACGGAGAAGGTTAACACATCTTCCTATCATCCTCAAACGGATGGCCTCGTGGAAAGATTTAATAGAACCTTAACAGCAATGCTGGCCAAAACCATGGAAAAAGATGGCAGAGACTGGGATCACCGGCTGCCTTATGTCCTGTTTGCATACAGAACCAGTTTGCAAGAGTCAACTCGTGAGTCACCGTTCCATTTACTCTATGGACGCGATGCCAGATTACCCACTGAAGCTGCATTGAGTCATCCCCGTACGTGCTACCAAGTAGACCTCGATGATTACAAAGTTGATCTGGTGGCGAATCTCTCTGATGCTTGGGAGCTAGCCAGAAAGAATGTCCAGCGAGCCCAAAAACAACAGAAACGGCAATATGACCATCATACCACCAAACCAACATATCACATTGGGGACCGCGTGTTTGTTTACCAGCCTGGGTCCATCCAAAGTAAAAACCGGAAGTTTGCCCGTCCCTTTCATGGACCTTACCGGATACTCTACTTAACTCCCACTAATGCCAGTGTCCGTCCAGTTGACAGACCTGAGGAAGTTCCCATCTTCATCTCACTGGATCGTGTTCGAAAATGCCCACCCGAAATTCCTGATCAGTCCTGGTTGGGCCCCACCAAAAAGAAACACAAAGCTAAAAGGAAGCGGCAACGTCAGGCTGAGGCTGAGAAGTTTATACAATCTGCCACTTCAACAGGAGAAGGAGCTTGGTCGGGTCGACTTCGTCCGAGGACGTCCGAAATGCAGCCCAGGGAGATGTAATGGACATGATTGACATTGTTGTATTATTGTATGGGAAAACCAGTTTAGTCCAGTTTTAGTCCTGTTTTTCATGTCTGTCCACGGTTCACCTGCTATTTTGTCCTGATGATATAAATGCTGTACTATCTTTGAAGTTGATGAAGGCTTGAGTTGTTGCCAAAATGCGAAGAGTCTGAGAATGCGCGCCGTCGGCTACATTCAATGCTCCGCCTAGTGCGCGCCGTCGGCTACACTATGTACTTTCACTCAAAGCAGTTAAGATTTAAACCACATATTATCGAGGGACAACCGCACTCCTGGTAGCCGTGTTGCAACCCCGGTTGCGACTCGCCGTAGCGCAAGCTAAGTATTGCAATTTGTTCCAATTAACGCACATGCCACGTGGCAACCACCTCAGTCGATCGCGAGCAATGGCGACCAAAAGGAAGATATGACATCATTACAGCACTCACAACTTAGCCGGCACTGTGAGTTTCGGCATGTAAGTGTCAGTGAACGACAGCGATCATGGCCGTGTGGTCAGAATCTTCTTGTGCCTTTCCTAAGACGAAGTGGATATCATGTGGTCCGGCAGGAAGTAGGGCAATGGGTTAGGGTATATTAGGGCCAGGGCCGGTTCTACGACTAGATGCGCACGCGTTTCCAGTACCTATACCTAAAGTATGTACTTCCTTCCGGACGAATATCCACGTCGTTCCTAAGAACAGTACTGCCACCGGAAGTGGGAGAGAGTGCTCGAGCAATGGCGGCCAATGGCGAGACAAAAGCGCTCATATCTCCACCACCAAGGTGAGTTTCAGCACCAACTTTTTACATTCAGGTCAGTGTATGATAGCGATCACGGCGGTGTAGTCAGAATCTCTGTAGGCCAATCCAATTTACGCGGCACAATTTTTCCCCTACCAGGAGTGTAATATAGTGTGTGGTTTGTAGGCACGGGAGGATGTCTTTCTGCTAAGATGAGATGATGATGATATACATCATTCTCCACTGGTCCTGAAAGCAAATGCTGTGCTTGTCACTCTATCTGAGATTAGGGGTCAAAGTTTAGTGACTGAATGTACACCTGGGTGACTCACATGTGTAAACTCTATGTACGCAATGACTTTCATTTCTCGTAGTACGTCAAAAGTTGGTCAATGAAGAATGATGGCGTATTAAGTGCTGCAATAACATGGCGAGATACGTAGTCTCACCCCTCCCACACAGTGCTGATTTATCTGCTGTTTCAATGTGGAGGAGAGCTCTTAACTCCATGGTAGCATAATATGGGGCACACAATTGCAGATTGTAATAAATGCCCCCCCTTCCAGAACACTCCGTCCCTTGACACACTCCTGTGATACGTGATACTAGCAGAGTCTGCAGACTGTGGGACCACGATGATGAGGTTCCTGTGTGGAGATGCTGTTGGAACTACAAGACACAGCTCAACAGAAAATTGTAAGCTGGTGATTTTCACCATAAATCGTAATGTGATGAATTTCATATTATCACGTTCCTGTTGATGGTTTTCCATGGCCTCCCCAGTTGTATCTCTTAAGGTTACGGGCTCATCACGCGATGGGCATGGCCAGACAATTTGTTCAAGCCCATTTTCATTGCACAGAAAGTATGCTAGTGAAATCAAACTTACTTGGCACAAAGCAGGGAGGGTAGTCATGCAAAGTAAACATCATTACAGTTTAGCCGTTGTACGCTGATTAAATCAATTCCAGCAAACTATTCACCCAAAATCTCCATGTGCAGGGATCCCGTAACCTTAACCCACTGATGTTCCCACTGAACTGCTGATTCACAACGCCTGATTGCTGCTTACAGGTCTCCAGAAACTGCAACACTTCCTCAAAGAATCTTTCCCACCCCCACAAAGTAGATATAGCTGGGTGTAGCAACGTCTTCTGAGGACATTGAGATATCAACTGGGTCAAATTCAAATGTTCTGCATGCACTGGTCCGCGACCGCCTTCCTGGTCACGTGACCTGCTGGCATACATGGAATTGGGAACCTACACATGGAATGGGAAACATTAGGTTGCATCTAGTCTATTCTAGATGTCATGCACGTCAATATCGCGATACACGATACATCTAGGCTAGACGTCAAGGTGAAACGTCTATGCAGCTGCATGTCACGTTGAAACATCTGGACGTCATGTTACAAGTCCTGGATTTTTGTTGCAAACAGCATGCCATATAAAGGAGAACATACAGAAGGGGTAGCCTTATTCCCAGGCCCCTGCCCGGCTTTTGTCGCTTGCTTAACCATACTGCAAGCGACGGAAAGCTGGATGGGGTCTGGAAATGAGGCTACAGTAGGGGATGGTAGAGGATCAGAGGGGCAACAGTCATGTGTGTGGTTGGAGGGTGTTAGCGTTTTGTATTACATGTACTTCATGTGGTAGTTGAACTCCTGGTAGCGAGTGCAACTCGCTAGTAGGGCGGTCTCATCTTTCAGAACGATGCCTCGTATTTTTACTCTTGCTCCGTGGATACCCGAGCAGACATAGCATCCACAAAAACGTATTTTATAGCTAGTCTTGTTCCGAGGTTGCCCATGGCTAACTTATGGATCGTCCCAATTAGCGTGTAGCGTTATGACAATCATGAATTTTGTGTGTGTGTGTGCCCCTAACCTGGGAATGAGGCTAGTCGATTGTCTGATAATAGTATTGACTAGTAGTAGTACTGACCCATCTCTGGAGCACTTCACAAGTTTTAAGCTTATTTGGGTGTTCATTATAGCAAGTCCAATGAATTGTGACAGCATTGTGTCAAACTTCCTCTGGGGACATTCTGTGGTTTGGTGGAACAAGTGACTGTAGAAACTCTACTCTCTTTGTTAGTGTGCATTGTCTCTGTCTAAACGAGTGTTGTGATCATCCAACAATCCAGCATGTTACACAGCACAGATCAGATACAGTAGCACAGGTCATAGGTTAGCAGGTACTGTTCCCCCCCCCCACGTTGTCTGCAGTGAACCTTGGTGCACCTTATTTGAGCACTGGCCCAGTACCCACCCTCCCTTCGACCAGGAGAAGAAGACTTCAGAGAAGAGTGAGTACTGACACATGTGCATGTTTTGGTTTTGAGTGTTGGAGCTGCTGGAGTTCTTAATGTGAGAATCTCAGTCATCAATTCCATGCAGACCGCCATCGTACACTACCTTCCTCACAGTGTGTGTGATGATTATGCATTTCACTGTCGGTGCTGGCACATTCACATGATCATGTGCCATCAGGTCTGCTTTCATCATGTCCTCCACTGTATATGTGATAACGCTTTGTAAAGTGCTACCATTCACACAATACTGACGTTTGCATAATATTCATTGCTCACTAGTGCATGCCCATTGTACATGTACATAGCTAGACACAGGGTATGTAAGCTATAGCAGCAAGATTGATCCCTTGTCCATGTCTGAAGGATAACAATGGAATGAAGAAATCACAGTAAGCATTATGACATTAACAGATACAACAGAAACATACTGTCGATCGGTATAGTATTGATCTAGCACTTGGTGCGTACGTTCTGATCACCTGTTCTGCTAGAAGAAGGATCCTTCTCACTGTTGGGGTTTGATCCCTTCACAACCAGAGATACCGAGCATCAAATACATGTATATTGCATATTTATGGAACTGCGTGCGTATACTATGTAACACCCAACGTTAATGCACTTTTGTGGATGTAACTACTCGTACAACAAATATCACTGAGAATACACACCGTGTTGAGGACACAAGACTAACTCGATTATAACCAAGGCGGGACTACTATTACCTATATCGTCCATCAATGTCCATGTGCAGTACATACATTGAGGCTGGGGTAGCAATGTCCCTCCGGTTAAGACTCCTCCGAATTTTCCTTCCCTCCCTCCAGCTTCACCTCCTGTTGCTGAGGACTTGGTGAGTGTGTGTGGTGATTCAATGGAGTGGGAGAAGTTGGGGTCAGCACTGGGCATGGCAGACAACGATCTGGAGAAGATCAGGGAGAGTGCTGGGGAGGACAAAGATAAGTGCAGGCAGGACCTGTTCAGGGTGGGTACACTGTCCTGGGAGGTGGTTGTTGTCTGAAGAAGTATAACTCATTCTGGGTTGTTTACATCCATTTCGTCTCAAGTTGATGGCAAATGGAATATTACAAACGTTCATACTAGAGTACTCCTGCAGATTATCTGTTTATAGCAACATGCATGACATACAAACAAAAGAAAAAAAGTGAGGATTCCCAAGACAGGGACCGTTGTACCATTACATACATGTGCATGTATAAACTGGTCAGCCAAGCAATGGGTCACCAAATCTATCACATGTCCATCTACCACAGAGGCGGCGCCGCCGGTCCGGCTGCCCTTTGGTTGCTTCGACAGGTAGCTTCGATACGTTTTCCACTCTGTGCGAATATCACTGGATATGAGTGCTTTCGTGGTGTACTCACCACCGTCAATGGTATCTGCAGGCATCTCCACACCGTAGTGGCCTAGTAGTATTTCCACGGAGTCCTCCCCATAGTGAAGCAACTCTGAAGAGTCTGGAGCCAGCATTTTCTTAGGACCACTTTTCCAGCCGACCTGATTATAAGCTATCACGTGCACGTATTGTCACGCATTAGCTACGCTCGAGTGCTCGATCGTATATGCAGACTCGGCAATAGCATCTCTTTATCGTCCTAGTTCTGGGCCTACCCTTGAAACTCCACACCAGCCAAGGTCTTTTCTTTCCCAAAACGGCCATTTGGATGCTACGAGAGCGCTTCCTCATCGCTAAAAATACATGCGAAAAATCTTTCCACGCTTCGCGCGGACGGATTGACACTTCACACCTCTGCGGACACACAGAGCACCCGCCTTCCGCGGTGCGCTACGATAGTGGGCCGTACCACTTCTTTTATGCCGCTGCCGCCCCTGTACCACTAAGCCAAAATACTGTCTTTTGCTGCAGGCTCTGTATGCTATGCTGCCACAACAACTCACTAGTCCATTAAGCATTAACCAGCCCAGGGCGTTGTGCTCACCCCACCGAACTGCTAAACCATTCACCAGTTTCACTACAATTCTCACTGCACGTTTTGCCATTATGCGTACATGTGCTTCTAAATAACAATCTTTGAGTGCTGCTGTTATATTCAGAAACCACACTATAGTGACTGGTGCCTATGCCGAGTACAGACCACTTGCATAAGGCATTGCTAATTTTCTGTTGCTATGGTAGTGCCGATATTATATGGCATTTTTGGTATCGCAAATAACCCAGATCTGTATTATGCAAATGATAGGCCTGGCAAAACCTGCTAGGGTGAATTGGCAACTTTTTGCCACAATTCCTAGAACTTTGTACTTAACCTCGACCATTTTACAAAAAAAAAACGTCACAAGGCTTAAGATATCCATATTTCACATAATATTATGAGTATCTGAATTGCCATCGTAGTACCAAATCTAGGATGGCCAGAAGTACTTCTGGTCCAGAAGGTGAATGCTATGCTTGTGTCTCCATCTGAGAACAGGGGTCAAAGTTTAATGGAGTACTGTACACCTGTGCATGTTCACTGTACACATCGGGTGCAGGTACTTTCATCTCTTGAATGACTATATAGGGTATGTGTTTACTACTCAAAGTTGGTACAGAATGTCTGTGAATATGATGCTCTTTACTGGATCAATAGTGCAGTAATAACACTGCAAGATAGTCTTAGGAGATATGGACACTCAATTGCAGATTGTCATGAATCGCCTAATATCCCCTCCCTCCCAGAACACTAACTTCTTCTCTGTCCCTCAACGCACTCCTGTGATACTGGCGGAGTCTGCAGACTGTGGGACCACAATGTGAGGTTCCTATGTGGAGATATCAATGCCGGCGATGAGATATCGATGCCGGCAGCAACCACGAGACACGGCAACTCATCAGCTATTGTCCCATCTGGATCATGGACATTGTCTGCCAGGTTAACCTTTGCACTTTTATGCTTTAAATATTGGAGGCCGAGGTTGATCGCTCGGAGTCGGAGGGATTGCGGTGATTGACATACCTTTTGGACTGTACTGTAACTGCATGCGTGCATGGTATCCGTTGTGTATTTCTGGCAGTACTACTGTGTGTGTGCTGTATTTGCATGCGACTATTCGAATAACAATTTCAAACGTGGGTGTTCGAACTTCTTGGAAGTCACTCACACTGGGCCACACATGCAGCAGAGCATGCATGTAGTGAGCTTTGTTAGGTCCCATTCTTGCCAAGAATATAATTATGTGGCTGAAAGCAAGGGAAGGTATACGTAAACGAACGGAACAGAACACATGGTGCATGAAGGTGCCATGACTGTATCGATTTAATACTCAGAGAAGCAAACTTTGGGGCCGCTTGGAGACTCACAGCTAGAGATTGTCTACTCCTTTCCAATGTGAATAGCTGACCAACAGGTGCCTATTACATAGCAGTCCCTGCTTTATATATGCGACAAAATTTGGGGAGGAGTCAGGGAACGAAGCTACTTACTATCAATTTATGGAAAGTGAGATAATTTGACTCTGGATTCCATCAAGCAGAGAGAGAGAGACACTTCTGTGAGCCCTGCAAGGGACCGACATAATAACGACTCTGAAGGAAGGAAGACTTCCTAGTAAGTTAGTAACGGCAGGGCAGGCCCGACTGTGTGGCGAGTGACAAGTTCCAGTGCATTAATAGAGAGTTGCCACATTGTAAGCAAAATGACAAATTGAACGATAAATTCTTACTCAGCTCTCCCAGAAGAGTTCTAGCTGCTTGGTGGAGTCACGAGTCACACCATCACCTTCCATAATTGATCTTTGTCACAATGAAATTTAGTGCTAAATGACTCAGTCTGGTTCTATTCCGTTGCATTCCATTCCATTCTGGATACCTTCCCTGCTATTCAGGCATAGGGGAAGCTCTCGGAGGCCCTACCAGTGGCGGATTTAGGGGGTGCAAATGAACCCACCCCTTTGGCGGCACATAAATGATTATGCAGCAATGGCATGCAGCAACGACAACAAGGGCTGAGGCACAGTTACACACTCACGTATCAGTTCCTTACTGATCTTCAGATGTTTGACTAGGCCTAGAGTTACTTTGAGATATTCAGTTCTGACTTCCAGCTATTTTAACTCACTTAGCTAGCTATACCGTCTATGTACGTACCAGGTACAGGTCATGGATGATAAACACTAACTTAGTGTGTATTATCATGGTACAGGTAGGTAAACATTTAAACATTATTTTGCAGACGGTCAACCGGTCAGGGATTTGCACGGAAACCAGAGAGCAGTGGCAGTGCAGTGCAAAGCACGAAGGTGCTACGACAGCCCATCCAGGCAACTGAAAAATGACCGTGAAAAAACTTTTTCTACGCTTTGCGCGGAAGACACATCAGCACGAATCACACCTCTGTTCACTACCTTCGCCAGTGAAACCCCCTTTCCAAATTTCTAAATCCCCACATACTTATTTACACATCTACATACGTTGCGCCATTTAGTGATCGGCTTTCAGCAATGGATGTGGTCACAATTGGGAAGGTAATGGACTATGCCTACCATGGTGAAGGAGGTTAACGTGGACAAAGAGGGGGAGGAGATTTACTGCAAGAACTACCTCGAGATTCTCTACACGAATCAGCTGCAGGTTCTCTGTAGCTACAGTATTCCAGCACAATCACAAGTGTTTCCCACCATATGATATTGTGAACTGTTTTGCATGATTGAAGTTCTGTCTCGAGTTCAGCCAATGAGACAACCAGCTTTCACCACAAGTACTTGACAACGATGCATGACCTGGACCTGCATGAGGACAGTGAAGCACACCATCTGGAAGAGTGGAGGGGATGCTTTATAGGGAGATAACTACAACCAGCTGTAACACCAGTGGCTAAGATGGTGAAATGGATACTTCTCATAGTGCCCTTTTGTGTACATGTACTGTGTACACTGTACTCCTTACTTACGTACATGCTTGTGACGTCACGAAGTCGCTGCAGCGTTTGCAGCGCAGATTGCATCAAAGAAAGTCTCTGCGAGTGGCACTGGCATCGCAGTACTAAGAAAGGGGTGAGTTCTACTAAGGATCTACCTGCCTATATACTATAGTAATCCGTTGTCTAATAGCAGACATTGCAGCGGCACAAAATGCCCGTTGACAAATCGATATCGATCTGTCGTACGTTGCACGATCACCGGTCAAATGCTTCGTCGCTTACAGTGTACCTGGGAACGAGGCTACATAATATGGTTTCTATGATTTGCCTTAGTGAATTTGACCCGACGTGAACATCGAGTGTAGCATAGGTAATAAATAGGGTATGGTTGTAGTGGTGAAGGTGTTGGATTGCATTATCTCACTCAACGTGGGAAAAAATCCTGGAATACTGTATTAGCTATGTGTTACATCCATGCATACAAAACTAAGTTAATATGGTATTTCCAACGAATGAAGATTCAGAAGCAGCCAGTGCATGGTTTGTGGCGACTACCAATATATACCTGAGGGTGTGGTACTGCAATGCTTAACTTGATGCTTGCTGAGAGCCTGAGACAAGCTGCAGTTGTGCTTTGCTAGGATATCACTGTTAGTGATTAATCTGCAATGTTGCAGTATATAGGAAGATAGGCTGATATGTATATAGGAAGATAGGCTAATCTGCAATGTTGCAGTATATAGGAAGATATACTGCAATGTTGCAGTATATAGGAAGACAAGTAATAAAAAACATTAAAAATGTAGCAGGATGTAGGGATACCAGAACGGCAAAAAGTAAGGAAACAAGAGGGATGATCGAACATAACAGTGAAGTATACAACCCCCCCTACAGAGATCTTCTTCCATATATCCATATATACATGTACAATGAAAAAAGATATGTAGGGGTGATTGTATACTTCACTGTTATGTTCGATCATCCCTCTTGTTTCCTTACTTTTTGCCGTTCTGGTATCCCTACATCCTGCTACATTTTTAATGTTTTTTATTACTTGTTTATGTAATTTTTTTCGGCAGCAGGCGCATGTTTGAGCTGAAGTTTGCTGCAGAAGTCAGTGACCTCACAGGCACCTGTCCTTGCCTTGGTATATGACTCGGGTATTACACTTCCAGCATTGGCTGAAGAATCAGGCCCGGGCATCTCAAGTCAACTGTTCCCTAGATGGATGACAAAGCCACTGAGTTCTCCCTGTCTGAAGATCATGGCATAGGCAGTTTATAGTAGGGACATTCATTATGGGTGTTGAGAGTTGAGATAGGCATTCACCCTGCTCACAGCCGATACAGTATAGGTAGCACTATAGCTAAATCATGCGTACAGGGACTAACCTCAGTCTTATAAAGAGTGCCTCGTTTGATTGACAACACAACTGTGACCGTCAACGCATCTTCCCCACTGTTTCTAATTCAGCGATCTTGAGTAATAATTACGTATCGTTACTAGGTGATCGTTTAAGTGCGCATGCGTACAAACGTGAAAATGGCGTGACAAACGAAGCCTAGCCATAGTTATTGAGTGGGCAGCTGCAGCGCCTGGTGAAGACTTGGAGGTAGCGAAAAAGCGATGGGACGTTGCACTGCTCGGTTGAAAATGCTGCTGTTTCGTGCGAAAATCATCGTGACAGATTGAGGCAACGTTGAGCTAAGTTGTCTGAAGAAAGAAGAAAGAAGAAAGAAAAAGAAAAACAATTTGCCCGTTTTGCGAGTACCTGGTGTGGTACTTTCGCGACGGTTTTTCGCGACGCGAGGAGTCTTGTTGGTCATGAAAACACTTGAAGATGAACGGTATGTGGTTATAAGGGCTTATAAGTGTACCGTTTCTGAGATTTGGAGAGACTCTTCTTTTGTATTAGCATATATTGTTTGTACGTCGTATCCCTACATACAGAGTCTACCGACTCTGTGATAGGCTGGGTAATCTGTTCTCTAAGCAGCATACTCATGGCATACGCTAGCCTCAGGCCCGTGCGCCGCTTTCGGCTGCACGAAAGAACGAGGGTGTATGTGTTATTAGCCTCATTCCCAGGCCCGTACTGCAAGCGACGAAAAGCTGGGCGGGGCCTGGGAACGAGGCTAGGCATACGTTGTATTTTGATATGTGAATGCAACAATTCACTCCACACTTACAGTGTGCAGGTGCTGTTTATCCTGTTGACTGGGGGTGTATGGTAGTTAGCCAATAACACATTAGCCTCATTCCCAGGCCTGAGACCGGCCTGGGAATGAGGCTAATAACACATACACCCTAGTCAGCAAAATTTTGCATTACACAGAAGCCACTGTAGTACCATGTGCAGCTATATAGTGACCTAGCACACTTAGAAGCTAGTGTCGTTCCCAGGCTTCTCTCACCCCAGCATTTTTCACTTGCAGTACTGCGCCACAGTAGTACTGCAAGTGACAAATACTGGTGCGATAGAGGCCTAGGAACAAGGCTACTTAGAAGCTAGCTATGTGAAGTACTATCAGACAAGCCACAAGTGCATAGCGCACCGCACACTTTAATTGCCTTTTCCGTTCTGGGTAGAAGAAACGCTATCGCACAGTGTACAAGAGAACTTGTTCGTGCTGGTGTCCCTCAGGGAGAAGCAGAGAGCACTCTTGCGAAATAGGGACTCCTTTCCAACAGGCTTTTGTCGTTTATGCATTTCATGGGCTAGCATGCACAGTTACAGGAAACACTCCACAGTTATTCCTCCGTTGCTCCTTGGCCTCTAATTGAATAACCGCCTCATGTATATCCTGTAACCATGGCTATAGCCTGTAGTTTATGGAAGCCAGCCTATAGCTTCTTCCATTTTATGGAAGTGTGGCTTATGAATATTGCAGCAGAGTATCACAACCTGATGCCAGACTTGATGGCTCTCGGCTCATTATAATTTGACCTGATAACTTGGTCATACATCATCATACTGATAATTATTACGTCAGTAGCTACTATAGTAGCTGTACCAATTAGCTACGTCAGATAACATTTGTCCAGACAGTGTGCCATGAATATCAGGAATGGGTGGATGGTGCACTTGGGCACAGTTTCAGCCTTATAGTAACCTCCTCATTAACCTTGTTCACAGGCCTACCGCCTGGGAACAAGGCTATACCTCCTCCCTCATAGCAGGAGCACATGAGCCGCCTTCGGCGGCTCATGCGCTCCTGCTCGTAGGTAGCTACTCTCTCTAGACCACCAGCAAGATAATATTATATTGAATTTAAAGTATGCCTTGATTGAGTGTTTGGTTCAACACTACTAAACCCACACTTTAAATTAACATGCGGTGGTTTTGAACTCAAGTGTTTGGTATCTGCCAAAACGCTAGCACATGCCGTCTGCTTTATGCACTTCATTTTACTTTATCTCCACTCCCCAGCAAAAATATCCTGTATGAAACCCTGCTTTTTGATGCGCATCATTGTGAAGTTGAATTGGCATTGTTGATTTTGTCCACAGGATGTCTGACGGCAAACCCAGTGGAGCAGACCAGTCCACCTCCAATGGTGGGGGCGGTGGTGGTGATGCGACTGCAAATGGCAGTGGTGAGGGTGGAAAAAACACTATGAATGATGGTTGTGGCAATGGAATAGCCATGAATGGTAAAGGTGCTGGAGCTGTGAATGATGATGGTGGTGGTGGTGATGGTGGTGGTGGTGGTGGTGATGGTGGTGGTGGTGATGGTGGTGGTGATGATGATGATGGTGGTGGTGGTGATGGTGGTGGTGGTGATGATGATGGTGGTGATGGTGATGGTGATGATGGTGGTGGGGATGGTGGTGGTGGTGGTGGTGGTGATGGTGGTGGTAGTGGTGGTGGTGGCAGTGATGGTGGTGATGATGATGGTGGTGGTGGTGGTGATGGTGGTGGTGGTGGTGGTGGCGGTGATGGTGGTGGTGGCAGTGATGGTGGTGGTGGTGGCATTGATGGTGGAAGAAATATTGGCAGTGGAGGGGATATGAGTGGAAATAGCGGAGGAGGGACCCCAAAGGATAGTGGAGGTAGGGAAGTCGTGAATGAAGGTGAAGGTGGAGGGAATACAGATGGGGGTGCCACGGCACTCACAAGTGGTAAGTGCAGTAGCTAGCTAGACTACAATCCAGTGACAACTGATAATGCAGTGTAATATTTCCCAACCACCTCTTCATCAGCTGAGAATAGCTGAATACTGTATACGTACACTGTCATATAGCTGTACGTAGACATACGTAAGGCTGAATTCTTTTAAGTTCAATCCTTCAGCTTTTGTGAGAGTAGCGTAAGCCGCCAATTATCGACGACAATTCAACTTGCCTTCATATCTCAGTCCAGGAACGGTTTGGAAACTTGATTCTTGCACCAAACGAAAGAGCGATCAATTTCGAATAAGAATAACCCCTGTTATTGAAACATGTACGATCACAAAAATAACTTCTGTGATGCCTATTCCCAACCAATTATCGACCACGCATACGTATTATCGACTGCCCATACATTTTCCTATGTTCAATTATCGACCAAAGTCTATGCTCAGCTACGCTCAGCTAAAAGAGTTAAAGACTGAAATGCCTCCTATATCAGAGTATTAGCCAACCAACTGGCTTCCCATAAGAGCAGTATCAAACCAGTACACAAATGACTTCTGTGCAAAACGTCATGCACGAGTGTTATACTACAAATCATAGACGCTGTTTGGACTACTAAATCACCAACAAGGCTACTGCTGTGCTGGCTCAGTGGAACCAATCTTCCTGAAAACTGGCCACAGAACCCAGGTAGAGCTGCGGGTAGTTGTTGCTGGGACTCAGAGCTCCTGTTGGCACAGCTGTAGTTCCATTCTGCTGGTTTTGGTGAACGGTAGGTCCGATTGATACCAGTCTTTAGCGAATCAGGTGTTATATGATCTGAACTTGCCTGTAAACGCACAAAAGAATGCGTTGAATAGTCGGCAGACGGCACAATGGATTAACTTCCGGTTAAAAGACCGTTCACTCACGGCACATTCACGTGAAATTATTCCGTATTCTACCTGGTCGATAATACGTACTGGTCGATAATTGGCGGCTTACGCTATAGCCTCTTATGCAGGGGAGGGAGAAGTGAGCATTAATTGTTCCCAGGCCATTCCCATGCACCGACTGTTTTGAGTGAAACAGTGTTTTGCATCTACTTTATAGCAATCAAAACGAGGGACTACCTTTTATCTCCTGCGTGTGTGTGAACTGTACTCCATGTGCGCGCCACTGTAAAAAATGTGTGGTAAACATCACTAACAGTTGTGGTGATGTTCACTAGCTACATGTACATGGTAATGACAAAACTGTGTGGGTGGTGATATTCGCCACTTTTACTTTCACTACATGGTAGTGACACATTTAGGTAGTGAAGTTCACCACTTCAACCATGATTATGGGTAACACATTTAGGTGTAGCCTGTATACATAGCCTTTTAGCCCATTTAGGTGTTGCCTGTATACATAGCCTTTGAGTACTGTGGACACATTTAGGTGTAGCCTGTATTCATAGCCTTTTAGCCCATTTAGGTGTTGCCTGTATACATAGCCTTTGAGTAGCCTTGTTCCCAGGCCTAGCTAGTGGGTGTTCAATACAGTATTTGCACTCCTGGTAGGGGAAACATTGTGCCGCGTAATGTAATTAACCTTTGACTACCTTAGGAATTACCAACAAAGAATCTGCCTACGCCATCGTGATTGCTATCATGCAATAACCCAAGCGTACTGCTGAAACGCACCTTGGTGGTAGAGATACAAGCACTTTTATCTTGCCGTCCGCCGCCATTCATGGGTGTAGCTAGCATTGAGGCAGAGGAAGCAGTTGCCTCCTCAATAATGATGAGTGTGTCCGGAGTCCTAGATCGATCCTCGCACACGCACACAAGCGTTCGATCTGATGACAGAGACAGGCTGACCATGAGCCGGCGTACTCTTAACGCAGATAAAGTGCTGCAAGTCTGGGACAGTCAGGGCACCAGCGTATTGATGTAGCAATTTGAGAGCAACTGTTTTGCGTGCACTGCTGAAGTAATCATGCAGAAGTAATTAGCAATATTAGTTAATTAACTGAATAAATTAGCTCCAAAATTTTTTCTATGCCTCCTCGGTCTCAACATCCTAGCTACGCCCCTGCCATTGCTCGAGCACTCTCTTTGACTTTCACTGCCAGTACAGTTCTTACGATTCTGACCACACGGCTGAGATCACTGTTGTTCACTAAGGCTTGCACCCACCATGCTGGCAAAGTTCTTAGCACTGTAATACTTTCTTGTCTTCCCTTTGGCCGCCATTGTTAGCAATCGAATGAGCATTGATTGGAATGAACTGCATAGCCTATGGCGAGTCGCAACTGGGTTGCAACAGCTACCAGGAGTGCAGTTGCCCCTCGAATGAAATAAAGCTTAAACTATTTAACCCTTTAACCACCGAATTCTTCCCACCAAGACAACACATTTTCATGCATTCAGCGCACACCACTTTCGTAGGTACTCCTCTCCCGCAGCATTCGCTCCTCAGTGGCCAAACTTGGTGGGGCCCGCACACATGGAGAGACCCCTCTGGCAATACCGTTAATGATATTCATGACCCCCCACAAGCCCAGCAATCGGAGGTCAAAGGTGGATGTCAGCCAGATTTTTGCCATTCCCTTAAACTTGGACCAGATCTGACTGATGGCACACCTTACACCACCAATTTGCATGTTTTCTTGAGGCCCTGGGTAGGGTCTATGAATATCATTAGAATCAAAAATACTCGGGTCAATGAATCTCATTAAAATTTTTAAAAACCGCCCACGACAGGCCGAACCGGGGGCTGCCGCCCCCCTTTTCCATACCCCCCCCCCCCCCCCCCCCGCTTGTATGTTTAGTGGGGGTGTGCGCCGAAATCTGACCAAATTTTTTAGTTCGTCCCTCAAAGTCGTCCCTAGGCCCTCTGAAGCCTTTTTGGTCCCTTTTTGGACTGACGAAAAGCCATACAAGTGCATAGGGTCTAAATGACGTCTATAGACGTCAATCAATGGGGCTTAAAGGGTTAAATAATGTGCACTTTTAAAGGGCTGCCTTCGTACAGTCAGCATAAACATACCTACACTACAGGTCATACTGGAGAGGCACAGAAGCCATGCACACCACAGTAGCTAAGGATGTGATGCAGTGGCGAAGCCAAGATTGCAAAGTCACCCAGGCACAGTCTGGGCACACTACCAAAGGCAATGGCACAGTGGTGATCCAATCCACACAAAAATTTTCCGCCTTCATTTGTCAGTTACCAGGATGGTAGCATCCTCGTACTTTATATTGCACGATCTTTAGACAGTGTCTTGCTGTATACCATTGCTACTACAACTACCACTGGCGGATTCAGTTCTCTTCTTAGCAGCAGCAGAAGCACAGCAGTCGAATAACTCCAACAGTTACAGATGAGCCATTACTGCTTTAAATTTTACCCGCGGGTATGCCCGGGTCTAGCTGTATACGCCACTGATGTGATGATGCACTGCTAGTGAGTGAATCTCTCTCCTCACACCTTCAGAGTTTCCACTGAGCAATGACTGGACGAGTACATGCATGTAGCAACAACTGTAAATCTTCACATGTAGACTGATTTCCAGTGCTATAACAAAGTCATTGTTACTGCTAGGCGTGGCTAACACTCTTGAAAGGAAGCATGCTGTCATGTGTTATTAATATGGTTCATTACGTAAGTAACTGTTGATAATTATGTCTTCCACAGATTTAGCTAAGTGCTACTAATAACCACGGTCTATTGATCCAATTTAGGATTTCCTAATCTGGACCATTCACCAGCCTCAGTCCCTCCCATCCCTAATTTCTACATTTTTCAATGGGATGGGACTGTGGCTGGTTAATGGCATTCCTTGTTTGTCTGTTTTTTTGGGAGTCGGGGTGGTTTTGTAAGAAATTTTTTTTGTTTCTCATCCCTACTTTAGAGTCTACTGACTCTATGATATTGTTATGTACCATGTTTGTGAAACTTTTAGGGGCCCCTTTGTTGACAGTGTAATATGCTTTTAAACAGCACTTTGGTAACAGGCAAGCTCATTGTATGAATCCAAACAAAGAGTGCTGTGATCTCGATCCAGACCACTCTTGAGCTGCATGGAATAGCATCTGCATGGGTCAACCACTTAATTAAACAACCCTGGTATTTTGCAGTAATACATTCTGCAGTTCATGTCTTCATTCACTTCCTCCAATAGTGCTCTCCTTGTGTGTCATCTTGAGAACAAAACACCACTCATGAAAATGGTGTTGTTGCAAAATTGAATTTCCATTTAATTTAACTCCTCATCAATGTTTCTGGCTAAATGTGCTCTCGCTTGGGCTGTCTCCTCGGGCTAATTCATATTTGAATGCCAGCCATGCTGTAGTTATTATAACTACTTACAGCAACTTTATATTTCCATTGCAGGCCTGCATATTAGAAGCAAGGGTGAAAAAACTCTGCAGTCTTTTCAGTATGCGTGGGCTCCAATAGCACAAACACCTCGCCCTTTGAACTGGACACCACTCACAAAGCATGAAGTTACCTACCCACACATTCGCTGTCACTGGCTGCAAGAGGGAGAGAACGTGCCTCTACCATTAAAATATCTTCTTGCGAACCTGGACAGCTGTGCGAGCACCATGGCTCTACTAATCATCAACACCAAAAACAGCTACAACATTGAAGCCAGCTTGCCCCCAGAAAGCGAAATGTCCCTGTTCCCTATCCTCCTTGTTACTTCTGAAACCGGAAAGGCACTCAGTAGCCTGCTAGATGCTGGGGAAGTTGAAGCAATGGTTGAGTTACCTGCAGCTGTCAGTGTGGGTAGTGAACCAGTAGCTGCCAAAGAAGAGGAAGGCTATGTACAGATTGGTATGTTTGGATTCTAATTCACTATATAATCCATTTGCATCAGATTCTGTTTGTAGGTAGACTAGTTCAAAACAGTATCTTCTGCACATGCATGCAGGCATCCTAAAAGACGAGAGTTAGTTCAACTTTGCAAGATATAGTGATCAGTCATTGAATGCCAAATATAAGTGGGTCCCCTCATGAACAAGCTAAGTAGCCACTGTGTGCATCCACTAAACATGATTCGTGCACTATTACCATGTAATATCAAAAATCAATCTTCATTTTTTGCTGCATGTGATCCCTCTGTGTTTCATTTTGCATTATCAATGAGATTTGGGCTGAAGTGCAAGGTAACTTTGGGGCTTGCATATCAACTAAAAAGTATTAGAACTCCATGAATTAACAAGTAAGTATGGCTAATAGAGTGTAAAGTTTCACATATTATTTCGCATGAAGCCTCGAGACGAAAATCGTAGTTTAATTAATGGCAAAATATTTGGAACGGGCAATCATAACACATGGAATTGGTGATCAAACGTTGGCATTGTACTGGTATTTCAAGCCCTCCAAGCTCCAGTGGATCCCTGTCTGAATCCACTAACCTTGCTGAGATAAATGAGGCTGTGGAAAGTGCGACATAGTAAGAAAATATGCCACAGCAGGCATAAATTGCACTCGCTATATTGCTGATGCAATTACTTTGCCTGTTGCTTGTGCAATTATTCCCAAATTGCACTTGACATAATATTTATTTGCAAATGGTATAATGCAAAAACAGGCATGTCCTCAGAAGGGACTCCTAGCGTACTTGCATTAATGGCAGTGTTTGTTGCAGGGCTTCAACTAAGTGTGAAGGATGAAGAAAAGTGCCAGTCCTTTGAATATGAATGGGCATCAATTCAGCAAACTCCTCAATTGTTTGACTGGACTCCAGTTATTTATTCGATGCCATCAGCTTCAACCTGAAGATGACTTACCTTCCCTTTTGGCTAATCTGGACAGCAGCCCTGGTACAAAAGCGCTTCTATTATTTTATTCAGCAATCCTTGCTTGCAGAGGATCAAGTTTCGATCTACCCTGTACTTGTTGTTACATCTGAAAATGGAAAAGTTCTGCCCGTATTTTGGAAAAAAATGAGAGAGGAGCAGTGAAAGTTAAGATAGACATTGCTATTGCCTCAGCACAAAGCAGTGCATCTGAGACAGTAGAAGCACAGGAAGAAATTATTAAGCTGTCAGAGTCAAGCATTAACCCCCCGATTTTTCGACATGAAGAACAATTATGTGTTGAGTCAGTCAAACATAATATAATGCCTTCATTCACAGTTCTATGTAGGCAGGTGTTGGGTGCAAGCTTTGGAGAGAGAGAAAGCTGGTCCCAGAATGTTCTGTGCATGGATTATTCTCTCTCTCCAAAGCTTTCATAATGCTTTCAGTTGGCTATAGATCTTCATAAGACTACCATTTAATGGTAGTATTATTCCTGGCAGGTTATATATCATCAATCTGTCTGTATTGTCTGTGTGAACTGTGCCTATCACCCCCTTGCATTACAGAATTCAGTCAAGGAGAGAGAGATAAAGCTGGTTTTGCTAACACTGCAGCTGGTCCCACTGTATTACCTATTCTCAATGGCAAGTAGAGATATGCATGTAACATAGAATGGTCATGACTTGATACTTGATTGTGAAACCATTCTCTAGGTCTACAGATAAGAGTGAAAGGGGAGGATGCATCTCAATGCAACTTTGCCTATGCTTGGTCACCTGTTACCGAAATTCCTCAAAACATCGACTGGATAGATTTCAGGGAAGATGCGTCTGTTTCCCCCCACATTCGTTGCTATTGGCTAAGTGAAGGGAATGAGGATGAATTGTCCACGCTCATGGCCTCCATTAGTGACAATGCATCCACAGCCGCTCTAATCCTTGTCAACACTAAAAATGATTTTGACATTGATGCCCAATTTCTTCCTCCAAATGAAAAATGTGGGTTTCCAGTTGCAGTGGTTCAACACACAGTTGGACAAACACTGAGAGAGATATTTACAAAGCACACCAGAGAAGTGCAGGCACGAATAGATACCGTGTCAATCACTGCAAATATTCCAGCTGTTGAAATACAGCCAGCAAAAGATGAACAACAACCACAAGAACCCCAAGGTTTGATTTCAATGATTTAAACAACTCCGTATTGTACATTAACGGATCCTCTTCCAACCTCAGGGCTACAAAGGCTACTCCAGTATCTTCCAGGGATGAAACCCAGCAAGCCTGTAGTGGAGTTGGCTGCTGCAGTTCAAAGTCTGCTTTTTCCACCTGATGGAAAGGACAGAATAGCATCTCACGACTCTGACCTGTTTGTGATGGTTATGGCTGAATTTAACAAGTTTGAAATTCAGGTTGTTACATGTTGTATGTGTATTAACTACAGACATGTTACAACTCAATTCCTTACTTGTCTAGGGTGGAGTCCTGGCCGAGGCCAATAGGACATTGTCAATGCTGCTGAAGAGATCTGAACATTCCTTCCAGCAAGACTTTCTCCTCTACATCGGAATAGCTTACCGCACTCTCCTGTTAGTTCTTAGTATGCTGTGACACATATAGCAAATTGTTGAT
This sequence comes from Axinella damicornis, assembly GCA_963931865.1. Classification (NCBI taxonomy): domain Eukaryota; kingdom Metazoa; phylum Porifera; class Demospongiae; order Axinellida; family Axinellidae; genus Axinella; species Axinella damicornis. The sequence goes on along the minus strand of OZ007506.1, from coordinate 14,215,841 downwards.
CTATATATTTCGTCTTTGCATAGGTTACCAGCAAAATACAATTGTGGCTCACTCTCAGCCTACCTCGGAATGTGCATCAATAGATTTGAAGCCATTAAAGTAGCTTCCGTTAGTGCCACCTTAAACACTTTTCTCATCAGGTAGGGTTGATACCATTGCAGTTCTACTACTGTGTTTGTAAAATTAATATTCTCCTCTCATTCAGAAGGGCCTTCAAAATCTCTATATGTGGGACAGATTGTGATGCATTCTGGTTTCTTGAGCAAGCCGTGCTTTGTGTGATGAAGAAAAGAAGATTATCTCTGCTTATCTTTCCTGATATGCTATGGAGTAAGTTAAGCTCGTGTAAAATCCATTCATAATCCTTTTTGTTATACCATATAGCACTTAAATTTAGCGGGTCTAATTTTTCACAAATTATGCGTCATTTGGGAAATTTATTCAACAAAAAGTTTCGACGTGCATGGTGCAACAAGAGGAAATGCCATTAACCAGCCTCAGTCCCATCCCATCCCTAAATTCTGCATTTTAAAAAGGGATGGGACTGAGGCTGGTTAATTGTTAGATTTTTCAAGAGGTGGAATATGACAGGCTATCCCCACTGAGGGCTGTACAACACCTGGACTGAACTCCGCACCCTCTCATAGTCAGCTGGGCCTGGTTGGGACAGAGCCAAATTTGCGTATGACAATCGTGTGAACAACTAGGTACTTGATTCTAAATGTCAATCTCGACAACAGGCTGCTTAGCTTGCTGATTTTAATCATGCATTGGCTGTATCAAATGTCAAAGGGAAGTACATGGCCTTTGATTTGTTGTGGCAAGTTACCTCGAGCTACCATATACATTAGTGCATTTCATCCACCCATGCAAAGTGAGGGGATAAATCAAGCACTAAATGTTTGCCTGGAAGACAAACTTAAACAAAGCAATCGCTTGTTGGCCATGAGCATTTCTTCTAGCTTTTTAGCTGCTCATGATAAGTTTGTGTTGTGCAGTCCACATCCACTCTGAAGATGTGATGACCATGTTGGAGCAAGAAGGAGCCTTTGGATCATACACTAATCTCACTATCTGGTCACTGTCTATACTTTTGTATGTCACCATTGATCACAATTGTAAGCGATGTTAATATAATTATGTATTGTTGTCATGTCCTTTATGGCGTGGCTTCAATTACACCCCCTTATTTTACACACCCCCTCACATGGTACGTACATGAGCTTATTAACCAGCATGTGTACAAGTAGGTTACAATTATGTTTACTAGCAATTGAAACATCATTTTGGGGAGAACCAAGAAGTGCTCGCCTGGAGCATCCACAGTGGCAGATCCATCCATGGTTCACATGAAAACCCCTTTTAAGAGAATTTATTAATTTACCTGCCATCAGAAGTGTACAAGCAGATGCACACAATGTGCATGATGCAATTAAAAATAAATGCAGGATTGAGTATGCGGGCTATTTTTAGAAAGCGGCTGCATGCTAAGCCAATGTGCATAAAGCCCTTCCTAATAAAAAGAGATACTACTTTTTGTCTGTGCCTCTGTGGAGGCACACAGCACCTCCATGCACCATGCATAAATTATACCAATGTGCCTCCCTTTCAGAACCCTGGATCTCCCACTGATCCATACACATAAGATAGCAGCAAAGCTTAAGATCTGCAAAGATATGTTCATATAGCCCACTGGTTGTTGAAGCAACTATGTGCTTTGAGCAGAATTATGAATTACAGGATGTAGACGAATCCTTCTGCAGATATTGCTTTGTTAGTATAGTAAACCATTTCTGGAAATATGTAGCACACAATATACCAGTTCACACAACTAGAGTATAGTTTCTTACCTCTAGATGAAGCTACTTTATTTGTGAATGGCTGGATGTAGACAAAAGTCCTGGTAGCTTGCCTAACCTGTAACTGTCAATGCATTCATTCCCTGCAGTTACCACTTATCTGAAGTTGAACTGCTCAAGCCGGTCAGCACAACCGGCAAAAGAGAGTGTCTGGTTTGATCTCTTCCTGAAGGTAAAACTGTGTATAAAGTTGGCTGTGACTGAACGATTAACGGCTGAGTATTCTGATTCCTATAACAGGACAGTCACCGCTATAATCTCAATGCTGCAAACATTGAAGGTGTCAAAAAAGCCATACTTCTTGCTGAAAACCTGAGATTGCCTCCACATATCTCTTTCAACACAAGAAGGATTGGAGAACTGCTGGTTGGAAGTAGTGGTGCAGATGTTCGTCCATTTGATCACCAAAGGTAATTGCAGTCACAACATAATTATGTGTATCGTAAGATTAAAATTATAATAGTTGCATCCCGTGGGGACTTGATCTCACATCAATTGGCCATGTTTAGCTATAGAGATTTATCATGACTACGAAGAAGTTAGAGAATTTCAAAGTTATTGAGTATCATACTCCCATTGCACATGACGTCATCATTTCGAGAATACGGACGGGTACTCCAACATGGCGGCTATTTTGTCCTCCAAATGGCGGCTTCCGGATAGTATACGGAAATGCCACGGATAACGTGACGTCAGTGCAACAGGTAGCTACAGACGCTCTAGCACAGAAAGTGTGGATGCGTGTTCCAACTTTGATATTGCTCTTGTTTGGCTCTGAGTTACAACCTGAAAAAGAAAACATTATGAAACCCTTGCATCTCTGTGAAGCAGTTTTCAATCAGATTTCTGTGACTTGGCCAGGGAAGCTGCAAGATCCCTCTGCTGCACGACTGATTTTTGGTGTTGTAGCTGCCCAAGGTACTAAGGGGTGTTGGGAGAATCATGGATAACCAAAATCACTGCTGTTGCCAGTTTGCAGACATAAAGACTCTAGACTCTACTATGGCAAAGATGATATGCGCGTGAAGTAGCTGAAGAACTGCTTTAGCCAGTTGGTAAGCCTAAAGAGAGAGACAGAAGATTACACTGTTTTCTGAGATTTGTTTCTCAACTCATAACATAGTCAAAGGTACGTACATCAAGTATTAGTGAACTCCTAGGCAGTACAGTGGCGGATCCAGGGGTAGTTCGTTGGGTTCTGTCGAACCCGCCTTCTTACAGTTGAATTAATAAAGAACTTACCTTACATTCAACCTATAATTTCAAGCGCTTGCTTGCAGCAGTGACGAGCATTGAGGGCAACATCGAGCACTCAGTTACTAACTAGCTGCCGTTACATTGCAACTCCTGGCTGAAACCAAACGGCTTGGGAACGAGACCACGATCTACATGTACATAAGTATTACGTTGCGTGAGCGAAATTTGAACAAGAAACGGAAGCACATGGCGGCCCCAGGTCCTGCATTCCTTTTACATCTGGAACTTGCAGTGCAAAGCACGAATGTGCCACGAGAGCCCATCCTGATATAACTGAAAAATAAAGGCGAAAAAAAATTTCTGTGCTTCGCGCGGACTGATCAATACTACACACCTCTGTGCACTACCTTCAGCAGCAGCTCTGCATATAAAAGAACCCCCTTTCTAAAATCCTGGATCCGCCCCTGCAGTATATCTATCTACAGTCACAGTTTGGGGGGTTGTAACTTTCATATCATGCAAATGCATCACACTGAGAAAATTCGAAATTTCCTTAACCATTCCTAAATAGAAAACACTACCATGATATTATTGTCTGATACCAACGCTTAACTATTACTTTCATGCTTACATAGTCAACGGTACGAGTGCTAGGCAGTATATCTCTCTGCAGTCGTAGTTTGGGGTTTGTAATTAATTGCTATATCATGCTAATGTTGGTAAATTCGAAATTTCCTTAGCCATTCCTAAATAGAAAACACTACAAGTATTATTCTCTGATACCAATAGCTATTGTATGCTATCAAGCCACCTTGCTTCCCTATACTATTTGGCTTTCTACTTACATCTTGTATTATTTCCAAGCGTGCAGGAAGGAAGGCTTATGATCTTGCGTTATAGGGTGTTAGCTAAGTGTATGTAAAATTAATGTGTAGGAATTCATTGCCATGCTGCAAAATCCTGATCACACTTGTGATATCCTTGAGTCGGTAGACTCTATAGCTATGTAGCTAGGGATAGAGCAGACACGCAATATATGCTAATACAAAAAAGTCTCAAAAATGGGCAACATTTAAACCTTTATGACAATGTAGCTACCATTCATCTTCAAATGTTTAGCTACCTGACCAAGAAGACTCCCAATATCTCAAAAAATTATCGCGAAAGTACCAAACCAGAAAGTTGCTAAACCGCCAACGTTGGTTTTCTTCATCTTCTTCTTTTCCTTGTTGGACGGGCTAGTTCAAAATTGCATGACTCCCTCATGACGGTTTTCAAAACAGCAGTATTTTACACTGAGCAGTGCACACCTGACCGCTTTTTCACAGCTTTGAATTCTCACGAGGCACTTGAAACTAGCCATCACTAAATCCATTTTAATTCTTTGGAGAATTTTTTTCTTGTGAATTAATAAGGTGTACAAATTATTAAAAATTATTATAAGCTGACCAAATATACGGCATTGCTGAAGGTTCAGGGTGCCTAGTGGCTCTGTAGAATTCTCTGGTGATCACAATTTTGAGCTATCAGGTAAAACAGCATGCAATGCACTCTGCACTTATGAATGATGTAACTTCGTAAATATGTTTTCTTTTGTACTCAGGAATGCTGTGGTTGTGCTTATGCACTTTTTCACATGCGAAGAAGATTTTCTGAAGTTTATTGTTGTCAAGCTCAGAGAACGCTATGAGGGCTGGTTCACGAAGAAACCACGAGGCTACATATGCAGTACTGGTGCAACACTGCTGAGTGAAGTTAAGGAAGTGAGTTAGTTGTCTACATCTCGCCTAATTTCCAGTCCACCTCCTAAATCAAATTTGAAACAACTGGACAATGTTTGCGGGACAAAATTATTCCAATAAAAGACAGCATGAGACTTTTGATGTTACATCCGGCAATATCCTTTAGTTCTGTGTGAGCAGAAAGGGTGGGACAGGAGAATTGGGTGAGTGCACCCGAAGGATGCAGACAGCATGGCCGTGTCTGGACTTGGCCTTGTAAAGCCCTTGGTTAACTTGGGAGGTTTACCACAGTGTGGCTAATGAGGCGACTGGAAGTAGCAACTGAATGCTAGTATTAACCAGCCCCCTGGGACCGACGGCTTTACATCCCTTCCGAAGGATGTGGTGTAAGCTAAGCATTAATTTTAGGGGTAGAGCTGAGTAGACACACATGAGGCAATGACATGAGGCTTCAAAACTGATTCTATCTCCCAATACCTAAACTACTATAAGTATACAACACCTGAAAAACTCCAGAAATTATGCAGAAGTCCCATACAATGGGAGAACATGGTTGATCCACAGAATCAATCTTGAACTTCATCTGGTTTAGTGGGAGTGGATATGCATCCTTTGTGGTCTGCTCACAATAGTCAGTGCAGAAGTGAAGACCACCTGGGAATAGGCTTGAGTCTAATAATGTGATATTATGCTATTGCAGAATTCTTCATGTTATTGCTATTATTCCTGTGTAACTCTTGCTATTATGCTCAAATTGTGCTCATTTCATTACACCTACCATCGTGTGTGAGGTTTTGTGCAACCCGTCGCTTGCGCGACAGTTCTGATCTCATTGGTGCTTTCAGCACTTGCAGCAAGCTTACAGATGTTGGCTGGCTGGATTCACTCGAAGACACATCAGCATCTCTCCCGCTGTCTCCCCGCTCTTCAATGTCTTCATCCTCGCTGTCGCTTCTCGAACTTCGAGTCGATTCCGCTTCCATTTCCTGACTACAAACATTGCTGCCACGTGACGATTTGCGCATGCGCCTTGCTATTATTCCGGCATAATGCTCAAATGCTTTTGGCTTGCAATTATTCCCATATTATACTCAGCATAATCGACGCAAGCCTACCTGGGAAATATGGTGCTGGTACCACCCATGACCTACTGCTCTTTTCTGTGATTCTTTGTTCATTGTTTGGATCTTACAGTTCTACATCCACTCATTCCATAGTGGGAATGAAGTGATATGTCACTTCCGTAACACCTGGTGTTGTATACAGAATACTCTTCCACCATACATGCAGTCAAGATGACCCTTATGGCATTCAGACAGCTCTATGCTAGAGTTGTAGTTTGGAACAGCACACTCGTTACCTACATGGTGGCAAGAAGTACTTTGATCTATATCACGTGTAATTTCATTCTCATACCATGCAACATATACGTAATGTGGATTGATTCACCATTGATGTACATTGTGTTTCTGATATGCAGGAGTAATCTATAACCTATTAATTCAACAGGGTCTTGAACTACTGGATGCCATGGACAAAGTTTTCAGCCAGAAGGAATGGAGAATGGAGCACTTTGATGAAGAATGCAAGAAGTGGTTACTCTTGTTGCTGGAATTGGTGAACTACGATCACAATCCTGAGACCTTCCTGCGTGAATTCATCTCTTCCCAAGACTATGTTGTAACAAAATCCCATCACAGATTCATTGTTGATCAGGTATGTTTGGCATGTTCATCTATATATATGTGTAATCTTGTTCCCAGACCATTTTTCGCACGTGGAGGGGAAATATAGTCTGGTGAACGGAATATTCTGTTTTGGTTCTCTCCGCCGAATGTTGGCGGAGCAATCTGATTGGTTCGCGAAAGTGACGTAATACATGAGATTAATGGTGACCGTGAAAGCTAAGCGATCGAGGCGGTGTGCAGGAGATACTAGGCTACGCAGACGTGAACTACACCATGAGAAGGCTGTCAGGAAGTTTTTGAAAGGTCGGGATGTGTTTGTGAGCGTGTCAATTGGCAGTGAGAAGTTTGAATGCCAGTGAGATTACTCCAGTGTCTCTCTAACTCGGACAGAGGTATTTCTTTCCGCGGAACTTCTCTCCTTGGCGTTCGGAACCTCCGAGGAAGACAACCTTCGCCTCAGGACGGTGTTATCATGTGCTGTGATAGTTCCACAGTTCTTATGACGTCAGACATTACATTCCTACGAACGTTACGTCACCATTTTGCAACCGCAAGGAACGAAAACGGAATATCCTATTCACCAGACTATTTTTCCCCTCCGCGTGCGAAAAATGGTCTGGGAACAAGACTAATACATGTGTGTGTGTGTGTCAACAAATATAAGTCTGGTTTGCACTGGTTCAGAACTTCAGATTCACCATATTTAATCAATATACACCACTACCGTAGATCGGGAAATTTTGTGTTAAAAATATTTCGGGTGTAAAATTTTCATGGCGTTAAATTTTCGTAGTACAGCTCATCAACGAAAAATTTGTAACGATTAATGTGTAATGTATCAAGAATGGAGGCATATGAACGAGCTGCTGCTATGCCATGGTCACTGGCGTACCGACCGATTTCGACCATGTTCTTCTGGGCTGTATCTCCTGTACGGCCCACGCTTCTTCTTAACTTCGCTTGTCGATTCGAGACCTCCCAATTCGCTGAGGCAATACCTCACAAAGGACCGGAGAGCGACAGAGATCTTTTGGGATCGGGGAGTCCATCTACGGGGCTTGAAGAATCACAGAAGGGCCGTAGTTTTGACAGACAATGTTCAGCACAGACGACTAGTCTACACGTGTGAAAAGTTGCTGACTGTAATAATTATTCGTTGCTGTGAATATCCATTGTAAATAAATTTTGTGCGTTACATTTTCGTTGTTGAGGGCAACTACGAAAATATTTCAACAACGAAAATTTCCCGATCTACGGTAATTGAATCAAGTATTGAATCATGTAAATATTCACTTTCCAACTACCTTTATCCTTTATGCATGTACACATGCAAAGGAAGAACCCTGTTCACTAGTTCTTTGATTATTTATTATAGGTCGTGAAAAGGACAAGAAAGGGGTTAAGCAAGTTGTCTGTTCACCAGGTCTTTGTTCTGTATCGGGATTTCATGATTTGGCCTGCTCAGGTAACTAACACATGATTTCATGCCTGCACATTACGTATGTAATGAAATCCTACATTGCTCCAGTTTTTGGATGAGTACCTGGATTCCACTCCAACAAAGAACGTAAAACTTTCTGATCCTAGATTGTGGGGATTCTTTGGTGAAGCTGTGAAAAGGTGTATAAACTACACTTCTTGACCCACATAGATGTCAGCATTTGTGATAGCATTTCTATACTTTTGTTCAGGTTTCCAGGTGCACACAGTCAAGAGGGTATTCACAGATTTCTGTTTCAAATAGCAGCACACTACAAAGAACAGGCAAATGCTGTTGAATTTGTAACTGATCTTCTGAGATTTGGAACCCCAGAACTTTTTGCAGTATGCCTCACAAAGAGTGGAGAGGAGTCTCTTGAGGATGATGCAGCTAATGTTGCTTTCGTGCAGAGTCTTCAGAACTTTATGGTCGAGAACGAGCTGAGGAATCAACTTCTTTCGCAAATGAAGGAGATACTGGTGAGGAATATTCATTGAGCATCTGTTACCGTATGTATCAAGGGCACACTACATATTTAACGCCTACACCCCTCTTCAAGAAAATATCTTGTACACAGCTGAAATAAGTGGACAATAATCATAGAGTCAGTAGACTCTAATATGTAGGGATAACACAGACACGCTATTGATGCTAAAATATTTACTGGATGGAAACAGGACAGCTCAATCCCAACATGTATGGTCTCATTATGTAGGTCATGAATATCATTAGCAGCCTAATTACTATTGTGTTTGTTGGAGGGTGTCATTGTATGCCGTTGGTATGGCCACTGTACCTGTGAAGCCAACTATAGCTAACTTTGGTTGTATGCTGACATGGTCTGACCCAAATGGCTGCCAGAATCCTCATGAATATCATTAAATAGCTCCCTTTTAATTTTATTTGCATCCCCATTAGCCCTTTCCCAACCAATGACACCATATGGCGTCATGAGACGTTCAGCTTCATGATGTCACATCCGGCAATGTCCTTGGGAGATAGGCTCTGCGCCAGCAGAAAGGGCGGGGCAGGGGGAGGTGGGTGGGTGCACCCAAAGGGTGCAAACAGCATGGCCGCGTCTGGGCTCAGCTTTGAACAGCCCTTGGTTGGAGCCGGGTAGGCCATTTCTCGGGTTTTAACCCTTTAAGCCCCAATGACGTCTATAGGCGTCATTTAGACCCTATGCACTTGTAGGGCTTCTCGCCAGTCCAAAAAGAGACCAAAAAGTCTTCAGAGGGCCTAGGGACGACTTTAAGGCACGAACTCAAAAATTTGGTCAGATTTCGGCGCGCCTCCCCCACTAAACGTACAAGCGGGGGGGTTTCGAAGGGGGGGCGGCAGCCCCCCCTTCGGCCTGTCGCGGGCGTTTTTTGATTTTAATGAGATTCATTGACCCGAGAATTTTTGATTCTAATGATATTCATAGACCCCACCCAGGGCCTCAAGAAAACCTGCAAATTGGTGGTGTAAGGTGTGCCATCAGTCAGATCTGGCCCAAGTTTAGGGAAATGCTGGGCGAAAATCCGGCTGACATCCACCTTTGACCTCCGATTGCTGGCCTTGTGGGGGGTCATGAATATCATTAACGGTATTGCCAGAGGGGTCTCTCCATGTGTGCGGGCCCCACCAAGTTTGGCCGCTGAGGAGCGAATGCTGTGGGAGAGGAGTACCTACGAAAGTGGTGTGCGCTGAATGCATGAAAATGTGTTGTCTTGGTGGGAAGAATTCGGTGGTTAAAGGGTTAAGCATAAATGGGCCTAGAAAATAGTGATCTCACCTTGCAGAGCCTCGAATTCCAGTGTTCAATGCTGATTTTTCTGCTAGAGCGAGTTACCGTCGCCCGAGCATCTTGATCATGTACACGTTAATGAGTGGGTGTGGTCAGAATCACGAATGTGGAAAGCATGGCTGTGTGCAGTTCTGTGTGAAGTTTTGAGCGTGAAAACCGATGGGAACCTTATCTAGGGTATGTTTAAGTAAAATTTAATGTTTCCGAAAACATTAAATCTTGCCTACAGGTCTTCCAGAGCTTTGTTTAGGTCTCTTCTCGACCTCCATTTATGGTGGAGACGTGGCAGAGTAGCAGATTTGGTTTCAGAATTTTTTGGAGATCATTTTTAGAAGACGCATACCATACCTACCAGACTTGCACTACTGCGGCACTAGTACTGATGACCTTCACATTCCAGTGGTATCTGTATCATGGGTCTACCAGTAGGAGGCATCCATACTAAAACATGAAATTCACTGTAAATTAACAAGAGAGCAACCTCAACAACACTGATCAGCGCCTGAGGGAACTACAGTGATGAAAATTGGACATGCAGTAGTGAAGTCAGGTTCCCTATGGTTCAGAATCTTGCTCCATGTCTTCTGTGGTCTTGTTCCAATTTCCATGATTTAATATTTGAATCTCCAATATACATCCATCTAAACATGCATGTATCTTGCCTTCCCACAAGGCTCATTTTGTGTGATACATAAATGCCCTGGTTTTATCATTATGCTTTTCTACATATACTATTAGAAATCACTGACTGACAGGAGTGGCAACTTCCAGAAGATTATTGCATCAGAAATTCTAAAGGTTGTTCCATCTTTCTTTCACTTGCCTAGCTGTTTTCATAGATGTGTATGCATTCTTTATGCTATATGCCTAACCACAACAGCTTATATGAGCTAGGTATATAGCTACCATTTCAACTGAGTAATTTTATTACTTGAAATTCATTAGGAAGTAGCTCCACAATCCAAGGATCTACAAGGAGGAAAGTTACAACCATCGTGGAATCATGCTATCAGTGCAACTGTTAGCTGTCTTGAAAGTAACTCTACCTGGTGGAAGAGAGAACCATCACTTAGACATGCATTTTGCCTGGACTTTGTGAATGCTTGTTGCACTAGAATCCCAGTAACCAGCAGTACATTTGGCTGGGTAGACGTATATTTGACCATCATCTGGCAGTTTGGGGACATATATTTGCAATCGTTTGCAAGCCGTTCACTTGAACATACGATCTTGCTAGATGAGCTTCCTCAAACTGTTTTGAAGAACCCATCAACTTCAGTGAAACAGTACTTTTCATGGATAAAGAAAATTCACAACGTTTTGTTAATATGGAAGAAAAAACTGGATAACAATGATGCTAATTATGATGAAATTCATGTATATTCCCTGAAACAACACTACATTCATTGGATTGCACAACACGTTTCAGCTACTAGTTTAGTTATTTCAACAGAGAACCTCATAGTCCTGAAGAAAGCTTTCCTTGAGAAATTTGAGGAACTCAACATTCTTCTACTGAAATATGTGTCAGGAGACTCCAAACTTGGCTGGTAAGCTATAGCATCCCTTTATCTGGCATTCAACACATTAATGGTTATGTTTCTCTAGGTGTTCCCTGGTATCTATTCTCTCAGAGCATGGAGTGGAGCTTCCAAAAACTCTATCTGCTGTCCTAAGTGAGAATTTTCTCTTCCCTGGTGAACAGAAAGCTGTCATGGAACTGGTTGAACATACACCTCCGCCACCAACAACTGCAAAGTTCGTTCCTCCTGACCCACACGTGAAGCTACAGTTATCAAAGAATGCAACAGTTCGTTCATTGACCACTCTAATTGACAGCATAAATGCTTTTGTTCGTCCATTGACAGAATACATTAGCATTTTTGTGTGCTTCAAACTACACCCAAGCAAAATTTTCTGTACCTTCCTTGATAAAGAAGTGGAATCACAGGTTCTTCCAATGCATACAGATGAACCTGGACAGGATTTAGAGAAAGAAGTACAAGAGAGACTACCAACGACTACTTTCATTCTGAGGAATGCTTTACAACATACTATAGCATTGATAGGAAAAATGATGAGACTTGTGGACCTCTGTCAGCTATCACAGTATATTAAAATGATTGAATGTGTGTGTTGCCTTAAACAATGCCAAGAAGATCCGGATTTCAGAGAAGTTTCAAAGTGGGCTGAAGCACTTCAGAAGGAAGAAGAAAGAGAAGATCTAACCTCCGCTACTACAAAGACCATGTGGGAAAATGTCCACAACATATTCTTTCCACGGCAGAATGCTATCTTAAAACGCTCGGAACACTTTTCGAAAATTGCAGACAGTGTTGATTTCTACCATTTTCTTGAGGAAAAGCAGTTTACTGGCAGGAAGGGAGAAGTACTTTTCAGACAGCAGTTTGAACTTGTTACAGCTCAACTTCAGCATGAGGAGTACAATGAGATTGTACTCAATCACCTTTTTGCTGCCTTCAAGTTCATTTCTCCTTTTACAGATTCTGGCCAGTCATTCAGTTCCCTTTTGAAAGCAGTGTCATCCTTGGATACTACAGAGGGACTTACACAACTAGACACTGTGAAGAACAATATGCACCTCATCCGTCTTTGGTTTTCTAGAGCAGAGGTAAGCCCTAAGATTTGCCACGGTTACAGACCATAGTAGCATATGATTATTCTGGAGGAGAAGGAAGCATTCTTAATGACTTGTTTTAGTATTTACTTGCTGACCTATACAAAGTAGTATAATTAAAAGTTGAGGGCATGAGAACCAAAATTACTTTACTGGAATCATCTCCTTGTAATTTTCTCTGTAAGCAATATTATAGTTAAATGTAGTGTCATTCTAATGCAGGACACCCTTGAAAATGTATCGCATGTATTGGACTGCATTTTCAAGACTGGATGCTATCACTATGTGTCCTCATCACATCGTGGAAGGAACACCATTCAAATGTATCTTGAATACCAAGCTGCATCTGCAGTCAAAAGACCACATCAAGTTTTCCAACAGGAGAACACATCATCTGAACTGCCATTAGGTGAAGTTGAACAGGTTACTGAACATGTTCTCAAACAGCAGGAAACAAATATGCAAGTAATTATGGAGAAGTGGGGAAGTGAACAAATAACAGACTTTGTTCGAAAACTTGGAGTTATGGAGTCAAGGAAGGATGAAGAGCAGATTCACCTCTTCCTTCACTTAAATGAGGTAACGTATATTGGGGACGTTATTGGACATCAGTTTGTGTCAGTATCGTATTCCAAAGCTTGTAGCACTGATTAGTATTGAAGGCAGACATTAATTTTAGTTTTTCTTACAGACTGCAAACAGCCTGTGCAACTTCTATGTGAGTCTAAAGGAGTTGGGACACCCAAAGTATTTGGACAGAAACTTTGAGGACACACTGGAGTGTTCGGTAGCAATGTGTGTGGCTGCAGATAAGGTACAGTAGCCTGTTTACCCATTTCACTAACTCTCAATAATACCCTATGTAGTATTCCATGCATTGCCTGGGAACAAATCAGTGTAATTTGTAATTCTCTTGCATAACAGTTATCCAGAGCTCAAGTATCATTTACAAACTGGGTCAGTGATGTTGGAAAGCTGCACAACAGCAATGAATGGCTACTATTCTTTCACATTCCAAAGCTGATTGTATTGTATGAAACCTTAAGATCTGAGAAGTGTGATGCGGCTAGGGTTCAACAGGAAATAAGCTTCCTGTTCCAGAGAGACGTAGCCACAAGACAGAAACTGCATGAAGCAATCGAGGTTAGCTGTTGCAGTAGCTTGTACATCATAAAAATGGGTTATTTATTAATTCATTCACTTCTGTTTCAGCATCACATTACTAGGTGGAAACCTCCAGGTGATGATGCTTCTCCGATGGAGGTGGTTGGATCATTTCTGAGCAATGTGTTCCAACTTTACAACAGAGAGTCTCCTCACTCACTGCCTAAACGTTACAGAGATGACTTATCCCAGTTCTCTTCCTCCCAGATGACCCCACTGTCACCACAACATGAAGAGGAGTTTGTTAATGTCCTTCACATTGCCCTTGACTTTACCCATAGTGAGCTTGTTGGGCTTGTTCTGAGGATCTATGGCGGCCCTCCTGAACCTTTTGAGATATTACACTGTAAGTCTTCTACTACTGAGGAGGATGTGAAGCTATTCATGAAGAGGGTTCATCGGCATCCACGCCAGTATCTCGTGCTAGAGGTCAATCACCTTCCTTTCCAACTACAAGAGGTAGAAACTAATGTCTCTATCAGTTGGTATGCTGAGATATTACAGTCACTTTATTATGTTTGTCATTCTCTCTTGAAACTAGGTTCTACTGCAAGTCTACTTAGATTTTAGACACAAACAACACAGTCGACTTCCTCAGAGCAGCCATGACACCACCATACATTTTATTGAGACAGTTCCATCTGTTCTGAGGGAAATCCCCTGGCTAAGAATAATTGAACATAAGGTATACTACCAGAATAGCCTTTGCTACGTATCTGTGCTGTTGCTGTACTGTGTTGTGGCAACAAGCATGCACGGCACAAATGGATTTGTTACCTTAAATCCGTAGAAAGAAGAGCTGCTTCAACCATCTGCCAACGAAACTTTTGCTCAGCTATGCAGCAAAACCATGAATGTTCAAACCAACGATGACATTGGATGCATAGAACTGGTGTATGGGTTACCAGGTTTGTACATATCAAGGCTAATATATCTTGTCCCTTGGTGCCTCAATGTAAAATTATGCTTTTGATATTTACATAGTGTGATGCCATGGCAAAAGATATACTAGAAAAGTGAACAATAGCTACTTGTATTCAAACAACTTGAATGACTATAAAATGAGCATACCATTATTATATGTAGTCACCATGGGAACTGCTCCATATTGTGTAGACTAATTAAGTTTGTGTAAAGATTAATGGAAATGCAGTTAATTAACCATTTGCAGGTGATGGGAAAACCCACTATATTGTTGAGAAGCTCAAGGACATCCCTCAATCCCACCAAGTTACAGTTGCTGTCAATGAAGCCTTCACTTACCTAGCCACCATTGAGAAACTCTCCTCATTACCAGTTGATGGAAAAAGCTGTATGTTCTTCAACTTCACTGTACTTCCACCAATTGTAAGTTTGGAATGATCATTGCTATTGCCTTGTGGGGCTAGCTTTACTTTTGCTATACACTTTAGGAGTCTGCCAGTAATGAAGAGAAGAGTCAGTACCATCAGCTGATGGTTGAAGTTGGGTGGTTTTTCTTTGATTTCTTGGTACTGGGATATGCTGAGGATCCATCAAGTGGTAAATCCTTCCATTTACCTGCCGGCCTTTCATGGGATATTTTCATTGAGGTGAGCTGTTAATCTTAATATTATTCATCTCTCTGTGGAGTCCTGTTTGTAGACTATATACTCTACATTGTGCAGATTCCATCACGAAATGCAGAAGTGAACCCTCCCAAACATCTTGAGCATTTCAAGATGGAAATGCCAGTCCTAGGTCTTCTGGGAACTCCAGTAGCTATTGAACACACTTCCAAATTTAGTATCACAGATGAAGTCCAACTAGTCTGCAAGTATCTGAAGGCATATGAGACTAAAAGGATAGATGTGCTCTACAGAGAACGTAAGTGGTGATATCAGGCAGGAGCACATCGAGCTGGTGCCCTCCTGATCAGGTAATAAACAAAACCTGTTGCTTTCATAATTGCAGCTTGTATTCATGTGCAGGCCATCCTGTGGTTAAGTTCAGTACCAATCCTGAACTTCCAGAAGAAGAGTGTCAAAGGCTCCTTCATAAATACATGACAGATCATATTAAGGAGAATAAAATCACTCAGAAAGTCTTTGTCTAGTAAGTTACTAAAGTTAATGAGTAGTGATGTAGCTAGCTGCATTATTTGAACTGTGAAGTATTTATTCTCTTCTTTGGAATTGTTTGAGTTAATGGCTTCACAGTTTGTCTATAGTCATTTTGAAACATGTTTCATAATTTTTCGAGCATAGGTTTTTATTTTATCAACTTTTAGAGTGCATGAAATGATGGTAACGATGGAAAATTAATGTTCTCATAGGTCCTACGGACAATACAAAATTCACTCAAAAGTAGTTAGAAGTTTGAAATATGAACAATAACTGGTAAGTGGGGGTAGTTTGAACTGAGGTCTTCTGCATCATCTCTCCGTGATTGAGATGTCAACCTCGAGCAATTATCTGAACAGACTCCCCTCATCACTCCAGCAAATGCTATTCCTTCAGATAACCAAGCATAATCAAGGACCTGTGACAACTTGTTGATGATAGTTTCGTGTTCCAATGAGACAGTGTTGTAATTATATATCTCGGCAGACTTCATGGCTTTCAATGTTCAATCTCCACATGTTCCGACCACATTAAAGTGATAAATTATATTCACATTCTGTCTCACCTTTTAATTATAAAGTATGACCAGATTTACAGTGTGTCAAATGAAGTGCATTTAGTTAGTTCCTGTGGAAACAATGTACCCTAAAGAGCTAGCTAGAGTGAAACTGTTATTTGAACACTTTCAGCTACATGGAGCGGAGGTGTCGATTCCTTGACAACATGCCTGCTTTTAACTACAACAATGGAGCTGGTGAGTATATCACAACTGGTGGAACTCGCCACAGATCAGACACCAGACACCTGGGATCTACTCTCATGGAAACGATGCTGAGGGAGGTGGCTGACTTTTGTGACCCAGAAATCAAGGAGAGCTGGACTCAGAAGGGTCACCAGCAGGTAGCCTGTGTGCCGCCACTTTTTGCAATGTGTGTAGCTATGGCAATGATTTCTCTGTCATGAGGTTTATCTGGCACCATTATTTTAGAGTGTAGTTGTACAAATTCCACCAATCAGATTACTCACTAGAGTATATTTGTACAAATTCCACCAATCAGATTACTCACTGCGAAGTGCCTGTTCTTTCGATGTATCATTACTATAGCACTGCTGAACTGATAAGACATTCATTCCTTCTTTTGCAGTTGATTTATGATTTTAAAGATGGTGGTGGAAGTCTTGGACTAATCTCTCTCCTCCCTGATAAGATACCTGAAGATGATAAGTCAAGGTTTTTGAAGATTGGCGTGGAGATTCCATCTATGAAGTAAGCTTAGACCCATGTGCCTCAGGAGTTGAACTTAATGTGAAGTTGTAATACACATATGACAGAGAGTTGAGTGTTACTCCCAATCCAGTGAGTGATATGGCTCTCTATTGACAGAAAGCAATGATACATGAGGAGTAGATTACACATGTAACAAACAAAGTGTATGCCTATGGTGGCTGCAGCTTCTGCCAATGCAAAACTTATACATAGTCACAGACAGTCACAACACGAGCACAGATGTGCATTCTATTTCTCCTATAGCAATAGTGAACCACTAGATGACAGATTGCAGAGGAACATTACAAACAAAAGTCATCTAAAGCAGTCACAAAATAAAGCACATTTAAAGCAACATCCACCTAGCGCTTATCATCTAAAGTGTCCAGAGAGAGCTCACATGAATACTATCAAAGATAAGAGAATTACACAACCCAACTACAGTTTTGATGAGAACAGCATCAGCTTAGCAGACTCAGACACTTTCAGGACTAGGCACTTCAAGACACATTGATTGACATAATTAGAGAACATGGCGGTGTTCTCTGTGTAGGGATTAATTTTGGTTTTTCCAATAGTGACTGATGCGGCTAAATACGTAAATTACAAAGCCTCAGTTTGTTGAATGTTGAAGATGGTAGAGATGGGAAACGACGCACTGACTTTAGTGGCGTACTATCAGCATTGGCATGAGCTTAGGCGGGCTTGTATCCCTCTCCAGCTGAGCATAGTTTTCCTCACTTTGTGCGAGGGTATGGGACGCACGGTCTCTCAGTTCCGTCTGGGTATACCATAAGCAGAGTGGAACTGAGGGATCATTTTGGCTAAGATTGGTGCTTGGGATAGCTTCTTTTAGCAGCATTGAATGCACACTTCCCCACTTTCAGCAGCTCATTCAAGAGTGTGATCAAGTTCGCTTGAGCTTGCTGTAGTAATGCACAAGCTCAATCCTGCTGTTTCTTTTGCGTGGTAGCCAGATTGATCACTTCCATCTTTTCTGCGGTTGTGCATGTGTGTATAGGCCCATTTGGTCAATAGTCTGGCTCAGAAAGTTCACCAAGGCAGACTTGGCTACCTTCAGCTTCAGGTCATGGTGCTGTAGCCTCTTCAGCTATAGGTTGCTGAGGTAGCTATTCCTCCTCCGAATTGCCCATGATGAAGATGTTGTCAATGTAACATAGGACGTGCGGTATTCCTTCCAGAATGGAGTCCATCGTTTGCTGGAACATGGCTGGCACTGCATGGCTGAGGCAACTCCAAAGGGTAAATATCTTGCGAGAGGATTTATTGAGCTTATTCGTAGCAAGGACAACAGACTTTAATGGTAAGTCCAAACGTTTCGATCCGGAGATCTTCTTCAGTGGAAACTGAACCAAACAGCACAACCAAGGCTTAAGAATGTGGAGATGATGTCATGGATAAAAAAAAATCTGGAAATTCCAGGAAATGAGAACAGAAAATTGCAAATCAAAAGAGATGGTGAGAAAAAAGGAGAGGGGTGGGGTTTAGTCTGGGGTTGGTGACATTGGGGGTAGAGATGATGCAGGTAAGATTGGGTTCCAGATGGGGTTGATGTGAAGACCACATATCTTGTGAACTGATACTGATGACTGTGTATCAATAGTCACCAACTCTCCCTTGATGGAATTCGCTAGTAAGCCTGCCTCAAATTCAGTTTAGCGAACTTTTGGCCTCCAATGAGGGTCGCAAAAAGGTCCTCCTAGTGGATACTGGTCAACCTGGTCAATTTCTACCTAATGGTAACCAGCTTGTTTATGCCTATCATAGCTTTACCATCATTGAGGTGGCTTCCTTTTCCATGACACGGCTACTACATGGCTAATACCTACTAATAAATCTCTCATCAGGGTGTATACTTAGCCAGGTCATAGTTGCTTCATAATAAAGTAAAGACACATGAGGAAATGCTAATACCCATGCTCAGTCCCATCCCATGTAGTGGAACTGATCGTCATCTTGCAAAGCAATGCATGGAAAACTTTTCTAAACTGTGAGAAGGTTAGGAGGAGGTGCAAAAACAGATGATAAAATCTAAGTACTAGGGATGGGACTTTGCTTCGGTGAATGGAAAACGCAGACCAACGGATTACGAATCACGGACTACAACCAGGAAGTGGGTGGGACTTCACGCCCTTGGCCTTTGTCTACATCGCGTATCAATCATTGCCTGCCCTTTGTCTGCCAGCGATTGATCATTGTCTGCCCCTCCACGCTGACCCGCGCCCTGACTTTGTCTGCCTCTCCACATAGATCTCGCGCGCACCGCACGGACACTGGGCCAGTGAGCTGTTGGTGAGTCACAGCAATGAGCTACACAAGTATAGCCGTAAAGAGCTGAGACCAGACGTCTGCACAGAGGGCTGCATTATTGGCCAGACTCGAGCCAGAGTCACCGATGGCGCGCATGATAGCCCAATGACCTAAATTTACCCACCATTGCAATCAACTTACTCCTCTAGATTACTGCTGTCGCTCGATCCAAAGTCCGAAGAAATAGAGCCACTGTCAACTGATCCACAGTCGCTCATGGAGTCGGCGTCGCTCTCTTGGTTGGACGAAATCACGATCGCCTCCTCCGAGGTTGCCATAAGTCAGACGCAGTCCGAAGAAATAGAGCCACTGTCAACTGATCCACAGTCGCTCATGGAGTCGGCGTCGCTCTCTTGGTTGGACGAAATCACGATCGCCTCCTCCGAGGTTGCCATAAGTCAGACGCAGAAACGTGGAGGTGTAGACAACGATCGATCGCGAAGGGCAAAATGATAGTCGTCTAATAGTCTCGCAAGCCAGCCTCTTTTTCTACGAGGGGGCGCGCGCGGAGGGGGGAGGGAAAAAGAGTCTGTGGGTAGAGCCAATGAGATTGCAGCAGTCACATGATTTTCATAGCGTAATTCAGAGACAGTGCGTGCGATTGCCATCGCTGCAAAACGCAACCAAGGTTGTGGAATTAGCAGTGAAGAACTCCTTCAGCGGACGGGATGTACTCGTGAGTCTTCTAACGGGTACTGGAAAAATCGCCTTGTTACTACGTATATATACTGCTGAAGGCTTTTCCGTGGCTCACCTTCCAACGGTTAC
Source organism: Axinella damicornis (assembly GCA_963931865.1). Classification (NCBI taxonomy): domain Eukaryota; kingdom Metazoa; phylum Porifera; class Demospongiae; order Axinellida; family Axinellidae; genus Axinella; species Axinella damicornis. Next base: position 14,195,837 of record OZ007506.1, on the reverse strand, counting down.
TACTCTCCAGAGCTTCGCGAGCCTCCTCCAACTCGATTCGCAGTTGCACATTTGAAAGTTGTGGGCGATAATTGGATAGCTATCATGTGACTTTTTCATTTGCTACAGTTGATTGCATTCCACTGGGTAACGAAATGTTGGCTTAAGTCACCAGACTCTTTTTCCCTCCCCCCTCCGCGCGCGCCCCCTCGTAGAAAAAGAGGCTGGCTTGCGAGACTAGTCGTCTAAGTGGAGAGACAGACAATGATCGATACGCGATGCCGACTAAGGCCAAAGGCAGTCTAGCCCGGCGGCGCCCGCCACACGTACACATGGCACATGCATCACGTGAAGTCCCGCCCACTTCCTGGTTGTAGTCTGTGATCCGTAATCCGTCGATCCGCGTTTTCCATTCACCGACTTTGATTCTGAGTGAGATGAAAATTAATGTGACAGGCCATCACTTTGGGGACTTTCTAGTACTTATATTCCCGTACATATCATGTAGCTATTACTAGAGTCACACCAGACATTCTATATAGAAGTCGGCAAGATAGAATTGTGAAGAATAAGATGGGAATAGCCTCAAATCTCAGGCTTTCAGATAAAAACATTTTGACTAAAAATTTGCCTATTTGCTTTAAACAGGGACCTCTATAGCCGTGAAAAACTGGATGAATATCTCTCACGGGCCCTTAATCTCCCCCTCACTAATGGAAGACTTGCACCTATAGATGAACAGAATTATGTCCTCACACTTGACTTCACTTTGAAGATGTTGAATATCCATGAGCGCTATGAGTGTGGAGTACCAGCTATCATTGAAGGGGAAACAGGAGTCGGGAAGACTGCACTGATTGAGATGCTTTCAAAGCTGTGGAACTATTCATGGGTAGCACAATGGGAGATTGACAAGGACAGAATTCTGGATGTCATAAAGAGGAAATTAGGAGGTAGGTAATCACTCCCTTTATACTTATTCATATTTTAAATGACTTATTTTTGTTGCATAGACAATTCCATGGATACTGTTGAGGAGGAATCTCGTGTGAAATGTATGGATACCATACATGCCTTAAGTGCTGGGAAGGTTTCTGAAACAGGATTGGATGAAATTGCACGGCTTCCCCATGGTCCTGGGGATGAACAGTTCAGCACAGTTTTGAATGGATTTCTGCTGAAACTGGAGGGTGATCCGATATTTTCAATGTTGGAGTTGAAGCTAAATCCTGGTGAAACATTGGCTAATCGTTTCAAAGCAATCAAAGTTGGAGAAATCTCTGAACACCTCAGACCCAAGGTAAAGTCTAGAACAAGATATTTCGCATTTCCTATGATGTGAATTAACCTTTGTATTATGATCATAGTATAATTATATTACATTCTAATTAAGTAATATTTATATACCACTTTGCCGTGCATTACGGGTTTTAGTGCACGAGGGCAATCTAGTTAACGGTCGAGGGCGGGATAATGCACGAGCCGAAGGCGAGTGCATTATCCGCCCGAGACCGTTAACTAGATTGCCCGAGTGCACTAAAGCCCGTAATGCACGGCAAAGTGGTATCTAAACTACTTAGTGCAACTCACCGACCCGAGACAGCCTTTGATCTTTGAAAAGTGTGCATTATCTAGATAATGCACACTAAAGTGTGCAATAAGCGATTTAATGCTCCGTCATGTGATCGATTCTGAGGCGTCTGATTCGTTGAGGGTCACGTGAGTAGCACTAACAACTCATAAAAGTCTATCAGCAAAACCTGCAAACGTCCACTACCACATAGTGGCTGGAAGTCATGCAGAGATTGGTATGTTGATATGAGGACTTCTTTCACAAGTGTGCAAGACATAATATATTCCACCAATCTACAGCTATGGTATCTTATGGTATGTATCATAGACTCAAGAGTCAGTAGACTCCATATGGGATAGAGTGGACACATGCACCACCTATATGATAATACAAACTCAAAATTATCCACATAATTATAAGCATTTATAACAATGTATTATAGTCTTCATCTCGAGTGTTTTCCTGACCAAGACTCCCAGTGTCACGAAAAAGAAAAAGCATCGTAAAAGTACTGAACCAGAAAGTCGCTAAGCCACCAAAATCGGTTTTCTTCTTATTTCTTCAGCTCAAAATTGCGTTAATCTGTCTCGATTGTCAGTGACTAGTGCACTGCCCCTTTGCTTTTTCTTAATTTCAAAGCATGCACCTGCTGCTAATAAAAGACACAAACAAGAGTAAAAGCGTATTGAGATGTATGGAGAGGTATGGATAGCAGACACGGGAAAAAGCAAGGAAGCAAGCTTGCTATGGATGATAGCAAAGTAGTTCAGTATACAACCCCTACATATCTTTTTCGATGGAGTTGTATACTGAACTGTTTGATGCTATCATCCCTACCTTGTTTCCCTACCTTTTGCTGTTCTGCTCTCCCTACATTTTACTCATGAAGTCATAAGTTCGAACTCAATCCATTAATGATTGCTTTCATGTTCACATTCTCTTCTGCAGGCAACTGCAAGCTTACTGTATGTCGTATTGAGTGCCAAAGTAAGAAGTGTCTTCTACAAATTGGAGGTTCATGCAGGTTAGTCTCAAACCATGGCAGTTATTGTGCATGTGGCACACCCTTCTCAATGGTATATATACAAGTGTAAAAAACATTTAAAAGGTATGGAGATGTAGGGATAACAGAACAGCAAAAAGTATGAAAACAAGCAGGGATGATGGCATAAAACAGTTCAGTATACAACACCATCTTACATATCTTTCCACATAATACATGTATGATGAGAAAAGTATGTAGGGTGTTGTATACTGAACTGTTTTATGCCACCATCCCTGCTTGTTTTCATACTTTTTGCTGTTCTGTTATCCCTACATCTCCATACATTTTAAATGTTTTTTACACTTGTTTACCTCATTTTTCGAGGGGCAACTGCACTCCTGGTAGCCACGGTTAAACGGTAGCACAAGCTAAGTGTGACAGTTCGTTCCAATTATCACACATCGCGTGAGTACCATGATAGCTATATATAGGGAAGATCAGAAATTATTTAGAGTGCTCTCAAGTACAGAATAAAACCATTCATAGCCGCGTTGCAACTCGCCGTAGCGCAAGCTTGCAATTCGTTCCAATTAACGCACATGCCACGTGGCAACCACGCTCAGTCGATCGCGAGCAATGGCGACCAAAAGGAAGACAAGACATTATTACAGCACTCACAACTTAGCCAGCACGGTGAGTTTCGGCATGTAAGCGTCAGTGAATGACAGTGATCACGGCCATGTGGTCAGAATCTTTGTGGGGCCTTCGTAAGACTGTACTGGCGACGAATTTCGAAGAGAGCAATTGAGCGATGGCGGCCGACGGCACTACAAAAGCGCTTGTATCTCCACCACCAAGGTGAGTTTCAGCACCAAAATTGTACGGTGAGGACAGCGCATGATAGCGATCACGACGGTGTAGTCAGAATCTTTGCAGGCCATTCCTAAGTAGTCAAACGTTAATTATTTATTTACATTATTTATTTACGCGGCACAATTTTTCCCCTACCAGGAGTGTAAATAGCAGCACATTCACTCCGCACACAGTATACAATTTTGAGTTCAAAGTTCAAAGTTGCTCTACACATGCGCACATATGAAGAAAATGGCGTCACACATGAAGCCATAGTTATCGAGTGGGCGGTTTCAAGCGCCCCGTGAGACTTCGGAGTAGCCAAAAAGCGATGGGGTCGTGCACTGCTCAGTGTAAAATGCTGCTGTTTTGTGCAAACACCGTCGTGAGGGAATCAGCCAAATTTGAACTAGCCCGTCTGAAGAAAGAAGAAGAAGAAGTAGAAGAAGAAAACCGATTTTGGCGGTTTGGCAACTTTTTGGCGCGGTACTTTCACGACGGTTATTCACGACACTGGGAGTCTTCTGGGCCAGGAAAACACTCGAAGACCAATAGTAAGTTGTCATAAAGGATTATTTGCCGCCCGTTTTTGAGATTTGGGAAGATTTTGTATTAGCTTCAATTGTGTGTCCGTTGTATCCCTACATATAGAGTCTACCGACTCTATGATAGCCTAATACCATTAGTCTCGGTCCCAGACCCAAACAAACCCCAGCGCGGATCGCTTCCAGTATCACACGCAGGGATACTGGAAGCGATCCGCGCTGGGGTTAGTTTGGGTCTGGGGCCGAGACTAATAATTTATACCAGTTGATACAGAATCCTGGATATTTCAACTGTATGTATCTTCATACACGTAGCACTGAAGCCAAAAGACATAAAGAACTTCTTTACCCCGGTGTTTATCCAAGCTGAGGACTTGCAGAAGGCCTATGATTCTTGTCATCCCACCAAGAAACCAAACTTTAGAGTGCCTTTTGTAACTGTAAGTAATAACTATGGTACATATTGTTGGTAAATGGTGCTAACTCTAACATCACTCTTTCTCTTAGGTATATCTTGATGAGATCAACACATGTTCATGCCTTGGTTTGTTCAAAGAGATCATAACTGATCGAACCCTAGATGGAATGGTAAGTAGTATGTACTTGAATCTTGAGTGCACTAAATGATTGTTAGTTTTTCACACAGCCTTTCCCCAGAAACATCTTCATTATAGCAGCATGCAACCCTCACAGAGGAGACAGCCTGGCTATCCATGGAGAGATGAGCAATGACCATGAGTCTTGGCTAAAAGGCACTTACTATGTTCGTAAACTACACCCAACACTCCGGTTTCTTATGTGGGACTATGGTTCACTTAATGAGCACCTGGAATTGGAATATGTCCATGCAAAGATGGCTATGCTGAATGTGCGTATGTCAAACCCTGATGTGCAGAGTCTTTCCGAACTAATAGTAGAAAGTCAGAAAAGGATGCGCACTTATGCTTATCAGCAGCTCTGTCATTTGAAGGTACCTAAGGTGTCAGCAGAAGTTTGTGCTAGGAGCTCAGTCAGTCAAAGGGACATTCAAAGGGTTTTCACTTTCTATCAGTGGTTGATGAAATTCTATACTGAATTCAACCCCCACAATGAAGACTCAACAAAATTTCACCGCTGTGCAGTAATGGTGGCCCTTGGCATTGTATATTTCCTACGTCTAACATCAAAGTTTCGTGAGGATTACAAGAGATTCCTTGACACTGTTAACAGGATGGAGGGAGAGATTACTTTCTCCCAGGCTTACCAAAGGGAATTGAGATGGTTCATCCATCATGTTAAACTTCCTGGCGGCATTGCAAAAACAAATGCTTTGATGGAGAACGTATTTGCAATCATTGCATGTGCTGTTACACACACCCCACTTATAATTGTGGGCCCTCCAGGGTCATCCAAGACACTCTCATTTAGCATTGCCAGTGCCAACTTGAAGGGAAAAGAATCTAAGGTGGAAACTTTCCGGGAAACAGACATTTTCAAGTCCCTTGATTCACACTTCTACCAGTGTTCCCGACGTACTACATCCAATGAAGTTGAAAGAGTCTTCTTGAGAGCAATTAATCGGCAGCGCACTCTTGCAAAGATACCTTTGCCTGTGTACTGCGTAGTATTCATGGATGAAGCTGGCCTTCCCGAGGATAAGCTTGAGTCTTTGAAAGTGTTACATTACTATTTAGACAAACAAGAAGTTTCGTTTGTTGCCATCAGTAATCACATACTTGATGCTTCCAAAACCAACCGTGCAGTTAGTCTGTTTAGACCAAAAGCATCAACAGAGGAACTCTATGAACTTGCAAAGAGTTGTGTCTTTACAGGTAACAAGGATCAAGCAGAGACTGCCGAGAAAGTACATGTGGTTAAAGCAGCTTGTGAATCGTACAACATGATCGTTCAAGATACAGAATTCAAATTTCTCTTTGGTCTTCGAGATTTCATTCATTTTGCAACGTATTTACGCCGCAAACAGACTGATGTCCTTGATGCTCAACTTGTAATCCAGTCCCTGGAGAGAAATTTTAATGGTACCAAGAGATTTGCTGATATCTGCCAAATATTCCTATCAAAAGTGAGTTTAGTGCTCCGGTGATGCATATGCTGGTAGAATATGCATCACTGGCATGATGGCTATCCTGCATGGCTTTCAGAACTTCCACACATGCCTACAAAAACCGACTAAATCTGACCCGCTTTCTGAAAAGTCAACCTATCCCCTGCAAAAGTAGGTGCATTATTTTTTCCTGGCTCAGCTCTTGGTTAGGGAGTTTTGTCCACAAAATCTAGCTATCTCCCTAGACTGTTAGTTACACGCATTCAACCCAGCACGAAAATAGGGTACTTATAATGTTGAAAAGTCAACCTTCTAGAGTACCTTCTCAAGGGAACGCTACTCATTTTCCAGACTGACCTTCAGCAATGAATATGCATGAGCATTCCACAAATATATAAGCAAAGGGTAGCTCTGGTGATTTAAAATTTCAGCAATTCAATCATGGCCAGAGTACAAAGATACAAGTAGGTGGTTACAAAAGATTTGAGCCAGTAGTCCACTTGGTTTGTTTCTTAATTGGAAGGTTCCAAGGGTTTCTCTTGAAGGTAGTGCTTATCCTGAGTTTACAGATTAATGCCTGCATGTACTGCTTCATACCTATAATCTTTTACACCTGACAGATTGGTTTCAATGAAGACTGTGTCCAGTATCGAAGTATTCTTCATATTCTCAAAGACAGTCTGGAAGACTGCTCAAGATCAGATGTTAATGAGGTCCACGCCAGTATTCAGACTGAGGTCCGGTATAAGCTGATCATTGACCCAAGTGAAGATGATTCACTTGTGAGACTTCTCTTCAAGTATGGTGTACTTAACCGAGACCAAACCCGACTGTATATTTGCAGTGACTTCTCAGGAGACAGCCATATGCGGGTAGGTATATGTAGATACTGTGAGTAAATTTATGTCTTTCACTTAAACTCTTCTCTTCCTTAGGTCAACACTATTTCTCAGATCAGACATTCAGTTGCGGCTGGTCACACCATTCTCATGTCTCAGACTGATGAAATTCACGAGAGCTTTTATGACCTGTTTAACCAACGTTTCCGATGTATTGAGGATCCGGAGCATGGCACTCGTTTTTATGCTAACATAGCAATTGGGGCCCACTCAAAGCCATGTCGCGTGGACCCAAATTTCCAATGTGTGGTGGTTGTGAGAGAGTCGGACATAGATAAAACACCAGCACCATTCCTAAACCGATTTGAGAAATACCGCTTGACCCACCATGAGCTGCTTCTGACAGCTCTGCAAAGTTTCCCTCCTTGTCTACGCATCTTATTGAAGACTGTATCTGTAATGGTAAGCTAATGGACAGTAATGTTTCTCTGTAGGGGTACCTTAATATTATTGCTTTCACTTGGTTTGGACCACAGGTTGGTGACTTTACCAATGACTTTGCCAAGAATGTCATGCAAGGAAAAACCATCCTCTATGGCTTTGCTGAAGGGACACTTGATTCTTTGATTCTCAAAATATTACCACCAATTGGTCATCAATATACGCCGATATCTCTGGAAGAAAATGAGGATATTAACATTGATGAGGATGTTAAAGTAATTGTTTTGAAATGTCTACTGGATGCTCTTCAGGAGAATGCAGGTTTCCAGATTCCTAAGGTACGTACTAGTTGGTCATAATATTATTTTTGGGATTTGAGATGAGCAGTTCAGTATCGAACTCTAATTTCCCCCTGGTATGTACTGAATGTATACTGTATGCCATACAGTATTAAGTCAAATTAGTATTTGTTTTCTGTTCTAAATTACAGTACTCAGTTGCAGAGTTGCAGTCTGATGCTGATCAACTGTTTGATGCCATCCTGACAGAAGACCATGAATTCAGCCAAGCATTTGCTCACATCCAACATAGAAATGCACTAGCAGTGGTGGATGAAGCTCTGCATGTCTTGTTCCATGGTCCACATCCAAATGAAAAGGACGCTTCCATTGAGATTTATGTCGATGCATGCCTTGTAATTTCTTTGTTGCTGCAATGGCTTGTCCGTTATCTTTGCAGGCAACTGATACAGTTGCTTACACCTGAAGCTCTTGCTGTTCACTTACGCAAGATTCCTAAAGTTTATGTGCAGAGCTACCTGAAACTCCAGGAGCATTTCAACTTGAAGAATCTAGTGGCAAAACAAATTAAAAAGTTGGAAGAGAATCAGTGGTAAGTTAAATAGTTTTGCCCTTCACTTAACTTGCACTGTCCCAATGAAGCTGTGGTATCGGGTTCCCTAGTACCTATGCAATTGCCAGTATTAATGTGGTCATTCTACACTTGAAATGAGTATCAATATATCTTCCAACAGGAATGAATCCATTTGTGCCACCAAGCTGCTCTGTTTCACACGATCATCACCACTTATCCGACAGCTTCCTCCTGAGTTTCCAAGTGTTCCACTTTCCACTTCTGTCAAGGAATCCCAAACATTTTTAATGGAACATGTTTTATTTGATACTCAGTCATTAATGATGTGCAAAGTATCATCACAACACTCCCAGAGGAAATTGGAAAAGCTACTTGAAGATTTTTTTAAGTCAGATTGCCACTTGCTCTTTCTCACTGCAAACATGCAAGATGTTACAAAGAAAATGGTGAACCACCTCAGAGTGATTGTAGAAGAAGCTGAAAGTCGGGTCAAGAACACCAACAAACTGTTTGTGTTACTTCTTCACTTTCCACCAGCAATGTTCTTCGACCCATGTTACTCATCACTCTTCCTACAAGGCTGGGATCACCACTATCTTGATTCCATAACCCCAGCAACATTAACCCGAGGGGCTGAAGTTAGAACTGTAGTGGACATTAACGAGTGGTTTCAGCAGTGTTGCTGTTCTGGCTCTACACTCAGTCCTGATAATCACAAAATGGTAACTGCGCTTGCATATATGCTTGAAGATGCTGTTCCAGTCATCGCATCAAGGATGGTTATAAAGACAAGGAGACATAAGTCCTTCTGTGAATCAGGAAATGCCTCACAAAGGACAAGCATTATTAAGGATTTGCTTCTCAATAAACGTATAGGAATTGTCCTTTCTCAGCGATTTGCAAAATATTGGAATCGTCAGACAATGGTGGAGCTACTCCAGAAGGTCTCCAGTTTTACCTATAGCCAGAAATCCACCCTCAATATCACAGATGCAATCCAAACCACTTTCCGGTCCTTCTTCTTTGATTTTTTGGTGTACATGTTCGCCAAAATTAGCGGAGACCACAACCTTGATATCCTCTTGGATGAACAATGCACTTCACATACCCTTGAACTCTTCTTGGGTCTACTTGAGACTATACCAGTTCCAGATTTAAAATTACTGCAGGAATTAACTGCAACAGCTATTGTACGGGCGGCAAAAGAATCCCAGTACCATCCAAAATTTCCATTTTTCAATTATGTGTGTGAGGCAGTGGACAAATGCATTGATGAAAGTAGAGAAAAAGTAAACCAAAGAACTTTGTCTATACTGCTACAAGGAAACACTGACCAATTGCAACGGGGCACGGGGTTATCTATTGCCATGGCTACAGGTTCACTCCATCGCAGTATCAGTGATGTACACAAGAAGAATAAACAAGTAAAGGAAGAAATGTATTCTGAAGTGGTCAAGTCACATCTGAAAGTACATATGAATGTATTAATGCTGTGGTTTAGCAATGGCCTAAAATGCTGCAAGTTGTGAATTCAAATACCACTGTCTACTTTTACAGAGAGCTACAAATGTGAAGCATGTAGTGTCACTTTCAGTTTTTCACTAGCTGTTATAGATGAAACTATCATCTTGCTACCTATACACCTGCATATCAGAAAACGATTGAGGTAGTGTTTGCTGCACTGTGTTTCAGTGTGTAGATGCATGTAGTCAAATTACATGCATCAGCTGGCAAAAATTAGTCTGACATGCCATAAATAATGACCATACCCTTTGCTACACTTCTACAAATGCCCTGTGTTAATAACATTAATATTAATATTGAATAATTGTACTGCCCAATTGTTATAACAGCATTATTCACTTGCTTATTGTAACCCAAAAATTTAATTATTTTCGGAAAGAAGAAAGAAAAAAAACAGTTATACTTGTACTTTCTTTTCCAGGGAAGTGGAAGTTGTGTTGAAGTTGCAGTTGAAGCCATGAAAACTAACAATACACTTTGGGTGGATTACTTTGATGACTTTGCAGGACACAAGCTCCATATGTTTAACTCTTTACCAACCAATGACTGCAAAAGCCGTCATGAGCTCCCATAAGCCATAAGAAGTTATATGGGGAATTTATTACTAGGCGTTATACTTTAATACAGGATTTTGCTTCCTTAAGCTGTTTCTTATGGTTGGTAAAGAGTTAAAGAGATAACACCCCTCACACGCCAAATCCTCCAGGTGTATATAGGCATTGATGCACTTGACAGCAATGATATACTTTCTAAAGTAGTATCTCTCCATGTTCGTCTTCATGTACACCAACTTGATATCTCTAAAGTGGTGAGGGTGCTAAGACCAGTGCCAGAGCTGGAGGGTTCATCTCTCAAACCTGATTTCTCAACAACACTTGCCTTTGAATCTCTTGTGTCACCTAAGCATATTGCAGACCAAAAATGGCTACCTAACATCTCATCTTTCATTGTGACCATGCTGTTCGAAACATTCTGTGAAGCTGCTCTCAGAAGTACTTGTACAGTGAAGCTGACCCAGTGCTGCAAGAGCTACTTGGGCATAGTATGTTCACTATTTGATTTATAAAGTGCTAATTAGACTCTGTCAACATAAGGATTAGTTAGTATTGTGTGTTCTATTATTGATCTAAGGTCTTATGATAATCATATTGTCTACAGATGTCTATACCTTCCATGGAAGAGGATATTCTGGGTGGTCTCACTCAAGGAAATGAACCGCACCTGAACATCATGCACGCCACGTATCTGCTGATGCAGTGTTGCTCTGAATCCTCTGCTGCTGATGTAGCCAAACGACTGTTTTTAGAATTACATTCAAAATACTTCTTCGAGAAATTACCGGTAATCACTGGTATGCATCCGATGCATTCAGTTCAGATACCATGACTTTCTATTTTTTTCATTGATGCAGGGTAAAAGCATGTGTCCACGGCTGAGGGAAATAGCTTTGACTGGCATGGATCTGATCTCAGAAGCATCAAACACTTCCTCTAGTGCCCAAGGAAAGAAGAACCAGTGTGTGAGGTCCTACATTGATGGCCTGTTTGCATTCTTCTTCTCAGCACAACGTGCAGCAATCAACATTGAAGATGCGAGGTGGTTCCTGGAGATAGCTAACAAGCATGCCCAAACCAACTTCACTCAAGCTGTTGCAGCATCTGATGAAACAAGCCCTTTTGTCAACTGTATATCACTCAATGTTTTCAAGTTGTATCTCTCCAGAATCCTTGGAACTGTTGATGTATCAAAGGAGCAACTAATTGATCCACAGGTAGATAAATCACAGTAACAAATTACTTCCATCCCATTTTACAATCATTTATTGCACTCATGCAGACGAAGGAAATGATTGTCCAGGTGCTGATGTCACAGGGAGTCTCTGGTTCACCCGGACCATACATTCCGACATTCTATCACCTTGAAAAGCGTCTGCAAATTTGCTCCATTGAAGCATCCAAGGTCCGGTAGCTAAACAGCAAACTTACTTACCAGTGCATCTTTACAAACCACTACTCTCTGTATTTCAGAATGCTTTAATGCAGCAGCCTTTAGCTCACCTATACTTCCTGACAGTACTTGAACAACTGCAGACAAAAGCACATAGCGCAAATTTCCTTATTCGATTTGCTTCAAGGCTTGATGAGGTTAGAATGCAACTTTTGTTGATATCTAAATCTTGCTTGTTATATGATGTACGTATATCCTACAGCGATGTAACAGTGGCACAACAACTGCAGACACCTCAAATATTTTGCTCTTCATTGAGAAGCAAGCAGTTATTCAAATTCTCTGCCAGCGGCTAGTATCTTTCTTTGACCCTCAAGATCCAAAGAAGATTCAGGATGTGAGTAGTAATGTTATCTCTGTTGTGTGGGTTGACCTGAACTGCAATGAACATGTATTATACTAGTAGACACACTTTGTTTTTGTTTCACTCAATTTATAGTTATTTTCAACTCATCTGGTTGCTGAAGTTAATCGTTTCTTGGATGATGAAAGCATGGGAGGGAGCAGTACCAACGTTAGTGGTCATGGACTCGTATTTGCACTGCATTTACAAAGACAACTGAAAAGTGCCAGTGAACTGATCCAGCTGCTGCGTGATGACCAAAATACTTTTGTGCGGGACATCCACAGTCTGAAACCACTGCAGACTCTGATTCAGGTATCATGAAAAAACTATCAAGAGAGCTTGTACCATCAGATTTGTTATATAATGGATAAAGCAAGCTTAGCTGTGGAATATCAGAATTACAGCACAAGGGCGAAGCCTGAGTGCTATAATCTGATACTGCACAGCTAGTTCTGTTATCTTCATGTGCTATCATGTATAATACCAGATACCCTTCTACACCCTGCAGAGCCAACCAAAGGATGTGGCTCACCTCTTCCCATTCATTGGCCCTGAGGAGAGTAGCAGCAAACTAGGAAAGTTGTATCAACAAATTCAAAAGATTCTAGTCCAATTGGGCAATACACAGCAGGATAGCCAGTCCAGTCAGCGGGCTATAAACAGGCTGGTCAGTCTTACAAAAGAAAGGTAATCCAAGTAAAGGCCAGATGTGTGCAGCCTAATCTGATAATAGGACTTCAATTATATGTAGCTGCAACGACACTACCAAGATGAAACTGCGAGATGACATCTCCATAAGGAAAGGGGATGCTTTCCGTATGCTTTTATGGCTCTGTGCCTACTACAAATTCTTCTGCAACAAAACGGTCAGCAGAAACATTTGTTGCTTTAAGTGGCTGGTCTTACTTTTATTCTTGTTTTTACCACAGAGTCATTCAAAGTTTGTGGCTGATACGATTGGAGAACAGTTGAGAGGCTTGCTAGATGATCAAATGATCTGCCTCCTCCAGAGCTTCATCTACCCCAGGATGTGTATGATTGAAAGACCGGAAGCTCCTGTTCTGGATGAAAATCCTCAAAGTTTCACCTTTACAATGGGTATCCAGGGAGAGCAGCAAGGTGCTGTCAAGTGGAGAGATCCAATCTTTGAGCTCTTTAATCCACCTGCTGATGCCAGAGATGGTAAATGCATGTCCGGTCCTTGAAATGTGTGCACAAGTACTGAATCAGATGCCTTTATTTTATAACACCTTCATTCAGATAAGTTGGACATTGAACTGCGCCATGCCTTGGCCAACATGGTGGCAGCAGTGCTTGCATGTCCTCCTCAATCAAACCACTTGTGGTACCACTTGTTTGCAGCAAATGAGTTAAATGGCACACACATGACTGGCTTTATGGTGAGAGTTTATATTGTGCTCCTAATATTGTGATTTCATGGTTATCAGGGTGGCAATTTCATTTTGTATACAGTTTAAAGAAAAGATAATGGAAGAGCACCTCTATGACTGTGGAGTAGAGCTATCACCTGATGGCGCATATGGTCGGCCAGATTACATCCTTCATGCTACCAGGGGTACTCTCAGTCTACAGTCCCTCTACCTCCTCCTCTGGGCCAACTTTGGAGCCTTTTGCATGGCCCTCATCACTCAACCCAATGCCCAAGAGAAAATCAGTGGTCCAGTGATCTCAACCGGGCAGCACATCCGCCACTACTGTGTTTCACAGCTGCGTAGTGTGTGGCGGCATATGAATAACAACCTCCAGATGTCCTCTGAGGAGCTCTCGTTCTTCATTATGAGATGCATGCAAACTATGATGGAGGTATACTCAGTTGCGATTCAACAGACACCTAATGTTATACATGTATGAATCTCAAGGTCGTGCATCTAGCAATATGCAAGGTTATACTTCAGATATCAACTTTCTTTTATTCAACAGATTCCTCACCATGTCAATAATGAAGGGAAATTTCATTCCATGGAAAAATTGAATGAATATGAGACAATGTGGCATGAACGCATCTTCAGTGAATGTTACTCAACAATTCATGACAAGGTAAGTAGATATACATTTTGAATCCTCGGTTGTGACACAATTGTTCCATTGGAAGTCCTTTACTGTACAGTTCTCTGCATACTGTCAAGTACGGAAAAATTCATTGCTAACAGAATTGAGGTAATCAACTTAAGTTTGCAGTAGCTGCTTTGCTATTTTGTTTACGATCCCTTTCTTTCCCCTGCAGTGTACTTGGAGCCTATTTCCCTCATTTTCCTACTGAACAGGAGTTCTCACAGTCCATCCTAGCATCGGCAAATGTCAGCGATGTCACACATAATACATTTTATGTGCTCTCCAAATTTGCACTGATGTACCCTCGTCTGAAAGCTGGAGGAGCTCTCTTGCCCGACCTCATAGAATTCTACCAGTGGATTCACAGAGAATTAGCATATCTGGTGACAAAGAACTATGCACGAAAGAATGGGTTTGAGGAGGTGATCACTAAAGCTTACCAAAAGTATGAAGGACATGACCTTTTCCACTTGTATGAAAGAGTAAAAGGTGTGTGTCTCATAACAACACTGTAGTGTGAGTTTACTCTCTCCTGGGATTACTCAATGACATACATATGCTGCAGCTTTATTACTGAAGTTTGTGCTCCAATCTAGATGGCTACAACAGGTATGTGGAGGTGATCGGAGGAAGCATTGGTGCTGGGGCCTGTGCCAACGTGAACAGAAGTGCAAAGATCTGCAAGATCAGTGATGATACAACGATGCTCAATTTTTTATCTGGAGAAGTTGAGGGAGCCAATGACTGGTTGTTTATCATGATAGAAGACATTGTAAGTGTGCACATTATCAGTGCTAGAGGTAGCTAGTAGATCTATATTAATTTCTTAACGTCCATTTGTAGGTCACCTTTCACAATGAGTTCCTGCAGGACATCTTCCGAGCCATAGCCTCACCAGAGCAGTCACACGTCAGGACTTGCTTTCCAGACCAACAGGAAGAGTATGCAGTCTACCCAACAGAAGTGAACAGTGATGTTTGCATTGTACCAAAGGCTGAAGGGTTAGTGAAATTGCAATGTAATTTTAATCTAGAACAAGCGTACAGCATAAGGTCTGTTAATGTATAGCAGTAATTTGTGGAAATACAGAGTTAGTTTACAGAAAATTAATTGCTTTTGTTGTTACTTCTTTGGCTCATAGCATGGAGCACCTGGCATAGCGGTATGTCTGGCTTGCCAAGGAATTACCACTGATCCACCGGGGCAATAATATAAAACCAGTTGTTTTTGGTGTTCGTTGTATGCTTCGAGTTTGTGCAGAAGGTCAGCTGTCTTGGTTTGTGGCTGTAACATGGAAAGGGTATGGCAAATTGGTTTTGCTTACAGTGCTTGCCATTATGAGCTTGTATCTCTATATTGTTGCACGAGTGGGAGAGCAGTACAGGAGATTATGGTTCAAGGCTGGTAGTATTGGTCCAACCATAGGGAGGGCCAATACAGGAGCTGAGAGCTGAATATTCTCTGGTACTGCCTGACCTAAGGAGCTAAAGAGTGCAATGAAATTCTAGCACGATGCCATTTTTGCAATCAGAGGTCACGCGTTGGGCTGCCAATTGTGCAATTGCGCATGGGCAGTTCACATGCAAGCGTATGTTGTGTTCTTTTTGTTTGTTATGGCTGCATTTGTGATTGCTAAGGCAACTAATCTGTCAGTGTAGACCACGATCTCAGCTAGGGTGTAATTGAAAGTCTGCCACTTTATTGCATAATATTATCTTTACATATCCATAACTCTACTGTTTCTTGTCTAACTTTCAGCTCTGAGGGCATCAGTGAACATCTGCAGCTGCTTCGCAGTCGATACCTTGAACCACATGAAAGGATTCAGCAAAGCATGTTTGATCTGCAAAAGCTACAGGAAGACGTCATCAAAGTCTACTTGGTGGGAAAGCCCCTAATCAAAGATCCAGCAGAACACCTCCGTGTGTGCTTCAAGTTCCGAGTTCTACGTCCTGACACCATTACTATGGGTATTTCGGAAGGTGACTTGCAAATCCTACGTGATAATCTCAAAGAAAACTTCAAGGTACGTACGTATGTAGATCTGAACTGTAAATATCATACAATGTATGCTGACTGGAGCTTTCAACTTAGGTGCATGAAGACATGATTTGATCTGCAAAGCTACCCCCACAATCAATGTGTTTGACCATTGTTTCTACCTTCCAACATGCTATTACATTATGTGTGTAGGTGAGATATTCTGGAGTATGTGCTGTTTATATAACGTTGGGGGAGGATGTTTACTCAAACGGGATGTATTACAGGCCCGTAGGGAGCGGGGGGTTCGAGGGGGTTCGGACGAACCACCCCTTCTGGGCAGGCCAAAATAATATTATGCACCATCTATATCTTCACAAACTCTACGTTTTTTTTGTAAGTTGTCGACTAGTCATAGAAATCACTGTCGTCAGAACAAAGCAGAGTTTCTGTTGCAGCCGCCTCAGCATTCATGGCTTCGCATGGACTGATCAGCACTTCACACCTCTGTTCACCTTCCTTCGGCAGTGCCCATACTAAACCCCCTTCCTACGGGCCTGTATTAGAGACTACAGTTACATACTTTAGTATGAATGCATAATATTATTGTAGGGATTCTCCACTTGCCGCACATGGTCCAGCACTGCTCTGTTCAGACCATTGCTGGTTGGACACTCCTTCTCATTATAGGCTCCTGCTCTCAAGGAACATTTTATGTCGAGGAATCTGAGTGCAGGAGACATAGTAGCTAGTCTCACCCACTTTGAATCATGTACCAGGCCATCATATTAAACCACCAAGTGATTACCAGACATGGTTGATCTTGGTCAGGTGCTTCCACTCCAAGAGACCCGGTCTGTTATCATAGAGTCGGTAGACTCTATATGTAGGGATACAACGGACAAAATCTTCTCGAAATTTCAAACACGGGCAGCAAATAAGCCTTTATGACAACTTGTTATTCATCTTTGAGTGTTTTCCTGGCCAAGAAGACTCCCAGTGTCGTGAAAAACCGTCGCGAAAGTATTTTTACACTGAGCAGTGCACGACCCCATCGCTTTTTGACAACTTCCAAGTCTCACGAGGCGCTTGAAACTGCCCACTCAATAACTATGGCTTCATGTACGACATCATTTTCTTCATATGTGCACATGCGTAGAGCAACTGAACTTTGAAGTCAAAATTGTGTAGTCTGCGGAGTGAATGCTATCAAGTATGCTGCTACAAAAATTTTACACTGAGCAGTGCACGACCCCATCGCTTTTTGACAACCTCGAAGTCTCACGAGGCGTTTGAAACCACCCACTCAATAAGTATGGCTTCATCTGAGACACAATTTATTTGTGCGCATGCATAGACAGCAAGTTTGAACTTTGAACTCAAAATTGTGTACTTTGTGCGGAGTGAGTATACAGCTACAAAAATGAGGTGAACAAGTGTAAAAAACATTTAAAATGTATAGAGATGTTGGGATAGCAGAACAGCAAAAGGAAACGAATCAAGGTAGGGGTGATGGCATATAACGGTTCAGTATACAACCCCTTATATATCTTTCATGTATTATGTGAAAGATGGGGTTGTATATAGTCTTGGCCCCAGACCCAAACCAACACCAGTGCGGATCGCTTCGGGATACTGGAAACGATCCGCGCTGGGGTTGGTTTGGGTCTGGGACTGAGACTAGGTTGTATACTGAACTGCATCATCCCTGCTTGTTTTCTAACATTTTGCTGTTCTGCTATCCTGCTAGAATTTAGAGCTTCATGACATCACTTCCAGCAATGTCCTTGCATGGGAGATAGGTTCTGCTATGACTAATATACACAGTTAGCAAGGAAACGACCAGTGTACACAGTTAGCAAGGTAACGACCAGTGTACACAGTTAGCAATCAAGCAAGGTAACGACCAGTGTACACAGTTAGCAATCAAGCAAGGTAACGACCAGTGTACACAGTTAGCAAGGTAATGACCAGTGTACACAGTTAGCAAGGTAATGACCAGTGTACACAGTTAGCAATCAAGCAAGGTAACGACCAGTGTACACAGTTAGCAATCAAGCAAGGTAACGACCAGTGTACACAGTTAGCAATCAAGCAAGGTAATGACCAGTGTACACAGTTAGCAATCAAGCAAGGTAACGACCAGTGTACACAGTTAGCAATCAAGCAAGGTAACGACCAGTGTACACAGTTAGCAATCGAGGAAGTAACAACCATGGATTTGTCAACTAGTTTTCCCTTAATATAATTTACAAAAGCTTTATATTGTCACCACCATTGATTAGTAGTTGCATGAACACAAATAATCAGTAACTGCCGGCATCTTAATGCACACTGCATCTCTTGAGAGATACTTATAGCTATGTGGTTGCATTACTCAATTTGAAAAAGCATGACTAATGTCTATACAATTGCATTCCCAGCCAAGATTACCAGCCACTAACAAGAAAGCACTGGAGTTTGAGTTCCACTCTGCTGACTATCACATGTTGACGGAGGTGGCTTCAGGACTGAGGAATGCAACAGAGCATCTTGTGACGGTATTATACGATAATTGTAATATTTTTGAAATACCGGTATTATCATAAACCTTCATTCCTGACTGTAGTGCTTGAATCAACCGGAGCAGCCAGATGAAACAGAGCTACTGCTAATGACTCTGCCGGTCTTCTTACTCATTGTGTATGGGAAGCAAAGAAAAAGAGAAGAGGGGGGAGATAAGACATTGGAAATGGAGGTTTTGAAGGAGATAGGCATTCAAAGGTTTGCATGCTGGCATTCACATTTCTGAATCATTTGTATTAGCTGTTTGATTATCATCATGCGTGCATGAATGTATAGGACCCGTGGGAAAGGCCAGTGATGAGTGAAGCTAGTAGTATACGTACGATAAAAAGCAGTGAGATTCCTCCTGGGGTGGTGAAGGGAGATGCAACCAGTTATACCTGCACCTGATGACTGTCTAACTTCCCCTATACAGCCTTACTCCACCTGAGCTCAAATCTCAACTTGCTTGTTTGCTGTCCCTGAAAATGCCCTACCTCTATTCCACCTTGGAGCTGTTTGTTCAGTGGATCAAGGATGGAATGTACGACTTCCACCATCTCCCCCTTGTCATGAAGAAACACCTGGATGGTACAGATTTGGAGGAAAAGTTGCAGAGTGTTGCCATAACTTTTGGAGGTATGTGATTATATTATAAGTGAAGATATGAAACTCTAAACGGATTCCACTTCCATCATTCCTCTTCCATCCACTATTTTTCCATGATTTATAATGATGCAGGTACTGCTGTAGCACTGCAGGATGCTGTAGCACTACTGGATGGATTGAACACATTTACTAACGTGCTGATACATGCAGAATCACACATGAGGAAGGGTATTGCACAGCATTTGCAGGTATATATGTATAGGGATGTAAAGTATGTAATTATGTTACTGGGTGGGGGGGGGGGGGGGGGGGGGGGGGGGGGGGGGGGGGGGGGGGATCAACAGGTGGGCATATTCCAATAAAAATGTTGTCAGAATTTTGAACACCTTGAGATCTTTACCTAGAGGTACTTAATCACACAATCTGTGCAGCTACAATTCCATGCAGGGTATATAATTGGTATAGTGAGTGACTCCTTTGCTTTAGGTTCTGATATAGCTTCGGAGAACTATAATCACTTATTTTTTTATGATCATGTTTGTCAACAGAAACCCATTACAACCTTCCTGAGAGAACTACAGTTGTTTGATGAGGACAACATGTTTCTGAAGATGATTCCAGGATCTGTTCTGTGTCAAAATTATGTGGACCTCCGGGTTGAGCTCAGAAGGTACATAGAACTATGGTCTGCGGAACAACAAGTATCAGTTTGCATCTTAGGAGCATGAATACCTGCTACTTTGCAGTATACGAGTTGTATAGCAATCGTCTGACCAGAATCTACATGTATACGGCACAAAATGTCAACAGCTAATTAAGGGTTTTCATCCTGAAAATGATGGCTGCTTTTCTGCAGGTTAACTCACATTATGGCAGTGATGGGGGAAGAGATGAAATCTCATACTCTGGTTCCACATGTGTTCTCTTGCTGACTAAATTAGGTTGGCAATGTCAACTTGACAATGCATTTTATCTCACCAACAGAGCATTTCTTGTACAGGGGAGGTCAAAAGTAAGTATAGTTGGAAGTTCCAAATTCGAGTATCATGAACAGGGGTGCCAAAAAATTGGTTTCGCCTACCCCCACCCAGAGGCTATCTGCTTGAAATTGAATGCAGCAGCTATGAGCTAGGGTACATACATGACCCTGACGTACATGACGTACATGACTCTGCCCATTTGTCTCATTCTCAATCCGTCCACCTTGTCTGGACAAGCACCAATCCTCCCTAACTCAATTCAGTCACTGTCTACTGGATATGCTATAGCTCTGATGACCAAAATCTACATTGCATGTTAACTTTTAGTTTTAGCTCTATAAATGAGGACTTATACATGAATGAAAAGGGTCTGGTATGGCAGAAAGGATCCCATAGAAAAAGAGCTGATCCTAATCAGCAGCTCACTAGCCTTGGGAATTCCATAACTTGCAGAACTGTTTTGAGCTCGAGGCAGAGGAGCTGGCTGTGTCCCACTGCAAATACTGCGTCTTATGATCTGAAGATGCATGGAGAACTAACAGCAACTGCTGGATGTGCCATCCTTCGGATGAGGAGGGGTGAGGTGTGTGTTGGCGGTGGGGGGGTTGTACATAGCTATGTGGTGTGTGTGTGTGATGTAATAATTACAAGTAATAAAAAACATTTAAAATGTAACAGGATGTAGGGATACTGTACCAGAACCGCAAAAAGTAAGGAAACAAGGTAGGGATGATCACACAAAACAGTGAAGTATACAACCCCCCTACAGAGATCTTTTTCCATATACATGTATAATGAAAAAAGATATGTAGGGGGATTGTATACTTCACTGTTTTGTGTGATCATCCCTACCTTGTTTCCTTACTTTTTGCGGTTCTGGTACAGTATCCCTACATCCTGTTACATTTTAAATGTTTTTTATCACTTGTTTATGTCAAAAAATTTTAGCAGCAGGCGCATGCATACTGGACTCTGGCATTTACACTGCCTGAAGAATCAGACCCAAGCATCTCAAAAGCCAACCCTTTTCTGGATGGATACTAAGCCAGTGCTCCCTGAGCTGAAGCCCATAGCTAAGTATAGTGTAGCTAAAATAGCTATACCAGATAGTAGTAGCGACACATTGTTGAGTCTTTAGATAGGCATTCACCCCTCTCACAGAACACAGTCTAGTAACATATAATAGCACAGAGAATTTACCTCAGTCTAGTTACGGTAAACCACAACAGCGCAAGGCACTTCTAATTCAGCGATCTTGAATAATAATTACGTATCGTTGCTAAGTGATCGTTTAAGTGCGCATGCGTACAAACATGAAAATGGCGTGACAAATGAAGCCATAGTTATTGAGTGGGCAGCTGTAGCCGCCTGGTGAAGACTGAGGTTGCCAAAAAGCGATGGGCTGGTGCACTGCTCGGTGTAAAATGCTGCTGTTTCGTGCGAAAACCATCATGAGGGATTGAGGCGACGTTGAGCTAGCCCGTCTGAAAGAAGAAAGAAGAAGAAGAAAGATAAACAATTTGCCCGTTTTGCGAGTACCTGGTGCGGTACTTTCGCGACGGTTTTTCGCGACGCGAGGAGTCTTGTTGGTCATGAAAACACTCGAAGATGAACGGTATGTGGTTATAAAGGCTTATAAGTGTACCGTTTCTGAGATTTGGAGAGATTCTTTTGTATTAGCATATATTGCGTGTACGTCGTATCCCTACATACAGAGTCTACCGACTCTGTGATATGCTCAGTACGCTGTTTCCCTTGGCAAGATGTGGTTTTCTCTCTCTGGTACCATGCAGGATCTCAATTATCATGCCCATGCCATAATCTACATCGTGACCTAATTACTATAGCAGTGGTATGTACATGTTGTGGTTCCATATGGTACAAGTCATATCCACGTGCCCTCATGCCTTAATTCCTCTACAGCAGGGGTAGAAATTGGGTTCTGATTTATTTCTGTTGAATGGTCTACACAATTTAATTGGAATTTTGTTTGCAGTTTGCTGCAGCTCCATTCAGTTCGCTTGACGTTTACAGAAACTTCTATTCAATTACCAGGCATGGAATGTGCCAACCCTCTGAGGCACGCCAAACCTTGATGCAGGTATGCCTCGAGTGGAGTATAGGAAGGGGCACCAAAAAAGATTCTGGAGTGATTTCTGGGAGCTGGTCAAGAACCTGGCCACAGCAGGTTATTAGATCAAGGATGCTGTTGTTTCTTCTCTTCGCTTAATTCACTTCACAGCCTTGCTACAGATTTCTTCACTTGATAGCACTTATCACTTATATAACTTATGCCTCAGAAACAATCTCAGAGCATGCATAGAATTCCTTGTTGGGCATGTTGCTACACCCCCGTAGTGTTGCATAGTGTACATACTTATGTACAGAGGAGCCAATATAGGTAGAACAGTATCTTGGCTGTGCACATAACCTCCTTCTTACCTTTCCGAAGTTGTTGAAATAATCTTTGTTTCACTTCATAAACAATTCTCGTCAATTTTGTGCGATAATAGTTATTATCTTTCAACTTATGACAATCATTGTGTTCAGCCACTGAATAGAAGAAAGAGTGGAATAGCAATGTAGCAATATAGCATAATACATTAAATTGGCTAATCTAATGGCTGACCTCCACAGTTGGAAGAAACACACTGAAACATATCATGACCTTGCAGTTACGAACAAACGGCTTTATCTTCAGGTTTCGAATCCATGTTGCTTCAAACTGAGGCGCAGCGCGCGCCAGTCATAATTAATAATTCATCATCGCGCGCGGCATCTATAAAGTCACGTGTGCAGTGCTTATTTAAATTATGCTATACCATGCTGATTCAACCTGTGAATGTCACCAGAATGTGAAGTCGTGCCATACAGTCATCGATCAGCCAGAGCAGTCTGAGCCTCGATCAGGTCAGTTATAATTCAACCATGAAGATGCTACACGCAATACCAATAGTTTGAATTCTAGTAGTTTGAACATAGTTCCCTGTTTTTCTCAAGGGGGTGACACTCCCATACGCGCTGTAGTCAGAGCTGCGACCGGGCTTATCAGCAAATCTTGACCCCGTATACTAAGGAAAGCTTATCAGCAAATCTTGACCCCGTATACTAAGGAAAGGCTGCAGTCGCTACGCATTCTTCCGTATACTATCGGCGGTCAAGTGGTCAACAGCTGAAATACAGCGCAGTCAAACGGTCAAGAGTCTTTTTGCGATGCAGTCAAGCGGTCAAGCAGCAAAAATGACGGTCAAGATTTCTTGACCCCAGTCGCAGCTCTGACTACGGCGTCAATGGGAGTGTCACCCCCTTGTTTTCTGGGGTTCCCTTAGTTCTGCCCTACCATCTGGAAAAGGGAAACTCCCTTCAAAATAATGGGACCAAGGATCCTGCTTCGGATGCAGCACTTCACGGTCCTTGCAGTTACTCCTCAAGTTAATCTTCTGTTTCACGGATCCAGTGGGCGGGCGGTGTTGCATCATAGCCCTGAAAGCATCTAGTTTTGCCTGGTTCTCTGTCGTTGTGAAACAGGGTTTATCTACCCGAAGAGTAGTAAAGATCGGCTGGTGAAACAACTTTGGTGGTGAATTACTGACGGTTGTAGAGCTGGGATTCGAGATTGCACGGGTCAAAGGTTGGGTTTAATTATTGTTTTTGTTTTCCACCGGCCTACCGGGTCACTGCTGCAAGAAAAAGTCCGTGAAACAGAAGATTAATTTGGTCTGGCCTTACATGTAAGCATTCTTCCAATTTGTGGTGTGTGCACATGTGTACCCTTCCTTTGAAATTTAAGGTCACTGTTGTTTGTTGGTACTAATTTTATTGAATTTTAGCGAAAATTGCTAAATTTTGGATGCTGTAAATTAGCCACTGTTGTTAACAAAACTGCTGCTAAGCTGGGACCATGTCTGGAAATCACCTACCGTCATGAAATCTCTTACCTTGGCCTGCATGGACCCCAAATCCTGCAACTGGCAAAGAAGGGTCTGGGGAATAACCCTATCCAGTTCGAAGTGTCTTGCTATTCATTCGGGGTGATTGCCTGTCAGGTATGGTTGAATGTCAAGACAAACTGCAATGGTATAATTTATCGGTATCTCGGGTCTTTAGACTTCTGCTGCTCTGTGATAGATGTGTATGTTTAGAAACTGAATATATATCATGATCACCTCAAGATTACACTACTGGTGGGGGAAAACTGTGCCGCGTAAATAATTAATGTTTGGCTGGTTGTGAATGGCCTACTGACTACACCGTAGTCATCACTACCATGCACTGACGCAACGCACATAACCAAATGCTGAAACTCGCCTTGGTGGTTGAGATACAAGCGTTTTTGTCTTTCCATTGGATGCCATTGCTCAATCACTCTCTTCTACATGTATGCTCATCGCCAGTACAGCCCAGCCTATGAAAGGCCCACAAAGAGTCTGACCATGCAATTGTGATCACTGTCGTTCAAGAAGAACATGGGCCTTATCTTAAGCAGGAGGCCGGGATGTACGAGTCCACATGACCAAGTGAAGGATGAACAGCAAAAGATCAACAGGGATGAAGGATGGAGTGTACCAAAGGACACTCAGATTCGTCTGTCCTCTGCAGTGAGTCAGAACAAGTCAGTGGCTAGGTTACCATGATGGCGGCTAACGAGGGCCTGGAGAAGGCAGAGCCTATTGAACCAAGTCCCCCGGGATCAATGACTTCACATCCCTTCCGAAGGATGCGGTGTAAACTATTTCAGGTTAAACACCTTCAACAACACACCTACTCATTTTTGTCTCGGCACCGAATCGCGAAGTGCCGAGACACAGTGCTGGATGCGTAGGTACGTACGTACGTACGTACGTGGTACATACGTACGTACGTACTTGGTACGTACGTCATTTTTCGCAATGCGCCCGCGCAAAAACGTATTTATAACCTGCAAGTAGATCTTCAAATATGATTATGGGTTTGCATGGCTGCTCATGAATCCTCTTACCAAGACTGCTGCTACATAGCTCAATACTTAATTCAGGACAATGAATACTGACCCATCCAGTGTGCTGCACTCAGCCATCCCAAGTGCATACTAAAGCTCACTCAGCTCTAGCTAGCTAGCTAGGTATATATAGGCCTATAGATAAGTGCTGAAAGAATTGGCCAAGGTGGTTGACTAAACATCAAGCCCAGACACGACCATACTGCTTTCACCCTTTGGGTGAACATTCCTGACCCACCCCTTGCTCACACAGAACCTCCAAGGATATTGACGCTCACTTATGCTGAAAGTCTCATAGCTAACAGATTTTGCAGTCATAATAAAGGGTTAAGCAGCTGCCATGTCCTCTGCATGATTCTAGCTGATACCAAGTCGTGCCGAGACACATCAAGTCTTTTAAAGACTCACTTGTTAGGGTAGAGCTAAGTCAACTCCTAAGAGAGAAAGAAAATCTCCTGGGACTTGCACCAGTAACCTTTCGATGATAACGTCACCTAATGGACTCGTAGTGACTCACTCTTGGTAATATTTAAGCAACCATTTATGATGGTCTTGGCATTAAGGTAGCATTATACCTTTACCGTTAGGGTACCTTTAACCGTCGGGGCCCTGACGGTTAAAGGTACCCTAACGGTAAAGGTATAATGCTACCTTAAAGCCCAATGACGTCCATAGACGTCATTTTAGACCCTATGCACTTGTAGGGCTTCTCGTCAGTCCAAAAAGTGACCTAAATGGCTTCAGAGGGCTTAGGGACAACTTTGTGAGAAAACCCCCAAATTTGGTCAGTTTTCAGCGCGCACCCCCCACTAAATGTAATGTGCCTGGTATATGTATAGTTCTCACTGTGGTGCCTGATCGTTAGCAAGCGATGTGTACAAACGACAGAAAGGGGTTGTCACTTACATACAGCCTATCGAAGCTTTTGCGACCAGGATCAAGAATCTTGATCGGTGAAGCTTGATCGCTTGATTCCATTTTGATCCCGGTCGCAAATGCTCCTACAGGCGATAACCCTTGTACAGCCCCCCCCCCCCCCCCCCCCCCCCCCCCCCCCACCCCCCTTCGGGGGCAAAGGGGGCAATGCCCCCTACACCTTTTTGATTTTAAGGACCACACCGAGGGTATCAGATGGGTCCTCAAGAAAACATGCAGATTGATGGTGTATCATGTGCCAGCAGTCAGAACTGGCCCCAGTTTAGGGAAATACTGGGTGAGAATCCGGCAGACATCCACCTCGATTGCTGGGCTTGTGGGGGTCATGAACTTTGAATCCAAAGTTCAGTACCATTAATGGTATCGCCAGAGGGGGCTCTCCATGTGTACGAGCCCCACCAAGTCTGGCCGCTGAGGAGTGAATGCTGTGGGAGAGGAGCACCTACGAAGATAGTGTGCGCTGAAAGCATGAAAATGTGTTGTCTTGGTGGGAAGAATTCCGTAGTTAAAAGGTTAAGGCCGAAAATCTGTGGATGGTTGTGATAACGAGTAATACTACTGTTGATATCCAACCGAGAATCTCTTGAAACAGCTGAAGTTTGCCATCTATCACAGAGCATCAGAAGTCTGAAGACCTCAGAACCAATGCAGTTTGTACAGATATTTAACAGGCTTCACCCCGCACACGGAGTACACAGTAAGTAGTAACGTAGATCCCGGGAAGAACAGCAGAAGGTCAGTCATGTGATGTAAATTAATGTGCAGTGTCACACGATGTGCAAATGCAGCAGGTATCATGTATAATAGTGTCAGACCAATCACTTTCTACAATGTAGTCCACACATTCTCCCGCTTTTCTGTCACTTTAATGATAATGCATGCACGCCATATTTAGTCAGTGACCACTGACAACATACACTCACACATACACTCACACATACACCCACACCCATACCAGAGTCCTGCCCGGGCATTAAGAACACTGTGGGTGCTGCTGGCTCCCTGCCTCCCACCTACAACATGCAGTGCAGTACTACATTGACTCAGATGGTCTCCATGATGTGGAGGAACCTCACAGCAGCTAGGACAATGAAGAGAGCAACTCCAGTTGTATGACAAGCTTGCTATAGACCCTCTCCCACTAGGGAAGTGTGAGTAAAAGCAGAAAGACAGCTTCCTCTTGTACACCATGCAGTTTCAATAACATTCCTGGAATCCAACCTAATTGTACAGTCATGTAAGTCCCATGTAATGACATTGTATTGTGGCATCCAACTGACAATATTGCGCAGTATGAGAGTACAGAACAGCCTGTGTATACACTAATTGCTACCACCAACTGTTACTTGTGTCTGCATGACTTGAGAGTTGCTCTGGGCAGATGTATAGGAGTCTTGAAAGTGGGGAGCTTCCAGTGGTGGTGACAGGAAGGTGCTTTGTAGTCGGCTACTTCAAGGGACCCTGGGGTTCAATTGCAAGGCTTGTCAAGTACGTCCGACTTGTGGATTGCTCATCAACAAATTAATTCCGAAAGAGTTCTTGACACACATGTCAGTTTGCCTACAAGGATTCTGGCCAAATTCTTGGCTAATCAGTTCCACCTGAAAGGAGAAGTGAAGGCATTTGACTAAGGGAAGAAATCATCTTTCTCTCCAAGGTTTGTCTCAACACCTTAATTGGTCTACACGTAGCCTGGAAGGAATTGAGAGATCAGTGGAACACAAAAGAAACAGTCTGGAGGGGAGATAGGAATAATGGAGTTGCAGCACACATGGGACCACGATCAGAGTGGACTGCATTGGCCTGGAAACACTAGCCGATCATAGATCAGGAACCCTACTACTGCAGGAGATCATCAGTTCCATGCAAAAGACCTATATCGGTTCCATGCAAAAGACCTATATATCCTTCAGTATTTGTATTTCAGTGGTCAGCTTCTAAGATGCAAGAATGCACAGGTACAGGAGTCACGTCGCTTTTTACAGTAATTCCGGTATAGAAACTCGGAAGATGTTGGGTCAACCTTTGATGGAGCCAGTGTGAAGTGTCGGCTGGAATCAAGATCCATGATGCTACAGGTATGCTGCTGACGGAAGGGAGATAGCCTATGACTAACTGGGTAGAATATGTCCAAATGTATACTGTGTTATGCATGACTTCAAATTCTAAGGCCCTACACTTGAATGGAAAAGCCAAACAGGTCTACATACTTGTGCAATGCAAAGTGGAAACTGACTCTGGCCTCACCCTCCTTCCAAAGCTCATGTCTATCTCACAGGATTCATGGAAAGCCCACTGTCTCTTCGTCGAAATGTCCTTGCCTCTTCACTGAGCGGCAGAGAGCTAATTAGTATCCGCACTGCCCGTGGCTAGTTTCAAATATTTTTGGCGGGAAGTCTAGGTCAGGTGGCACGCGCATGCGCAACAGGATACATCCGGTTTGGGCTTAAATACTGATTTTGTAGCAAGTTTTGGCGGGAAGTCGGGATGGCGTGTTCGCTTGCAGACTGGGGTCTGAACATTGCCTCCCCAATAACCGAGTACGAGGTCGGGCCCCTCCGTACATACCGGTTCTCGACTTCCCCGCCTAGCAGCCGGAGTACGCCGGTTCCCATCTGACCACCGAAGCTAAAGGTGTCTGGTTCAAAGCAGGTCGCCCTCCCGTGATTCCAGTCACGCCTATCCAGCGCTTCTGAGGCTTACACTTCGGTGTCTGACCTGTCACGGAGGGATGGGTGTGTTGCTAGGTTGTATTTTTCTTCTTCCTTTTTTTTTCTTCTTTTTTTTCATGGAGGCACCTGCTGGGCTTTCATTGCATGATTCATTTTACCATCCAGGTTAATTTCTTTGTTTCAAATTAATTCTTATGAAAATGCCAAAACTATAATGCATTGTATATAGCTAGCAAGCCATAGCCTAATTCCTTTTCTTACATGTAAGTTACTATCCATTCAGTTAACTACAAACTAAATGTGCTTTTAGTAACCCCTTTACTATAACACTTCTCCAAAATTACTGCCACTAAGATAGCACTGATCATAGTATGACTACTGGTACTGTACATATCCTTGGTCAGTTCTCGGTGTGCCCATACAATCGGGGTGCATGGTTTTTGAAGGCCTGTGGAAGGCTCCAGGCTATATGTACATATGAGCTGGCTTTCTCACCGCCCAGTCTGTAGCACATACCATACAGTCATGCTGCTTATCCCAACACCACCTCATTTCTGGGACAAATCGTATTCTATAGAGCAAAGATAGCTACAGAACCCTGGGTTGGGGAGATATCTAGTGTAGTTTCTCTGATGGACATGCTCTATTCTTAATGAGCTATGTATATAGGGTGTGGTTGCACTGCATTGCACATGTACATGTATACAGCTAGCTATTTCTAGGATAATATTTCTGTTCAACTGTGACAATAATGAGATGGTGTATTATTCAACGTGGATATTGGTCCAGCAGAAGCACAGTCATTCTTTAATAATAAGCAACGGACGTACAAGCATGCACATTCAGCACTGGCCCTGGCCCTACTATACCCTATAACCCATCGCCCCACTTTCTGCCGGACCAACAGCCATATGCACTTAAATTATTTGAAGTCATGCATCACATTGGGATACACAATGTATCCGGCCTATTATAATAAAATGACATGGGGAAAGATCTACATGCACACGATGAGGTTACTGGGTCTGTTAAAGAGAGTAATCCTATACAATCCTCCCAATGGACAGACATACAACGCAGAAGAATGTCATCGTTGCATTACAAGAACTGACAGTACAACAACTACTTTTTAACAGCCGCTATATAGGCTGGGAATAAAGCTCATAGCACATAAAAATAACATCACCAGAACATTCGCACAAACAAACAGAATCATAATACTGAGTTTCCAAAGTATATGAACACAGGAATCTGACAAACTCTGCACGTGAAAGTGGAGGAGGAGATATAAGAGCAGTCTGGATTTCTGAAGTACATGGCATGAAGTACAGTCAAACCTCCGAACAAAGGACACTTTGGGAACAATAGTCTTTTGTCCTTTGTAGAGAGGTTGTCCTCTTCCCGGAGGTTCAAAATGGATCAGAACCATAGGCAAACCAATTATTTGGGACCTTGAAAAGCGTCCTTTGTAGAGAGGTTTATTATATTGTGTCCCTATCTTGGAGGGTCCACTATCGGAGGTTTGACTGTAAATGTCATGTGACTGGCTCAGTGGATCTTCCTGGCCGGCATGGGGCTACCCACCTGAGCCTTCTTCTGTCTTCCCTTGGCCTTTTTGCTAGAAGGGGTGGCCTCTGACGGTGGTGATCAGCTTCTTGGCGTTGCTGGAGCTGTCTAACTTGTATCTTCCCACACCATCCACTGATTCTGTTATACCTGCATAGAAGTGACAGGATGACTGTGTATTAATTTGCCCATGGTCTGATCATCACAACCATCCACCCATCCATCCATCATCATCGGGGTGATGGACATCGACATTTGCCCGATAGCAGCAGTACTGACGTATTTATCAGCCCGGGGGTCACAACCAGGACCATCGTTTAGTTTGAGAGATGGCCATCACTGACAAGAGCGCAACTAGTGGCAATGCTACGAGTGACATTGGTGTGGACTCCACTTGATACACAGGACACTCCTTCCGCAGAGGGGCGGCAACCACGGCGGCGGCAAAGGGATAAAGCGAGAGCATGATACCGACCTTCGGGCGGCGGGCATCCCCTAACTCCTTCAAGCGGTACACTGGGATCCCAAGGAGTCAAGTGGCGCTGTTCTCCAAACAATTACATAGCTGCAGACTTGATGGATTCTCTCATTGCACATTCACTATAGTTACCTTGATGAAAAAATGACCTGTTTAAAGCAGCCACACTTAAGCAGCATTACATGGAGGAGTGGATCTCGCAAAGCGCTCAGCATGCAGGGGATAAGTAAGCGGTTAAGTGGAGGGGAAACCCCCTCAGCAGGCATTAAATGGTGGGGATGCAGCAAACACCTCAGCTGACATTGAATGGAGGGAAAACCCCTCAGCAGGCAGCAAAGGAAGGGGATTCAGCAAACCCTGCCTCAGCTGGCATTAAATGGAGGGAAAAGCCGTTAGTGGGCAATAAATGAAGGGAAACCTCTCAGCTGGTATTAATGCAGGATATATGACAAACCCCTCAGCTGGTGGTAGAATTGATGCAGGGGATCAGGCATGATCCCCTCCATAATCGGGACTCTATTTCTCTGGATATGCATGTGTACAACCCCTGCACCAACTCCAAAGGTAGTGTAGTGTGTTAATTGGAGCTTAGCAGAGTTAGGCGTGGTTAACAACACAAACGCATCAGCAAGCAGGAGGAGGGGTTCTGAACGGCTGGGTCTAGTCTGGAGAGAGGGTGCATGTGTGTGTCACAAGCAGGCTAAGAATTATTTTTCGCGATGATTATGCACAGAAAAGCAGGGAGAGCTTGGTATCTTTCCTCACGAGCGTGCATGATGTAATCGACAAATATGGCAAAATTTTTCAGACCAATAAAGCGAAATTTCGCGCATTGTTGAACCAGCTACACATTTGGTGTGTATGACAGTACGTTGCCCCGCTAGCTAGATATGTGTGGTAGGTTACCTGGAACCTTAGCTCTCATGAGCCCCAGCGTGCCCACGTTCAATCAAGTCCTTTCTACCACCTTTCTACCTTTGATGTGAAGAAATATACCAGGCCGTGTTCTTCATGTAACCAAAAATGACGAGGACTGGGAACTAATTCGCCACCAACAGGAATAATTTATGTTAGAAGTCTTTGAGCTCATCATTTTACAAATATCTCTAACACCTCATGAGCTCATAATATCAAGTGAAATTGGTCTATCTTGAACACCACACAAGGGCTAATATTATATGATGCTAAACACGATGTAAAATTATAGGCACAAAAGGTCGGGGTAACACTAGTCTCGTTCCCAGGATGTAGGAGAAATGGCCACTTACGCGAGTTCAAACTGTTATACAGTTCCGCTGCAAGAGAGTTGGCAGTACCAATCAGATTTCAGAACATTCTCACATGACAACAGTAAACCGAATTGCATCAAGCATTGAAACGTCGCACTGCACGATGATTTCTGTTTGTTCGTCTGCTGCCTTTTGTTGCAGAACCTGCCGCAAACAACCTATGAGCAGGAATTAAAGGACCATTCTCAGCAGGTGGAGATATCAGAAGTATCGTGTGGACTTAACTGCTTCAATGAGGATGCAATTGCCGTGACGTTACATCGATCCATACACAGTTTGAACTCGCGGAAGTTGCCAGGCCGTCTCTCCTACAGCCTGGGAATGAGGCTAGGGTAACACTGAAAGCACTAGAAGGCCTCACCTATGTGCACACAGATGCTCTTTTATTGGAAGACAACAACAAGGAACCAGAATGTGTCATGGCTGACAAGTGGAGTACATTGCCTGCAGTTGATGGTTTGGTCCGCTGTAACGGAGAGAGGTGAACCGATAATCGGTTAAACATTAGTATTGGTAGAATTACTCCATACAGTGACCTATTTCCTAATTTGGTTGGTGGGTACTACCTGTAGCCTCGTTCCCAGGCCTACACATTTTTTCTGTTCTTCGGTTTGCATTGACAATGTTATAGACGGATGCGGAAGGGCAGTGAAAACGGGGAAGGCCTGGTATTATTGCTTTATGTCAAGTGGACGTAGGGGGGATGTGGCCCAAACGCAAATAAGTATAAAACCACTGACAAAGTTGTGTAGATCGTCTGAGAGTCTCGACTAGTCGTGGAGCATTCGAACCAAGCCAACTGGATGATGAACAGCCTTCAGGACCTGCTGAAACGACTACGCCCCCCCCCCCCCCCCCCCCCCCCCCCCCTACCTACGTCCACCTCGTGTCCACCTGACGTCACTCACGTGATGAATGATACCAGGCCTTCCGCGTTTTTCACCGCTCTTCCGCATCCGTGTATTACTGCCAACGCAAACCGAAGAACAGAAACGGGGGGAACGAGGCTATACTACCTGTACGTATAGCATAAGCTACAAGTTTTCAGTAACTTCCAGGATGAAGAGCAGCCTTCGGAGATTCTAATTGGCTCTTACAGGGTCTCCAGTTGTTGAGCAAGGGATGGTTTGAGCTGAAAATCTCTCCAGTCACACAGAAGCTTTACAGGAATCCATGACCCAAAACTGACAACCTTGCCAGTCTCCAGGATGTCGACCCTGTTGACAAAGAGAGAGAGCAGCTCATGATGGAGATGCAGCTAGCTGCGCTGAGACTTCATCCTAGGATATTATTTTCAGTCAGAGACACCTTACCTGGGCTTCACTACAGAACACAGTCAAGAACTGGTGTGCCATAAGAGTTCTGATTTTGAGGACTCGGAGGACGACAGTGATCTTGATTTCTGGAAGTGCTGCAAGAAGATTAGCTTCATCAACTAGGAATACGTATCCGCATAATTGCCTCGCGCGCACGCCGAGGCCGCATGCGCAGCCTGGCCACGTGCTTACGAGTATGATAGATCTATAGCTAAGTGTGAATTTGTGAGTGTGGAGCTGAGATAAACATGTCGATTACACTCACTGTTCGACTCCACATGTAGCTGCTCTAGCTCTGCAAGCCCTGAAGGCCCCGCTCGCTTGTACCCTAGCCTCTGGCTACACGGGACTATTGTGGAGTTGCGGTATAAACAAATGTCGCTCGTGTTTGACTCCATATGTAGCTGCTCCAGCTCTGCAAGCCCTGGAGCACCGCGTGCTCATCCACTGATCTGTTTCTCAAGGTTGTAGTTCTCACACCGTCGAGCCCTTGCAGCAAATAAAACTCAATTGGCCGGCAGGAAACCCGCAACATTCCTATCAACATTCCTGAGTGTGACATATTCCAGTACGTACATACGTACGTACGCATGTACGTACATACGTATCTAGTGAGAAATAGATCCCCCATTCAGAGCCTCACGCTAATGCGCTCGGCAATAAAGATAGTGGTCCAGCTGTTTGTATTATGGACACTGCCACTGCAGAACTAGAGATATCAATCTTAATCTTGTGTATGTTCCCATCTCATAGGTCAAAAGTGGTATGCTACCGCTTCCACGGAACTGCTGTCTTTGGTCCCTCAATCTACGGCTTGTGCGATCGCCTAGTGTGTTTCTCGTTTCAGAATTACTGTATGTAGCTAGTAGTGTGCACCTCCCAGTCACCTTAAGGCTACGGGTACCCGTTGACCGGAAGTAAAATCTAATTAGTGTGTATACAGGCAGCTGCGCTAGGCCATGGGGGCCATTTGTGCGCGAAGTTAACTTATCCACGCATGCGACAAAGTTTGTCTCCACAAAGGAAATTGAGTTGGAAATAGGCATTTAAATCGCTGCTAGTGGCAAAAAAATTTCTGCGAAAAATAAAAAGGATTTAGTGATG
Source organism: Axinella damicornis (assembly GCA_963931865.1). NCBI lineage: Eukaryota > Metazoa > Porifera > Demospongiae > Axinellida > Axinellidae > Axinella > Axinella damicornis. The sequence continues at coordinate 14,161,304 of OZ007506.1, read as the reverse complement.
TCCTGTCACATTCGGAATTATTCCACCCCTCGAAAAAGCTAAGAAACAAGGAGAAATGCCTTTAACCAGGCTCAGTCCCATCCATTATAAAATGTAGAATTTAGGGAGGGGATGGGACTGAGCCTGGTTAAAGGCATTTCTCCTTGTTCCTTAGCTTTTTCGAGGGGTGGAATAAATCCGAATGTGACAGGCCATTTTTAAATCCTTTTTATTTTTCGCAGAAAAATTTTTGCCACTAGTTTGCGTACTTTTTTGAGCGCATGAAATGCGTAACTTCTTAGTCATGGTACATGCAACATCACGTCACCATAAGGGTACGGGGGAACTGGATGTATGCCAGACTGGTGTTGTTACTTAATCACCATGTTAGCCTCGTTCCTAGGCCCGAGACTACGAGGCGATCACCATGTCAACAAAGCTGCGATAGTCTCTCTTGATGGACGTGGACCTTCTGCTGGGCACTGAGCAGGCTTTAATGCAGTTTCCATTAATAATTTTTGATGTTGCTGCTGTGATCAATGTTTATTGTTGCCTTCGCGGATGAGGGGGTGGGGCATTCACCTTTCATCAGATGAGAGAGCTCGATGGCAGCCGTGTAGGTCATGTGCTTGCAATGGAAATCCAAAACTCTAGCCTCACAGTTCTGCACTGTAGTTATGTCATGAAAAGAAAGCCACGCCTCCATGATGGCATAGTCACAATACAACTTGACAAGAACAGGTTGGTAGAACTTCCTCGTAGCAGTAGAAGCCACCAGATGACGGATTCACAGGGATTCTGTTAGTGTACCAAACGCAGCCATCACAAGCAAAAGAACACAAAAATGTGCTTGCATTTTGGATTGCGCATGCGCAATTGGTGAACACGACCTCATTACCTCAAAATGGCGTCGTGCTAGAATGCCATCGGATCGTAGCTAGCTAAAACTGCTGTTCTTGCCAGTTCGTGGACAAAAGTGCTCAAAGGCTCTACTACGGTGAAATCGGTGTTGTTCTGTGCGTAAATGAACTCCAGAAGTGCTTTAGTTGGTACGCTATCCTTGGGCAAAGTTTTGTTAAAAAAGAAGATGACGAAATCGGACTTTTCTCCGCGACATGTTCATCGACTCCCGCGTACTCTAAGGTACGTTTGTGAGTGTTTTTGTGAACTGCTAGGCAGTATCATTCTGTCTGCATGCTTGATTTGGGGGGTTGTAGCTTCTTTGGCTGTTATCCTGCTGGTGCATCAGTATGGTAAAATCGAAATTTCCTTGGCCATCCCTAAACAGAGAACGCTACCGCGTTCTCTGATATATCTAGTGACAGAGCTAGTTTTGGGAGGCAGAGTATACTGTTTCTTGCTGCTATATAGAGAGGCAAGTCGCCACCTCAACCACAGTTGAACGCCATTTTCCCAGTGTACTTTGGTCTCTAGTCGGAGATGCTCGGCGAAATACCTTTTCTATTTATAGCTCTGTCACTAGACATTCTGCACACAACGAGAATGGTTTGTTGCATGCGTTCAGAATTTATACAAGTAGGTGAGAGGGGCCAAAGTGTCCAGCTAGCCACGCCTCCGCAGGAAGTTCGTCTTTCAAGCAGTAGGCGGGTCTGAATAGTCCAGTTGTTCCTAGGCGGCATACGAATTGGCATGGCTGCATGAATGTAGTTGCTGTTACTGCACGGTATACGTGGGTACCCGTAACCTTAAGCACAAAGAAGTCAACATAATTGCTGTCGGACTGGCTATCGGTATCGGCCATCAACAACTAACAGTTATTGGTTACTGGAATATCTGTAAATGTCATTTTTGGTACATCACTAGTGTCAATGGATATCCATTCCTAGCAGAGCATCACAAAGTGTGGGAAGAATGAGATACCGACAAACTTCAACCATAGATAACAAGTGGCAACAGCACTCCTGGTAGGGCAAACTCACTGAGGAACTACTCTCACTTCGTGGATACCTCAGCCGACTCTCATTGCATCTACCAGCTCGTACTTATAGCTAGCATCATTCCCAGGCTGCTTGTAGGCAATTAACGTACATGTATGTGACGTCAAATGACAGTTGAAGCAAGCAATGGCGGCCAACGGGAAGACAAAACATTGTACATGTAATCAGAATCCTTCCCCCGAGTGTTCAAACGTTATTTACAAAGAACTAGGTTTCCCAGTGCCAGGTGAATCCTACCGCTTTTGAAGAGCTGATTTCCCCTTTCCTTCTCCTCCAGACTCTTCTGAGGATCGATATATGCTTGTTTCTGTTCCTCCTTCCATTTCTTCTGTGCCTGCCAGGAGGGGAGAGAGGAAGAGGAGGGGAGGGGAGGGGGAGAGGAGGAGGGAGGAGAAGGTAAGGAAAGGGAGAGGTGAGGGAAGGAGGAGAGGGGAGGAGGGAAGGGGGAGGATAGGGGAGGAGGGAAGGGGGAGGATAGGGGAGGGGAGGAAGCAGAGGGATAAATGTGTACGTAACAGGAAAGTACTAAAAAGTTACCTCATTTTTCTTGGCTACAATGTCAGGGTTTCTGTGCTCAGCCAGAGACTTATCGAAGTACTTCACTGCATTCTCCCAATCCCTTCGCTTAACATAGACACTCACCATTCGAGCCAGCGCCCTGATTGAAAATGGATGTGTGTGTGCATGAATAATAGTGGAGGTATACAATTATACTGTGCTTTCACTCACCTGGCGATGAGTTTGAAGTCTGCTCTGACTCCCTCCCCTTCTCCACTGCCTCCTCGCATGTCCCCAGGCACTTGTCCCACTCACCCTGCTCAAAGAACACAGCTATGTGTGTGTGTGTGTGTGAGGAGAAAGAGGAAATGACCGGTCTTGGCTGTTACCTGCACAAACCTCACCAGACTCAACCCCCCCGGGATGTCCACATCGAGGAGGACAGAAAGTGCTAAGATCACTCTCTGGTCCATCATGTACCTGAGGGAGGAGGAGGGAAAGGGGGAAAGAGGAGGGGAGGAGGCAGGGAGGAGGATGGGAGGACGGGAGGGGAGGAGGAGGGAGGACGGGAGGGGAAAAGGGGAGGATGGGAGGGGAGGAGGAGGGGAGGATGGGAGAGGAGGCAGTACTGATTCATGTTAATGACCGGCATGTAACTTATTAGAACGAGCCTGTCGCCGCAGTCATGATGACAAATCATGACATCATAATGAGGTTAATCAATCCCTGGGTCTCTTGTGACTACTAGGAGCAACATAGAATGACTGTAATACTTCGACATACAGGGCGCTGCGATCAGAACACCGTAGTACATTGTGGTACAAGATCCGATCACAAGTGAAAGGGTTTGAACAACAAGCACAGACTTTGGAGTGGCAGTGGCCACACAAGGCATCCAAACAGCATAGTGTTGTATACACGAATGAACGAAGGTTGAAATTAAAGAATCCTCATCACTGAAACTACAGAGTCAATCCCCCCCCCCCCCCCCCCCCCCCCCCCCCCCCCCCCCATTTTCCGTTAGCGACAGTACGTTAGCATCCATATGCTATACACTATTTTATATGGGTTAGGGTGTGGTTAGGGTCTGTATAAATACTGTATAGCATACGGATGCTAACGTACTGTCGCTAACGTTATGTCCCCCCCCCCCCCCAACATGCTCAGGCTACTTCTGCCTCAACTTATTACCTTCTCTTTGTTGTCTGCCATCTCTGGAGGCACTTCTCTAGCAGACTCGGTCACCTGAAACTCATTGAAAATTATCTGATAGCCTCAAACTCGATCACCACGTGGAACTTTCAATACATAGTCACGCCCACATGAGCAAATTAGTCAGGGCGGTAGTGTCGTTCCCATGTTTTTCTGAAGTGACCTGGGAACGTGACTAGCTGGCGCGGGCCGCTACATGCTGCACTGGTATATAGAAGTTTGCCATGGGACATGTCACTGCTGCTGATGATACGCCAGTTGGAGCACTATGAGCGTGAGTGGGGCACCGGAGAAGCCTGTCTCTTGTCTGGACCTTCATCCCCGCATTCACTCGGCTCTGAAAAAAGGTCTCAGCCAGCTACACTATGACCCCTGATCGATTGTTCTTTGTATAGTGCTTTGTCTTCACCTTCCACAAATATGCCCTTACACATACACCACACATACACCACACATACACCACACATACTAGCTGGCCTCCATCGTGACTTGACATCCTTGTTTATTCCTCCGGTGACCTCGTCAGGAGGACTAGACTCTCACGTCCAGACGTCCACTCCCTTCTGCTGGTTGCATCCAAGGCTCTGCTGTCCACACCCCTCACCCTCACTGCGCTACAGATGTACCAGGGGGAAGCTCAGGAGTACCACCAAAGTAGGTATAGACATCCGGCAGGAAGTACTTACTTTAAGTATGGGTAACGGACACGCATGTGTGGCCCTGGCCCTAATAACCCATCGGCCTACTTCCTGCCGGACCAAATAACCACATTGTAATTATATTTTATGCTACCCTATGGTGGATCATATCACCTGATAATCCAGAACATCCCACCAATTGCAAAGGCACAGTGGATGGCTGTAACTTTGTGGAGAAGCTATAGTCCACAGTTTGGGGGAAGCGGCTGCTCTAGTGGTCGAGCTACATCAAATCATTGCAGCAATCGATTCATGAAATCGGTACTTAGCTACATGCGGTTATACATCCATAAACAATCACAACTGCCCGGAACGACAGGAAATTAGTGTCCCAAAATATCCCCATGGTCTGAAATACCTGCATTTCCCTTATTCGTAATGGTAATGAAGAAGAATGCAGGTGACGTGATTCCTCTCCTTGTAGGATGGCTGAGCACCGATTGCCCCGTGCTGGACAAGGCACTGCACGGGGGGCTGCTGGTCCCAGGTGTCACAGAGATCGCTGGTACCAGTGCTGCAGCTATGTATGTCTACAGCTGTGTCTGACTGTGCAGCTGCCCAGAGTGACTCCTTCTCAACAGCTGTAGTCTGTGTGAATCAGGTGAGTTGTAGCTGCAAGCTGTAGCATGATGTGAAGCAAACTGCATCAGGTATTCAGTATGGAACTGCTCCGACTCTGCTCAATTTTGTGAAGTGCAGTACTCACTTAGTGGTTATCATGACATTTGGCATTGACCACCTCCAGCACTCAAACCTTCCACCATAGGTGCCACCAAGCTATAGTGGTCTGCAGACGGTGCAGAGCCTCTTTACTTTCCTCTGATAGCTCTAATGGATGACCAGTACATGTAGGCCGAGTATAAATACAGGGGCGGAGATATAGGGGGAGGCAAGGGGGGCTTGAGCCCCCCCCCACTTTCAAAGGTGGGGGCTGAGCCCCCCCCCAAAACAACAGATTGGATGGTACTATCCCACAAAATCTAGCACTAACTTATAGCTATGTCACCTCGTTTCTTGGGGCTGGCATCTCTAGCTTGCAGTACAAAGCACGAAGGTGCCACGAGAGCCCACCTGATAACTGAAAAATGAAGGCGAAAAAATTTTCCGCGCTTCGCGTGGACTGATCGGCACTACACACCTCTATGCACTGCCTTCGGCAGCGTGCAATTGCACTATTAGCCCCCCCACTTTTTGGTAGCTGTCTCCACCCCTGAAATAACCATGCAGGACTGTCATTATGTGCTCCTGATATAACTATCTATACTTTGTGGCTACTAGGCTGATAGTTTTTTGTATGCTGGCAGGGGAGTTTGAGTTGCTGTCCCAACTCATTTCTTGCTTATTTTCGTTGGTGCAGGTCACAGCAGCAATAGGTACTGGGAGTGGCAAAGGAGGAGGAGAGGGAAGAGGAGGAGGGGTGAGGCCTGCTCTGCGGCTAGCATGGGCGGACATGGTGACTTTGAGGCTAATGATGCTTAGGGAGGAGGGGGTAGAAGATGACTGTATTTCTAATTGAGTGGTTTGAATCCAAAGTTCAAAGTGGCTTTGTGCACATGCGTCCAAATAAAGAGAAAGTTGTATCGCAAATGAAACCATACTTCTTGAGTGTGGTTTCATGTGATAGATGGATAGATGGATAGATAGTGAAAAGTCGGATCAGCTTAGAACAGCTGGTCCACCTGGGAGTACTAGTCCTGCATAACATACGAGTGCAACACAAGAAAACCTGTACAAGATCAAGTTATATGATTGGGAACATGATCTGGTCAAAATAATGTTCAGAACCACAAACTGAGGTTTCACGTCCAATTGCATTGAATGCCTAGCCGTTCCAATTAATACATTACTTACAAACATACATACAAGAACACAGTGTCAATTTTTTTGAAGACAACTGCTGGGACGATTGCCCCAGCTTCATGCCATAATAATTATTATGGTTCCCAGGCTGCATACCAAATGCAACTTGGGAATGAGGCCGTTCTTGTGCATGCGGACGAGTGGATGCTCTGATTCTGTAGCCCCTCCTGGGAGTGTGCATGTAGTTATATGCCAGCACAATTACAGGAGCTTCTCTCACCCTATGAAGACTCCCATGTTAGGGGCTCCATTGTCTAACAAGCTAGCCCTTCGCTTTATCCAGCACGCGATTACTTTCAGTATGCACTGGTGGAGAAGGAAAGTCTGGAAAACTTTGGATCACTTTAATTACGGTACGAAGGAATGCGATTAAGTTGAAGTCGCGTGCTTTACATCATAATTAGTATGAATGCAGCCAGTCGATTCCGGCCCGCTAACCTTGAACGCTACATAACTGCTTTTACTTCTGTCTGTGTGGTTGCTGTGCCAGAGAGCAGGCAACTTCATTCAGGTTTCAATGCTTGTACTGAGCAAATTGAAAGATCACATGTGACAGCTGCAATCTGATTGGATCTACCGAATTTGAGTAGGGTTCGAGTGAAGTGGTCCAAAGTTTCTAGACCCTACTTTTCCCCATGTGGTCACGTGAGTCGATCCATGCTGGGGAAAATTCTAGGGGCTAGCCAGCTAGACTAGGGACTCTAGTACTTCCACTACTCATTACACAAGCATGTACAAATGTACACGTGTGTCCACACACTCTTCTCACATCAAGTAGTATACATAGTTGTGTCATCATGCCTGCTGTCATGGTGTCCTTTCACTGTACTTGTGAAAACACTTTCTAGTATGTCACCAAAACTGAAGGTCCTACCAGGGAGACTGCCAGAGCGACTGACCGCAAGAGACTTGGCAGGCAGAATGAAGTTGACGTTCGCCGTTCACAGAGACACGCTATCACTCATGGTTATGTTCTGAAACTGCCAAATTGTATCAAAGCTTCCCGCGAGGCATCTCTGCGTGGTCAACCACGTATGCACTAGTCATATCTTCTCACTCATGAAGTTGAAGCTGGAGCAAACTATGATATATGTGCCTATGTCTGGCTCTAACACTCCTCTGAATCTCCATCCAGCTTCACCTAGCTCCTGTGGTCGAGGACTTGGTGAGTGTTTGTGGTGATGCAGTGGAGTGGGTCAGCACTGGGCGTGGCAGAGTGATCTGGGAGAGTGCTGGGGAGGAAAAAGACAAGTGCAGGTAGGAACTCTTCAAGGTACATTGATCCGGGAGATACATAGGTGAAGTATATCCTTGTTGGTGAATGGGATATTAATTCACATTTTAAGTGTACATGGATGTGGGAAGTATAGGCTTACAGTTCATACCAATTAACACACATCGCCATATCGTGTGATGTCCATGGTGCCAACAACGAAGTTAATTAGTTGAAGTGAACTCATAGAAAAGACCCACAGGAAAAACACACTGCCTTAATTGCCTGTGGCACACTGGTGCTTTTGTACAATAATTGTGCAGAAGCTCACCTTTGTGGTGAAGTTGGAAGGCTTCTCATTGGCGACCATTACTTGCTTCAACTCAATTGTTGTTACTGCCTTAGCATGCAGTGTGGATGTCATGAGACGTGCGTTATTTGGGATGAGCTGTAAGCTAGCCACTGAGCAGCCTTGGAACGAGGCTAGCTGTTAATATGAGCTAGTGGATTCAATCTGAGTTTGCTCAAGTATCCACAAGGTGAGAGTTATGACCTGCATGATTGGAAAGGTGACATTTCCACAATGGTACGTTGCACTAGCTACAAGAAATGCAGTTGCCACTTGACGAATTGGGGGGGGGGGGGGGGGGGGGGGGGGGGGGGATTGAGTAAACAAAATATCAATCAGTTCGTTATAGCGAGTACAGTAAGAATGCAAGCGCACTGGATAAATACTTGGTTAAAACCCATAGTCTGATTACTTCAGTTTCAATGAACTCCCACTGCAAACTATGTTGCACCAAGTAATGAACATGACAGCTTGGGATACACTCCATCGCTCGTCGCAGTGTTCGTGGCTTCATTTAGAGTGCCAATATTTCTATAACGGCCATTGAGGAGTGTTAGCACATAGATGCATGCCTAGCTAGCGCTGGTAAGTATCATGCAGAAATCGAGTGGACAAATGCTTCTACCGGCGGCACATCGTAAGTGACTACCCCTTGTACAAGTAGTGGCAGTCACTTTCCTGTACAGTGCTAGTGTGCTATGATGCCACTGCTATCATTCATGGCCATACTAAATGACATAACACTGTTCCTGGGCAGTAACGAATAATTCATCCAAATCTCAATACGGATATCACTTAGGCTGTGTGATTGTTTTTTCCAAAAATATATTGGCATCGCCATAGCAACAGTCTCAATGCCCAACACATGTAGAGTGTATATATAAACTTTGTGCAGCCTACTCCACTGGTCCCGATAGCGAATTCTGTGCTTGTGAATCTATCTGAGATCAAGGGTCAGAGTTTAGTGGACAGAACTATACACATGTTGTGCAATGACTTTGATTTCTTGGAATGTCAATGAATAATAGGGTATGTGATTACTAGGTCAATAGTGCAAGTGTTTGTCTAGTGAATATGTCAACCGTACACTGACGCTTACCGTAGGTTGGAAATTTTCGCCGTAATTCATTTACGTCGCTACTGCATAATGAAAAATATTATATTAAAACTTTTCAACGTCGAATAATGATTGTGACTTCACGTGTGAGTTTTCTTTCAAGTGTTGAATCGAAGTACAAGTATGGCTCTGCTGCGCTACCTGAAACCTGTCGATGGTGTTTACGATCCTGGAAGATCACTGAGCTCTTCTCTACCAGCCCAAGCGTGTGATCGCGGAAGTGAACACCTGAAGGCAGTTGGAACCGCAGACCAAGACAGACGCGGGTGAAATCTTTTGAGGTAAGTAGCCGATGGCAGTTTTCTCTCTATCAGTGATACGGCATGGGTGTCTGCTGCATTCCCTCGCTCGCACTGGCACTCCAGCTCCTCTCCAATGGCGACGTGTTATCTGGTCCCGGGAACGCATACACGTATGCATGAATGAAATTTTCACGTGGTTTAATTTTCGTCGGTGTGCATGTGCTTGAGCGACGAAAATAAAACAACTAACAGGCAAAAACCATTTTACACGAAAAGTTCCAGATCTACGTTATGTGCTGAAAGTCTACTCAGTGGTGAAGGTGTGAGCAACTTTGTGGCCGCCATTGCTGACTTCAACTCTACTCAGTAATGACATGATGTAGACTAGTAATTATTGGAAATCAAGTATCCCATGTGAACAGGGTGCAGTGTGCCTATCCCTTCAATTGCTTGGGGCGCCCTCATGATCAGCAGCTTTTGTAGTTGTAGTATAATGATAGTCAGCTTACAGATCGAGCACCTGGGTTTAGTCGACTGTTATATTTATGTACTCAAGCATGATAATTAGCGGGAATTTGCTACGACATGATATCGTGTCCTGCCTCCTCTGGACTCAACCGTGGTTGGCAGCTTGGGTGTCATGTGACATGTTAGTTGGGGTGAGCTGTAAGCTATCCACCTCAGAGAATTGGTCTAACTCGATAGACTAAGGGAGGGATGAACTTCTCCACTGGTAGCGAATGCTGTGCTTGTGAGACTAGGGGTCAAAGTTTAGTGACTGAGTGTACACCTGGGTGACTCACATGTGTAAACAGTATGTACGCAATGACTTTCATTTCTCGGAATGTCAATGAATAATAGGGCTGAGGTTACTACGGCAAAAGTTAAATTGGTCAGGAATGTGATGAATATGATGGTCAATAACATGGCAAGATAGTCTTACCCAGTGCTGATTTATCTGCTGTGATGTCATCAATGAGGAGAGCTCGTAACTTCATGGTAGCATAATATGGGCACACAATTGTGGATTGTATTAAATGGCTTCCTATCCCCTCCCTTCCTGTTCCTCGCCACACTCCTGTGATACTAGCAGAGTCTGCAGGCTGTGGGACCACGATGATGAGGTTCCTGTGTGGAGAGTTGCTGGTGGAAACTGACACCAGCAGGTCACTAGTAGTGTTACAAGAGTACTTGTAGATCAAGCACTCTTCTAGCACTATTAACCACTGACAACTGAATGAGCTGGCCATTACTTGTACTTTGACCCCAGGGTAGCTTAGCGAGTGGGTACATGCAGTTTTGCAGCTAGCAGATAATGAGGATGTTCTTGAAGCTTCTTTGCACGTGGCTATGGTTTGATATTTGCAATGAGGGTGGGGGAGGGTTTGCACTTTAGTTCCTTAAAATTTTACTGGTGGAAGGTGGTGCTAGTCGTTCTATGGTGGAATGTATCGATTTACCACATACTGTAGCTCAGCAGACAGTGTCGTGATCAATGTGTGTAATCTTATACATTCCATAGAATAAACATGCCAAGATGAGCTATTGCCTTGGAAAAGTACACAGAATCATGTGTACTGTAGCATAAGGATCCGGAGCTTCAATTAGGCACAGATTCATAGCGTGTTGAGCCAGAGCATAGAGTGTCGAGCCTCCTCTGGCATAGTAAGCTCTATCACCAGAACTGCAAGCACTGAGATTCCCAAAACAATCGTTCACCACATGTACAGAGTCATACAGCTTTGGAGGTATTTCTCGCTATGTCTCCATCACATTCTGGCAATGGAGGCAATTTGGAGTCCTTCCCCATGGCTACTATTTATTTTTACACTCCTTGTGCAATTTAGCATTCAGTTAACTTTCAGCAATGGATGTGCCGACAATTTGCACTTTTGCAACTCAGCAAGTGATGGTCAAAGTGGGTCATCCATGGCTGAGTCAGTCTTGCATGAGAGTGAGCCGAAAATGACATGCATTGAACTACTACTGATAGGTTAGCATGCTGTTGCTCATTCAACAGTTTGTATATAACTCTTCCCGCAGGTACTAGACGACGATCTGGACCTGAGGACAGTGAAGCACCATCTGGAAGAGTGCAGAAAAGTGGACGGGATGCGTTAACTGTTACCCAAGCACCAGTAGCAAGGACAGTAGCAAGGACTGTGAAATAAAGACTTTGTGTATTATGCATGTACACTCATTGTAAGGAGCTCCACTCGCGCGCGCATTCATCTGCTAATTTAATTTATCGCTCTGCATCTAAAAATTAACTGGATGGTTATGACGTCACTTGCCGTCGCTAGCTAGCTAGCTGCAGACCTCAGAGCTGTTGCTGCGCAGTAAGAAAGGGGTGAGTTTGTATTTCAAGAAACAGGCGTCTCTCGCCGCTGTAATGTCGTACCGTATTAGTATTATCACAATGTATGTATCACTGTCAGCAAATTATATTAGTAGTTGCGATTTCACCTGCCATCATGTGTAGTGATTGCTACAAGCAGTCAAGCTGCGGTAGCTATATAAAAGTGCCGAGCATGAGATTGAGAGCGCACGCGTATCCGCAGAGAGCAAAAAAAAATACAGCAAGGGCTGTCTTACCACTAGACTGCCTTGTAACTTCAATGTAAGTCTGAATGATGTCATATGATTTTAACAATAGAGTAGTTTTCATACCCTGGTTGTAGAGATAACTGGTTCTGAGCACGTAGCGAAGACCAATAAAATGTGCAATAATTATATCACCTGCATGCATGCCATTGCTGGCCGCTGCTTGATCCATGCAGGCTGGAACCACTTGTACTCACTAGTTGGAACAGCTCGGTAGCTAACATGGTATAGTAGTATTCTATTGTTGCTTTAGTTTGTCATGGGAATGCATAGTGTGCTTGGTGACTTGCTCCAGTTGCACATATATACTGGGTACATTAATATAACAGTTACTAGCCCTTATCTTGAAATGTTATACAGATGAAATTTTGTGGCAGGATAGAGCTAGTGGCTTGTCCACAACACTATAACTGCAAGTGTACACAGTCTGTACCGTTATCATGTCCGTGGCGAAAATTCACATGCCTGTGTTGACTTTGAAGTGCCTACTACCTAGTGAGTCGTGTGGTGCTTGACCGTGTAATCGAGTCAATCTGTAATGACAACCATCGAGTCTGACATCAGTTTGTGAATGTAGTAACTCCAGCCATGAATATTAGCAAAGGGTGGAATGTACGTGCACTTGGACTCTGGCTAAAACAGTTCTTGGGTAATCCCCTCTTACATAAGCATAGCTCTTTCTACCCCACCAGCAAGATATATTGAGGGACTGGAATTTTTGTACTTGTTTAATACAATGAGTTTTGAAGCAGTTGGCCATGAAGTACTGCATACTTATAGTATTAGCATTTAACAGTCTCGTTTATAGAGGACTACAAAACTATCTATGAATGTTTGGTTCAGCGCTGCAACCTATATATCTACCTATAATATTATGTTCACCATAATATTTATTGTGAATTTGAAATTGCCAATAATTATTGTCCACAGCATGTCTGACGGCAAACCCAGTGGAGCTGATCAGTCCACCTCCAATGGTGGGGGTGGCGGTGGTGGCGGTGATGGTGCAGCTACAAATGGCAGTGGTGGAGGTGATGGTGCAAGGAACACTAGGAATGGTGAATGTGAGAATGGAGGGATTTTGAACGACGGTGGTAGTGGTGGTAGTAGTGATGGAGTAGTTATCAAAAGCAGTGCTGGTGGTGGTGGTGGTGGTGGTGGCAGTGATAATAGTGTTGGTGGTGATGGTGGAGAGGTGGCTATGAATGGTGGTGGTGGTGATGGTGGAGAGGTGGCTATGAATGGTGGCAGCAGTGGTGGTGGTGGTGGTGGTGGTGGTGGTGGTGGTGGTGGTGATAATGGTGGTGATGGTGGAGGGGTGGCTATGAATGGTGGTGGTGGTGATGGTGGTGGTGGTGGTAGTGGCAGTGGTAGTGCTGATGGTGGTGGTGATGGGGGTGGTGATGGTGTTGGCAGTGGTGATGGTGGTGGCGGTGGTGATGGTGTTGAGGTGGAACCAAAGGATGGTGGTGAGGGTGAAGTCGTGAATGCACGTGGGGGTGCCACAGCACTCAAAAGTGGTAAGTGCAGGGCAACTCAGTAAAGAATGACACACTAGTGCAGTGTTCCCCAAATGTATGTAGGCATTGCGGACATAAATGTGCTTATAATTTTGAAAGATGGTAACGATGTCATACTATTATAAATTCTGGAGGTGGGAGACTCTTGTTGGGATCCCAGTCCACTGCCCCCCTCCCCCTCCCTCTGTGAAATCCTGAGAATTCTAAATTAAGTTATTGGACATGACTTGAGGGATTGAGACAATTAATAGCAACACTTGCTACATGGAAGTGAGTCCATTTTCTGATGCTTGTGTATGAGCATGCTTTGTGTTGTTCTTGACTGCCGTTTCATGTAGATTGTGCCACGTATAGTGCATCAGCTGAACATATAGACAGGCGCAGCGGCACGTATTTACAATTGGGGGGGCAAGATATATTACACATATCGCCTTCATTTTTCAGCTATCAGGATGGGCTCTCGTGGCACCTTCGTGCTTTTGCACTGCAAGTTCCAGATGTACGAGGATTGCAGGTCCCGGGGCCGCCATGTGCTTCTTGCTCAAATTTTGCTCACGAATGTAATATGTACGTACACGGGTATACTAGATTGCAGTCTCATTCCCAAGCCGTTCGGTTTTAGCTAGCCAGCCGCTGGCAGGCTACGTCGATAGCTGGACTCGCGCCAGATCAGCAACTCGATTCACGTACATCGTACGTACACAAGCTTAGGTTAGCTGAGTCAGCCTAGTACTTAGTATAGGGCAGCCGTTGGCTGTTTAATAGCAACTAGCTGCTAGGAGTTTAATAGGGGGGGGGGGGGGGGGGGCGATGCCCCCCCCCCCTAAATATATATATTTTTGGGGGGGGGGGGGGGGGGGGCGCTTGCCCCCCCTGTGCCACCGCCCATGATAAACGATCGATGTGGACTGTAATTGCTAGCCACACCCACATATGCCAACGTACATATAACTTGGGGAGTTTCTATTACATAGGATAATGGTTTCCTCCATGTAACCCTTTCTACCATAGGCATAGCATGCTACCATAAATTTTGGATGTTTTACGGGGAGAGTGTTTGTAAACAAGTGAGTCTTTAAAAAGACTTGATGTGTCTCGGCATGACTTGGTATCAGCTCAGAATCATGCAGAGGACATAGCAGCTGTTAAATTCACAATGGACCAAGAAAACACCTTGTTCAAGGCCAACTCTTTCAGCAATTATCTATCTAGTTAGCTAGAGCTGAGTGTGTGTAGCTCGAGTCATGTATGCACTTGGGATGACCGAGTACAGCACATGGATGAGCGAGTATTCATTGTCCTCGAGTACAGCACACTGTGTATGGATGAGCGAGTATTCATTGTCCTGATTTAGGCAGTCTTGGTAAGTGGATAGCAAGCAAAACCCATAATCACTTTTGAGGATTTACTTGCAGGCTATAAATTCGTTTGACACCCTATTAAGAGTGAAGAGCTGGTACGTACCACGTACCTACACATCCAGCACTATGTCTCGGCACTTTGGTGCCCAGGGGCAGTGGCATGTATTTACAATTGGGGGGGCAAGGCAGTGGCGTAGCCTACGCACGCTGCCGAAGGCAGTGCAT
>OZ007506.1:13923699-14146268 GCA_963931865.1 Axinella damicornis | reverse complement strand
CTTGTGCATTCTTATTTGAATTATAGGTTCTACTGCCAACTCTACTTAGAGTTTAGACACAGACAAACACAATCAACTTCCTCAGAGCAGCCATGACACCACATACATTTTATTGAGGACAGCTCCATCAGTTCTGAGGGAAATACCCTGGCTAAAGATCAATGGAACACAAGGGTAATCAGTCTATTATTGCTGTTCAGAGTAATGTGCATACAGGATGTGGCACAAATGGATGGCTCACACTTTGTAAGCCAATGGACATATGTCCAGTGGCTGATAATGCTATCACTCCTGTGTAATTGCAGAAAGAGAAGAGCTGTCTGTACACCCAAAGCTTGGTCGACATTTGCACACCAAACCATGAGTGTTCAAACCCAGTGATGACATTGGATGCATACAACTGGTGTACGGGCTACCAGGTTTGTATCAATGTGTCCCTTGGTAGGTCTATTATTATGCTTTGTCATTATTGTTGCTGTTGTTGTTTTCATAATGTGTTGTCAATGGCAAATGATGACTCAGGAGCTGCTCCATATTTTATGGACTACAATTGTGTAAAGAGTAATAGCTAGATCTGAAATTAATATTTTGCAGGTGATGGGAAAACCCACTACATTGTTGAGAAGCTCAAAGGCATCCCTCAATCCGACCAAGTTACAATTATTGCCGTCAATGAAGCCTTTGCGTACCAAACTGCCATTGAAAAACTCTCCTCATTACCTGTTGATGGAAAGTGTTGTACAATATTCTTCAACTTCACTGTACTTCCACCAATTGTAAGTTTGGAATGATCATTGCTATTGCCTTGTGGATCTAGCTTTACTTATTCTATATACTTTAGGAGTCTGCCAGTAATGAAGAGAAGAGGCAGTACCGTCAGCTGATGGTTGAAGTAGGGTGGTTTTTCTTTGATTTCTTGGTACTGGGATATGCTGAGGATCCATCAAGTGGTAAATCCTTCCATTTACCTGCCGGCCTTTCATGGAATATTTTCATTGAGGTGAGTTTTTAATGTTAATTTATCTATAGTCAGAAATGTACATTAACTGTCTAATCTACGTTCTGCAGATTCCATCACGAACTGCAGGAGTTAACCCTCTCAATGATCTTGACATTTTCAAGATAGAAGTGCCAGTCCTAGGTCTTCTGGGAACTCCAGTAGCTATTGAACACACTTCCAAATTTAGTATCACAGATGAAGTCCAACTAGTCTGCAAGTATTTGAGGGCATATGAGACTAAAAGGATAGATATGCTCTACAGAGAACGTAAGTGGTTATATCTGGTAACAAAAAAAAAGTATTCTTGGCATAATTGTGTCTCGCATCCATGTACAGGCCATTCTCTGGTTAAGTTCAGTGCGGATCGTGATCTTCCAGAAGAAGAGTGTCAAAGGCTCCTCCATAAATACATGGGAGATCATATTAAGGAGAATAAGATCACTCAGAAAGTCTTCATCCAGTAAGTTCCTCCGTAACATTCGTCAAGTATCTGTGGGATTGACTAAGGTTACAAGGAAGGTGTTACCTTACATTGGTCCTCTATTAAATAAGCCATGAAGCTAGCTACGTTCCTGGTAATGGCAATTATGTAACTGCAGCATGCCTTGGCCAATCAAACTGTGATTATGGTAATCAATTTCTCTTTCGTATATGTAATAGCATGATTTGGAGTGCAATTTGGGAATTAATTGCACGAGTAAGGTTTGTAATTTCACGAGGCGAAGCCGAGTGAAATTACTGACCTTACGAGTGCAATTAATTCCCAAAATTGCACTCCAAATCATGCTATCACATAGTATTCATATAGAAACTGAGTTATCATTCAGTTTTATACAGCAGTAGCTAACTGCAGGCCCATAGGAAGCAATTTTAGTTCGGTCAGGCGTAGAGCGCTTTTGAGCGATGAGATCGTGGCAGCGCAATGGCGCGCACAGCGCGCTGACCAAGAAGTGGAGCAAGCGTGCGAAGCGCGTCACATAGGGGGGTCTGGGGGCCCTCCCCCAGGAAAATTTTGAATTTTAGACCTTCTGAGATTGTCTCTGGTGCAATCTTGGGATGAAACTGCAAGATTCAACAACTTGCTAGCCAGACTGAGCATATTATTGGTCCGGCGGCCGCCGCACCTGCCGCACCTACTCCTACGGCCCTAACTGTGCACAGAAAGATATGCAAAGACATGGATGCAGCTATCAGTCCCTATGATTATGTAGGCACGAGGTCCTTGACGCTGTGTAGTAGTGTATTGCATGCTTCAATTGATTGTCACCAGCACTATAGCCTCAGACAGTGGTAGCTACTGTGATGCCACGCTGTTTTTGCCACCGTCTCAAGCCGCCGTACGTGCCCAGTCGTTGGTACTCCTGTCGGTATCCTTCAGGCCGCGTGGCAACTCTTGGGCGCTGCTGGGACCAAGTAAGCATTGTAGAAGGCAGAGCAGTGGGTGTGGCAGCATCGCCTTGCTGTTTATTGTCCATGGTTCGAGTGGTATGCGACCGTCGAGTACGAGTTGCGGCAGTTCTCTGGCCCCAGCGACATCTTCGGTATTTTTGCACACGCTCTCATCAAGAAACTCAGCAGTTGTGGGACAGAAAAATTCACTTGACCAGTAGCTACCCTCTGCCATGACACTTACGTACGTAGTTACCTTCATGCGTTCGATAATCGTTTGTTTACTTTTCTGTTCGAACCTAGAAACCATGTAGAAACCGCTGCGGCAGGTCACATGACTTTTGCACACAAAATTAAAAGTTCAGTGTGGGTGGGGATGAGAATCTAGTACAATATCAGAATGTGTAAGTTCCAAGTGAACCTGCTTCTTGTACACTTTCAGTTATATGGAGCGGAGGTGTCGATTTCTTGACAACATGCCTGCTTTTAACTACAACACTGGAGTCGGTGAGTACATCAAAACTGGTGGAACTCGCCGCAGATCAGACACCAAACAGCTGGGATCTACTCTCATGGAAACTATGCTGAAGGAGGTGGCTGATTTTTGTGACCCAGAAATCAAGGAGAGCTGGACTCAGAAAGGTCATCAGCAGGTAGTAAAGGGATGCAAACATTTCAGCACTTTGGGCTATTTCTTGTTCACATATACTCCTGTTTTACCGACTCAAGAGTGCATTTTACAACTAATGCGTAGCTGTAGTATGGGCTACGGAGCTGATAGCCTCATTTCCAGGCATGTCCTGGGAATGAGGCTACGGAGCTGAGCTTTCCCACTATCGAAGTCAGGGGCTGCTGTTATGATTTATCTCAGGCTTCGGTGAGAAAAGGAGTGCAGGTTTCCTAGAAGAAGATCAACGGATGTCTTTGATGAACTGCTGCCTAATCCTTTTTTTCTAGCCAGGTTTGCATGTTTTGCACGGCATGCTTCGATATAATGCTTGACTTTGTTTGGGAGAAGACCATAAGAGAAAGAAGAAAGGGAATTACCTTTGATTCTTTTAGGTATGGATAGTAAAGATCTAAGCAGAAAGTAAGAGCAGGTTGGAAAGTCCGACCAACATAGATGGGTTCAGCTTCACAGTAGCCTTGTTCCCAGGCTACGACCTGGGAATGGGGCTAGCTTCAGAGAAGCCTGGATTTCCAAAACGTTATGACGTGAACTTATGACATGCACTGATGTACTTCTGACATGGTGCTTTGGTACACACAAAGAAGTGTGAATACAGTCAGTGGTGATTTTCTCGCAGTGTTTGACTTTGGACACTATTCAGCACTGGCTGAACTTATGCTACATTCTTACCTTCTTTTGTAGTTGATTTACGACTTCAAAGATGGTGGTGGAAGTCTTGGACTAATCTCTCTCCTCCCTGATGAGATACCTGAACAGGATAAATCCAAGTTTTTGAAGATTGGCGTGGAGATTCCCTCTATGAAGTGAGCAATATCACCACTTTATGTTCTATCAATCCACATTATTATGTCATAAATTAGCCATGTTTACAGGATGTAGTTTTTGAGTGGAATAAAAATTTGAGAACTGCCTGACATAAATGCTTAGATCGGATTGTACGTAGACTGGTTCAGTTTGATTTGATAACCCAGGAATGCCGCGTCTCCGATTCAGGAGGCTTGTATGCAGCTCTTGGACCCCATTAATGGGTTTGTAACCCCGGACAGAGGCTCAGTTGATCACTAGAGACTCACTTTACCAGTACACCACCATGAGAATAGTCCCAAATAATATTTTGATGAAACATGACTGCCTATTTGCTTTAAATACAGGGACCTTTACAGCCGCGAAAAACTTGATGAATATCTCTCCCGGGCCCTTAATGTCCCCCTCACTAATGGAAGACTCGTGCCTATAGACGAACAGAACTATGTCCTCACACTTGACTTCACTTTGAAGATGTTGAATATCCATGAGCGTTATGAGTGTGGAGTACCAGCTATCATTGAAGGGGAAACAGGAGTCGGGAAGACTGCACTGATTGAGATGCTTTCAAAGCTGTGGAACCACTCATGGGTAGCACAATGGGAGATTGGCAAGGACAGAATTCTGGATGTCATCAAGAGGAAATTAGGAGGTAAGTATGGTCTCTCCCTTGATGTGCTTAAACGGCAATTACATCGTTATTTTTGTTCAATAGACAATTCCATGGATGTTGTGGAGGTGGAATCTCGTGTGAAATGTATGGACACCATACATGCCATAAGTGCTGGGAAGGTTTCCGAAACAGGATTGGATGAAATTGCACGGCTTCCCTATGGCTCTGGAGATGAACAGTTCTGCACAGTACTGAATGGATTTCTTCTGAAACTGGAGGGTGATCCGATATTTTCAATGTTGGAGCTCAAACTAAATCCTGATGAAACATTGGCCGATCTTTTTAAAGCAATAGAAGTTGGAGAAATCTCCGAACACCCCAAATCTGAGGTAAAGTGTGGTTATCTTACGCTATGTATAAATATTATGCTCAAGTATTGTGTTTCAGTGGCAACTCATCAAAGTAGTATAGCAGACTATTATGCAACGTCCATCATATGCATAGAAGGCTTGGGAATGTTTCAGCATACATGGAAGTTGCTTACCAACAATCGGTGAAGCTAATGGAGTAACTTATTACGTTCAAGACAAACCCACAAACCTCCAAGTTATGAAACTGTCATTATAACATTACGTTATCTTGTTTCTGCTCACATTTTCCTCTGAAGGCGACTGCACGTTTGCTGTATGTTATATTCAGTGCCAAAGTAAGAAGTGTCTTCTACAAGTTGAAGGTTCATGCAGGTTAGCCTCAAAGCAAAGTTGTTATTGTATTGGTATAAAGAATAGTGATAGCAGACCCATCTCAATGAGTAGCCTCGTTCCCAGGCCTACCTCGTTTTTTCTGTTCTTCGGTTTCCGTTGACAATAATACACGGATGCGGAAGGGCGGCGAAAAACGTTTTTCGCCGCCCTTCTGCATCTGTGTATTATTATCAACGGAAACCGAAGAACAGAAAACACGAGGTAGGCCTGGGAACGAGGCTACTCAATGAGCAAGTGCACTCTATATGTTGACCTTGAGAAATTCCTGTTCCAAATATTACTCTATTACGCATTATGCCTGAAGTTTGTGCATGGATGCTATTAAGCTGGGCCTGGATTAGGTAACATAATTACACGTGAAACTTTAATCATGTACCATATACCATGCATGGAAAAATTCAATTTCGGGCAGGTTAATCAGCAAACATCAGTCATTCAGGATATATCATTGAATGTGACACAGATCACAATTTTCATCCACTAAGCTTACCGATCTTGCTATCCATGTCCAGCTAATCAGAATCAGCATTTACCTTATGTAAAAACATGTCAAATGATGCTGTGACACAATATACTAGTTATGCTCATAAACAATGAGATCACTCTACTGCCAATTGTTATGTAGTTCACAATCCATTTTATCTGACTGGATATATGTAGAAACATTAACTTACTATTGCATGGGTGTGACAATTCAGACAGAGATGATTTTAATTCCTTTTATATAAAGAGCATCAAATTGTATGAGGATTAGGAATACAGCCTCTGGTAGCTATTGCATTGACTGTAGATATACATTGTCATGATTGGATTTTCTGACCAACACACTTTGATACTTAGTACTAATCTAATCTGCATGTATGCAGCAGGGTTTGTAAGATAATTATAGCAATTATTCTTTCTTCGTATAGCACTGAAACCAAATCACATAAAGAAATTCTTTGAACCGGTGTTCATCCAAGCTGAGGACTTGCAGAAGGCCTACGATTCTTGTGATCCCACCAAGAAACCAAACTTCAGAGTGCCTTTTGTAACAGTAAGTATTAAGGTACATTTTGTTGGTAAATGGTACTAACTCTAACATCACTCTTCCTCTTAGGTATATCTTGATGAGATCAACACATGTTCATGCCTTGGTTTGTTCAAAGAGATTGTAACTGATCGAACCCTGGATGGAATGGTAAGTAGTATATACTTGAAGCTTGGGTGCACTAAATGATTGTAGTTTTTCACACAGGTTTTCCCCAGAAACATCTTCATAATAGCAGCATGCAACCCTCACAGAGGAGACAGCCTGGCTATCCATGGAGAGATGAGCGATGACAATGAGTCTTGGCTAAAAGGCACTTACTACGTTCGTAAACTCCACCCAACACTCCGGTTTCTTATGTGGGACTATGGTTCACTTAATGAGCACCAGGAATTGGAATATGTCCATGCAAAGATGGCTATGCTGAATGTGCGCATGTCAGATCCTGATGTGCAGAGTCTCGCCGAGCTGATAGTAGAGAGTCAGAAAAGGATGCGCATGTATGCTTATCAGCAGCTCTGCCATTTGAAGGTACCAAGGGAGTCAGCAGAAGTTTGTGCAAGGAGCTCAGTCAGTCAAAGGGACATTCAAAGGGTTTTCACTTTCTATCAGTGGTTAATGAAACTCTATACTAAATTCAACCCACACGATGAAGACCCAACCAAATTTCACCGCTGTGCAGTAATGGTGGCTCTTGGAATTGTGTATTTCCTACGTCTAACGGCAACGTTTCGTGGTTATTACAGAAGATTCCTTGACACTGTTGACAGGATGGAGGGAGAGATTACTTTCTCCTATGCTTTCACAAGAGAATTGAGATGGTTCATCCACCACATTAAACTTCCCGCTGGTATTGCAGTGACAAATGCTTTGATGGAGAACGTGTTTGCAATCATTGCATGTGCGGTTACACACACCCCACTTATAATTGTGGGCCCTCCAGGGTCATCCAAGACACTCTCATTTAACATTGCCAGTGCCAACCTGAAAGGAAAAGAATCAAGAGTTGAAATTTTCAGGGAAACAGATGTTTTCAAGTCCCTTGATTCACACTTCTACCAGTGTTCCCGACGTACTACATCAAATGAAGTTGAAAGAGTCTTCTTGAGAGCAGTTAATCGGCAGCGCAGTCTTGCAAAGATACCATTGCCTGTGTACTGCGTAGTATTCATGGATGAAGCTGGCCTTCCTGAGGATAAACTTGAGTCTTTGAAAGTGTTACATTACTATCTAGACAAACAAGAAGTCTCATTTGTTGCCATCAGTAACCACATCCTCGATGCTTCCAAAACCAACCGTGCGGTTAGTCTGTTCAGACCAAAAGCGACAACAGCGGAACTCCATGAACTTGCAGGTAGCTGTGTTTTTGCAGATGATAGGATTCGCCCCACAACCACCAAGGAACTAGTTGGTGCAATTTGTGACTCCTACAACGTGATCCTTCGAGATCCAGAATTCAAGTGCCTGTTTGGTCTTCGAGATTTTATTCATTTTGCTACGTACTTACGCCGCAAACAGACTCATTACCTCAATGCTCAGCTTGTCATCCAGTCCCTGGAGAGAAATTTTAATGGTACTAAGAGATTCACTGAAATCTGTCGAACATTCCTCTCAAAGGTGAGTTTAGCGCTCATCATTTGCAAATGACACGCTGTGTAGCCCCATAAATTTCACTGTCTGATATTTCAAATTCAAATTTTGTTCATCATTTGCAAATAATTTTGACGCACGTTTGTGTGTGGTGATACTGTAGTCTCACGTTATACAGCTCAGTTAGCTATAGACGCATATTTGCTGTTAGGCACAGGCCTGACTCTCATCCCAGCTAGCCTTCATTAAGTGCTGAAGTCTTCTAGAAATTCTGCCATTTCCGATCCTATGGAGTGGATAATTCAAAAATGAAACACACTTCCTTTTCAAGGAATGTCCCCATTATTAGGTGCATATTTCCAGACTAAAAAACGGACCAGAAAACAGACTGAGTTTTCCATACACTGGACACCGTCTTCTCGATCACGTAGTGAACTACAGCTTATAGTACCCCACTGCACACAGTCCATGCAGCAGACAATCAACTATATTATGCATGCTATCAGTATAAGGGAAATGCAGGTTACGGGGGGGGGGGGGGGGGGGGGGGGGGGGGGGTGCAAATTGTGATTGCTCTTATGTACATGAGTTGTTGCATTGCACTAGAGTCTTTCATATGGTACAGGTAGTAGTAGATTTGTCGAACCTAGGTAAATCATGGTAGCCACTCCATCTTGTACTTATGTGAGCATGTACCAGAGTCGAGAAAAGAGTCGATCGTCTGGCTGTGAGGTGCCGGTCACCAGTTCATCTATGACAGTGCTGACCTGTGGTACTGGTGATCGTCTACTGGACTGCAGACCTGCAGTACTAAACTATACTGTCACTGTAATCAAGTAGGCAGTGTCTAGCACATGGAAACCCAGTCCATTTTCTGGTCCGTTTTCCAGTACATTTTCCAGTCCATTCCTTGTTTCAGTCACATCCAAAATTTTACACCTTACAGATTGGAGCAACTGAAGAAGGTGTCCGATACCGAAGTATTCTTCATGTTCTCAAAGACAGTCTGGAAGACTGCTCAACATCAGATTTTAATGAGGTCCACACCAGTATTCAGACTGAGGTCCGGTATAAGCTGATCATTGACCCAAGTGAAGATGATTCTCTTGTGAGACTTCTCTTCAAGTATGGTGTACTTAACCGAGACCAAACCCGACTGTACATTTGCAGTGACTTCCCGGGAGACAGCCATATGCGGGTAGGTATAGTATTCGATGGTGAATATAGACTGTGAGTACATTTTATTTTATGTCTCTTCACCTTATTCCTCAGGTCAACACTATTTCTCAGATCAGACATTCAGTTGCGGCTGGTCACACGATTCTCATGTCTCAGACTGATGAAATTCACGAGAGCTTTTATGACCTTTTTAACCAGCGTTTTCGATGTATTGAGGATCCTAAGCATGGTGTTCGTTTCTATGCCAATATTGCAATCGGGGCTCACTCAAAGCCATGTCGTGTAGACCCAAAGTTCCAATGTGTGGTGGTTGTGAGGGAGTCAGACATCGATAAAACACCAGCACCCTTCCTGAACCGATTTGAGAAATACCGCTTGACACACAAGGAGCTGCTTCGGACTGTTCAGCAAAGCTTGCCTCCATGTCTAGGGATCTTATTGAAGATGGCATCTGCAATGGTAAGTACTATTTCTTGTAATGCTTATTTTTCCTGATGCCTTAGTTATTATTTTCACTTGGTTTGAACCCAGGTCAATGACTTTGCCAAGAATGTCATGCAAGGGAAAACCAATCTCTATGGCTTTGCTGAAGAGACACTTGACTCCTTGATGCTCACATTGTTACCACCCATTGGTCATGAATATAAGAGGATACCGGTACCTCTGAAACAAAATGATGAGGATATGGACATTAAAGTATTCATTCTGAAATGTCTACTGGATGCACTTCAGGAGAATGCAGGTTTCCAGATTCCTAAGGTATGTACTAGTCCATTATCATTAGGGATGATTCTTTGGAGCAGTTTATCAAACTCTAATCCTTTCCTCACCCAAAACTGCATCTTGTCTAACTAGCTTCATTTCTCAGCTCCCCTTTGCTTTTCATATTCCTGAGCAGCTTGGGACCACACCAGAGAGCCTTGAATATAATATGATCAATTTTGTTTTCTGTTCTAAATTACAGTACTCAGTGGCGGAGTTGCAGTCTGATGCTGATCAACTGTTTGATGCTATCCGGACAGGGGACCTTGAATTCAGCCAAGCATTTACTCACATCCAACATGGAAATGCACTAGCAGTGGTGGATGAAGCTCTGCATGTCTTGTTCCATGGTCCGCATCCAAATGAAAAGGACGCTCCCATTGAAATTTATGTCGATGCATGCCTTGTAATTTCTTTGTTGCTGCAATGGCTTGTCCGCTATCTTTGCCGGCGAATGATACAGTTACTCACACCTGAAGCTCTTGCTGTTCACTTACACAAGATTCCAATAGTGTACGTGCAGAGCTATCTGAAACTCCAGGAGCATTTCAGTTTGAAAAATCTGGTGGAAAAGCAGTTTAAAAACTTGGAAGAGAACCAGTGGTAAGTGATAGAGTTTTAGTGCCCATGACCTTAAGCCACTTTACCATTATATACACTGTTCAACATTCTTCTTCATGTTTCATTAGCTGAGTACCGTATCTTCCCACAGGGATAAATCAGTTTGTGCCACCAAGCTGCTTTGCTTCACACGATCATCACCACTTATCCGACAACTTCCTCCAGAGTTTCCAAGTACTTCACTTTCCACTTCAGTCATGGAATCCCAGACATTTTTAATGGAGCATGTTTTCCTTGATACTCATTCGATAATGATGTGCAAAGTATCATCGCAACACACCCAGAGTAAATTGGAAAAGCTGCTGGAAGATTTCATGAAGTCAGATTGCTGCCTGCTCTTTCTCACTGCAAGCATGCAAGACGTTACAAAGAAAATGGTGAACCACCTCCGAGTGATTGTTGAAGAAGCAGAAAGTCAGATCAAGAACACTAACAAACTGTTTGTGTTGCTTCTTCACTTTCCACCAGCAATGTTCTTCACTCCATGTTACTCATCTCTCTTCCTACAAGGCTGGGATCACCACTATCTTGATTCCATAACCCCAGCAACATTAACCCGAGGGGCTGAAATTAAAACTGTAGTAGACATTAACGAGTGGTTTCAGCAGTGTTGCTGTTCTGGCTCTACACCCAGTTCTGATAGTGACAAAATGGTAACTGCACTTGAATGCATGCTTGAAGATGCGGTTCCAGTCATTGCGTCAAGGATGGTTTTGAAGACAAGGAAACATAAGTCCTTCTGTGGATCAACAAATGCCTCACAGAGGACGAACATTATAAGTGATTTGCTTCTCAATAAAAGTATTGGTACTGTCCTTTCTAAACGATTTGCTGAATATTGGAATCCTCAAACGATGGTGGAACTACTCCAGAAGGTCTCCAGTTTTACCTATAGCCGGAAATCCACCCTCAATATCACAGATGCAATCCAAACCACTTTCCGATCTTTGTTCTTTGATTTTCTGGTGTACATGTTTGCCAAACTTAATGCAGACCGCAATCTTGACATCCTCTTGGGTGAACAGTGCACACCACATACCCTAAAACTCTTCTTGAGTCTACTAAGGACTGTACCAGTTCCAGATTTAAAACTACTGCAGGTATTAAGTGCAACTGTCATCCCAAGTTCACCAAAGGAATCCAGCTACAACCCAAAGTTTCCATTTTTCAAGTATGTGTGTGAAGCAATGGACAAGTGCATTGATGAAAGTATAGAAAGAGTAAACCAAGGAACTTGGCCTACCCTGCTACAAGGAAACACTGACCAATTGCAAGAGGACATGGAGGCATCTATTGCCATGGCTACAACTTCACTCCGTCCCAGCACCATTGATGTGCACAAGAGTAAACAACTAGTGGAAGAAATGTATTGTAAAGAGGTGAAATCACGTATAAAGGTAAGTATGATAGTACTTCACGCTTTGAGTGTTTAGCTGGTTAGAGCTATAAAAGAATGTTGAGTTTGAGAATTGAAATGCCACTGTCCGCTTTTGTGCAGAGCTGTATACAAAAGTGAAAAACTTTAGTGTCTCACTTTCAGTTTCACTAGCTCTAACAGATGAGTCTTTTTCTACCTACATTTGATGGTAGCTTGAGAAAGCATGGTGGTTCAAGTCTGGGTGAGATGGTTTCAAGTCTGATGGTAAACCACTGCTGTGTGAATAGTGAGCATTAGAAGATTAACAAACTAAGTAGCTGTTTTAGTTGTGCACATTCTGATGCTAGTTGCTCTTACCTGGCATCTACAACCTGGCTAGCTGGTGGGTGATGTTTTTTTCTTTGTAATCTGAACCAAAGTATAGCTACCAGGCCATTATGAACTAATTTAAGAACAAGATTAATATGCTTCCACATCACATTTTCACCCAGTTCTCACTTTGCCAACTTTCCACTTTGTCGATCCTCACTTAGTCGATTCCTACTCAGAACGTTAAAAGTGACTGGTTGACAAAGGCAGACTGGAAGGTTACTATTATTATGCTCGCAATCGAGCCATTGCTCACGATCGAGCCACGCAGCATGTGCGTATTGGAACGTACTGCACTACTTAGCTTGCGCTACGCCAGGTTGCAACGCGGCTACTTTATGAAAGAGCACTCTGATCTTCCCTGTATATAGCTAGCTATCATGGTACTCACGTCATGTGTGATAATTGGAACAAACTGTCACACTTAGCTTGTGCTACCGTTTAACCGCGGCTACCAGGAGTGCGGTTGCCCCTCGTAACTATAGTGACTTAATTTGGAAGGAGTACCACCATGCAATAATAATTGATAGCATCATACTTCCTATTTCTGTGTTTCAGGGAAGTAAGAAAATTGAAGTTGCAGTTGAAGCTATGAAAGTTGATGATACACTTTGGGTTCGTTATTTTGATGACTTTGCACGGGACAAGCTCCATTTGCCTAATGAGATGACACCCCTCACACGCCAAATCCTCCAGGTGTATATAGGCATTAATGCACTCGAATCCAATGATACACTTTCTAAAGTAGTATCTCTCCATGTTCGTCTTCATGTACACCAACTTGATATCTCTAAAGTGGTGAGGGTGCTAAAACCAGTGTCAGAACTGGAGAGTTTATCTCTCAAACCTGATCCCACAGTAACACTTGCCTTTGAATCTCTTGTGTCACCTAAGCATGTTGCAGGCCAAAAGCGGCTACCTAACATCTCATCTTTCATTGTAACCAAACTTTTTGAAACATTCTGTGAAGCTGCTCTCAAAAGTACTTGTACAGTGAAGCTGACCCAGTGTTGCAAGAGCTACTTGGACATGGTAAGTTCACTCTTTGCATGCTATCTTAGACGCTTTCAACCTAGGTTTATTGTATTGTCTGCAGATGTCTATACCTTCCATGGAAGAGGATATTCTGGGTGGTCTCACTCAGGGAAATGAACCACAGCTGAACATCATGCATGCCACGTATCTGCTGATGCAGTGTTGCTCTGAATCTTCTGCTGCTGATGTAGCCAAGCGACTGTTTTTAGCATTGCATTCAAAATACTCTTTGGAGAAATCACCGGTAATCACTTGTATGTATCCAGTGTAGATATCATGACAGCCTATTGTTTTTTCCTTGTTGCAGGGTAAAGGCAGGTGTCCACGGCTGAGGGAAATAGCTTTAGCTGGCATGGATTTGTTGTCAGAAGCATCAAACGCTTCCTCTAGTGCCCAAGGAAAGAAGAACCAGTGTGTGAGGTCCTTCATTGATGGCCTGTTTGCATTCTTCTTCTCAGCACAACGTGCAGCAATCAACACTGAAGATGCGTGTTGGTTCCTGGAGATTGCTAACAGGCATGCCCAAACCGACTTCTCTCAAGCTGTTGAAGCATCAGATGATGCAAGCCCTTTTTGCCACTGTATATCACTCAATGTTTTCAAGTTGTATCTCTCCAGAATCCTTGGAAGTGTCGATGTGTCAAAAGATCAAACTATCTATCCAAAAGTAAATCTAATGTCTCGGAGTAACAGTTCCATTCAATTCACTTTATTAATTGTACACCTGCAGACGAAGGAAATGATTGTCCAGGTGCTGATGTCACAGGGAGTCTCCGGTTCACCCGGACCATACATTCCTCCATTCTATCAGCTTGAAGGAAGTCTGCACATTTACTCCATTGAAGCATCCAAGGTCAAGGAGCATGGCAATATAATATTATTAATAGTGCAATTTACCAATCATTACCATTACCCTACATTTCAGAATGCCTTAATGCAGCAGCCCTTAGCTCACCTATACTTCCTGATGGTACTTGAGCAACTACAGACAAAAGCACATAGCGCAAATTTCCTTATTCGATGTGCTTCAAGGCTTGATGAGGTTAGAACATCAACCTTGTGTAAGTCATTATAACTATGATGTATGAAATTTGCTTGTAACTTGGCTCTATTCTGCAGCGATGTAACAGTGACACCACTCCAGACACTGCAAAACTGTTGCTCTTCATTGAGAAGCAAGCAGTCATCCAAATTCTCTGCCAACAGCTAGTATCTTTCTTTGACCCTCAAGATCCAAAGAAGATTCAGGATGTGAGTAGTAATGTTATCACTATTGTGTGGCTTGACCAGAACTGCAATGTATTATGTATGTATAGTACTGGAGAGTGGACACTCATCGTAACTAGTTATTGATGTTGTTCTGAATCAATCATTGTGTTTCTTGCTCCTCTTATAGTTATTCTCAACTCGTCTGGTCACTGGAGTTAATAGTATCTTGGATGATGAAAGCACTGGTGGCAGCAGTACAGGTGTTAGTGGTCATGGACTTGTGTTTGCACTGCATTTACAAAGACAACTGAAAAGTGCCAGTAAACTGGTCCAGCTGTTGCGTGATGACCAAAGCACTTTCGTCAGGAACATCAACTGTGTGAAACCTCTGCAGACTCTGACTCAGGTATCATAAAGCGAGAGAGAGAGAAAGAGAGCTTGTACTCTGATTTTCTTGAAATGCAAGCCAGTCTTTTCCATTCAGATTTATCTTAGGTCAAGTGCTAGGTACCCTGAAGAAAACTATCACAATCTAGTCAAAATTAATCTTATAAACAGCCGACCAAGAACCACTCAATCATTGCCTATATAGTACGTAGGTTTACAGACAGCTTGCCTCTTAATTGTAACGCTGCGACTAAGCAATACATCTATACCCACCTCTTTAAGAAATAATTTGTCTTGATGTGCTATCGCTCATAACACTGAATATGTACCCTTCTATACCCTACAGGGCCAACCAAAGGATGTGGCTCACCTCTTTCCGTTCATTGCTCCTGAGGAGAGTGATAGTGAATTAGGAAAATTGTATCAACAAATTCACAATATTCTAGTGGATGTGCACAATACACAGCATGATAGCCAGTCTAGCCAACTGGCAATAAACAGACTGATCAACCTTACAAAAGAAAGGTAATCCTAGTAAATTGAGGCCAAATGTGTGCAGCCTAATCTGACTATAACTTCAATTATATGTAGCTGCAATGACACTACCATGATGAAACTGCGAGATGACATCTCCATAAGAAAATGGAATGCTTTCCAAATGCTTTTATGGCTCTGTGCCTACTACAAATTCTTCTGCAACAAAAAGGTTAATGGAGACCTATCTTGTTGTAAGTGACTGGTGTTATTTTCGTTCTTGTTATTGAACCACAGAGTCATTCCAAGTTTGTGGCTGATACAATTGGAGAACATTTGAGAGGCCTCCTGGATGATCAAATGATCTGTCTCCTGCAAAGCTTCATCTACCCCAAGAAAATGATGATTGAAAGACCAGAAGATCCTCCTGTTCTAGATGAAAATGCTCAAAGGTTCACCTTTACCAAGGATTTCCAGGTAGTGCCTCTGCAGCAGCAAGGTGTTGGCAAGCAGAGAGATCCCATCTTTGAGCTCTTTAATCCACCAGCTGATGCTAAAGAAGGTAGATTTGCATGCAGTCTTAAAAAACCTTCGCATAATAATATATCAAATGCAATAATTATGTACACTAACATAATATTATGCATCTCCAGATCAGTTGGAAATTCAACTGCGCCATGCCTTGGCCAACATGGTGGCAGCAGTGCTTGCATGTCCTCCTCGATCAAACCACTTGTGGTACCACTTGTTTGCAGCAAATGAGTTAAAAGACACACACATGACTGGCTTTATGGTAAGAGTGTTGTTTGTGACTCTAATAATTGTAATAGATATCTTAGGGCTGCTATTTCATCTCTTGACACATAATTATGCAGTTTAGTGGAAAGATCATGAAGGAGCGTCTCTATGACTGTGGAGTAGAGCTATCACCTGATGGCACATATGGTCGGCCAGATTACATCCATCATGCTACCAGGGGTACTCTCAGTCTACAGTCCCTCTACCTCCTCCTCTGGGCCAACTTTGGAGGCTTTTGCATGGCCCTCATCACTCAACCCGATGCCCAAGAGAAAATCAGTGGTCCAGTGATTTCAACCTGGCAGCATATCCGCCACTACTGTGTTTCACAACTGCGTAGTGTGTGGTGGCATATGAATAACAACCTCCAGATGTCCACTGAGGAGCTCTCGTTCTTCATCATGAGATGCATGCAAACTATGATGGAGGTAGTTGTGGGACACTTGCTTTATGCATGCATGACTGTATGATTCTCAAGATCAGGCATCTAGCAATCAACCATGCATGTGTTAAGATTAGTTTCAAATACCTGTACCGTTCTTCTACGCAGATTCCTCACATCTTCCATGAAGGGAAGTTTAGTTCCATGGAGGAACTGGATGCATACGAGACAATGTGGCATAAACGCATCTTCACTGAATGTTATTCAACAATTCATAGCAGGGTAAGAAGACACGTCTAATTATCAATCTTTAGCTGTGCCACAGTTAAGAAAGATGTCATTCATCATTCTATTTCTACAGTTCTCCTCATACTGTGAAGTATGGCAGAACACACTGTTAAGACACCTGAGGTGATTGAAATAATTATTTTCAACTGAGTAGCAGGTATTTAATATCCTATTCTTTCCTCTGCAGTGCACTGGGGACCCATTTTCCTCATTTCCCTACTGAGGAGGAGTTCTCACGGTCTATGCTAGCATCAGCAAATGTCAGTGATGTCACACAGAACAAATTTTATGTTCTCTCCAGATTTGCACTGATGTACCCTCGTCTGAAAGCTGGAGGAGCTCTCTTGCCTGACCTGATAGAATTCTACCAGTGGATTCACAGAGAATTAGCATATCTGGTGACAGAGAAGTATGCACAAAGGCATGGGCTTGAGGAGGTGATCACTAAAGCTGACCAAAAGTATGAAGAAATTGACCTTTTCCAGTTGTATGAACGAGTTAAAGGTAAATGTGTCTGCTAATATTACATTGTTGTATGTGTGGAGTATTACTCATACGAATTTATCACTGAAGTTTTACTCCAATCCAGATGGCTACAACAGGTATGTGGAGGTGATTGGAGGAAGCATTGGTGCTGGGGCCTGTGCCAATATGAAAAGAAATGCAAAGATCTACAAGATCGATGATGATACGAAGATGCTCCACTTCCTATCCAAAGAACCTGGAGGAGCCAATGACTGGTTGTTTATTGTGATAGATGACATTGTAAGTATTGTGTATTTACAAGTATGGAGGTGCATGGTATATTCATTTTGCTGACATCCATTTGTTATAGGTCACCTTTCACAATGAGTTCCTGCGGGACATCTTCCGAGCCATAGCCTCACCAGAGCAGTCACATGTCAGGACTTGCTTTCCAGACCAACAGGAAGAGTACTTTGTCTACCCAACAGAAGTGAACAACGATTGTTGCATTGTGCCAAAGGCAGAGGGGTTAGTGAAATTGCAATGTAATTTTAATCTAGCAAAGCAAGAACAAACGTGCAACAAGCGTACTTAATAACAGGCCTGTCCAAGTTTATTGTGTACGTATGTAAGGGCAAGTGTACCCACTGCAGTGAGAGCATGGACAGCTGATCTAGTAAGTTGTGTCCCTCTTGGAGAACACCTTTTTGGAGCATTTTCTTCTTCTGTCTAGATGAGCTGGTTTAAACATCACTCCATTTTCACACATGATGTGTAATGCATTGCATATGGCGAACATGCTCCCGATCAGAAGCATAATTATAGTCATGGACAGACTCTGGTCAGGGGTTGGGGTATATGTACAATACCTTGTTCTACAATAGTTCATCTGTTATACAATGAGAAAAAAGCTAGTACATAAAACATACATTATACAAACTTTATACAATTGCAAACGTCATGTACACATGTACAAGTCATATACCTTACAATCCTATGCGATGTCTTACGTATAGTTCACTGAGAAACTGTATCTGGAAAAGTCTATGATTCCATTGCACCTTTACACGCCCTACCCCTTGTCTAACTTTCAGCTCTGAGGGCATCAGTGAACATCTGCAGCTGCTTCGTAGTCGATACCTTGAACCACACGAAAGGAGTCAGCAAAGTAGCATGTTTGATCTGCAAAAGCTGCAGGAAGACATCATCAAAGTCTACTTGGTGGGAAAGCCCCTAATTGAAGATCCAGAAAAACACCTCCATGTGTGCTTCAAGTTCAAAGTTCTACGTCCTGACACCATTGCTGTGGGTATTTCAGAAGCTCACTTGCAGACCCTACATGGATATCTCAGGGAAAACTTCAAGGTAAACTACATGCTGACTGGAGCTTTCAACACAGGTACATGAAGCCATGCATTTTTATCTACAGAAGCTATACCTCAGTCAGTATGTCTGGCTGTGACTTCTGCCATGCAACAGTTTAATCTTGCTATGTTATTTGGTTAGGTTGTTAGCTTAATGTTCCAGGAGCATGTAATTAGGTTGTTTGCATATGTGGTGGGAGGAATTTGATAGTAGGAGATATATATTTGATTCATGAGGGCGCGATATACTTATACGCTCTTGGTATCAGCATTAGACCCATCTTAAAAGTGCTACTCCGAATCGCCAACCGGCTTATCTCCAATTAAAGTCCCTATTCTTCACAAAATAAATTGCCATGCTGCATGAGTACAATGAAGATTGCCCTTGAGTTGTTGCCAGCCTTGAATAGTTAGCTGCACAAAACCACAAAGCTATTGGTAGCCGCGGATCTGATTGTACAATTACATAATGCATGCATCTCTTGGTTGACTTCAATGCTCATAACTTGCTATTGCAATAGTTTTGTGTGGCATGCATGTGCGTACATTTGAATTTGTATGAGATGTCTACATAATTGCATACACAGCAAGCACTACCAGCCACTAATGCGAAAGCACTGGAGTGTGAGTTCCACTCAGCCGACTATCACATGTTGACGGAGGTGGCTTCAGGACTGAGGAATGCGACAGAGCATCTTGTGAAGGTATATACGATAATTGTGTAATTGAGAAAATACTATCAGACACCATTGTTTTTAACTATAGAGCTTGAATCTTCCGGACCAGCCAGATGGAAAGGAGCTACAGCAAATGACTCTGCCAGCATTCTTACTCACTGTATATGGGAAACAAGGAGAAGCAGAAGTGGGAGAGGATAAGAAGTTGGAAATGGAGGTTTTGAAGGACATTGGCATTCAAAGGTTAGTTGCATACTTGGCATTTATGTTTCGTTCCAAACTAAGCTGACAATAGAATGCTGTTTTGATATCATCATGCATGTATGGATAGGATATGAGACCCATATTTGAGAAAAGTCAGTGTTTTAGTGAACCTGTACATATGCCAAAGACCAAGCCCAAGCAAGACTCTTCTATGGCTAACAGTATATCAGATAATGAGCTAGAAAAGGGAGACCTTTTGATGCACGTGCCCAGGGAGATATAGCACATGAATTCTGTAACCTGATTGATAAGAATGTTGACTGTCTAACTTCCCCTATGCAGCCTTACACCGTCCGAGTTCAAGTCTCAACTTGCTTGTTTGCTGTCAGTGAAACTGCCCTACCTCTATTCCACCTTGGAGCTGTTTGTTCAATGGATCAAGGATGGAATGTATGACTTCCACCACCTCCCCCTGGTCATGAAGAAACACCTGGATGGTACAGATTCGGAAAAGCTGCAGAACATTGCTATAGCATTTGGAGGTATGTGATTACATTTTGACCAGACTGTGAGGAGTTAAACTCTATTCACCTAGATATAGATTCTACTTCTATGACTCTTTCTTCTACAGTGGAAGCCCTATTAGAGGACCCCTTAATAAGGACACCTCCTTAAACAGGAAATTTGACCAAGTCCCAACTTCATTACTATTACTTCCTGAAATGATCTACGGACATGACTTATGACACTTTTTAAGAGCCCTATGCAAGGGTGTCCGTATTAGAGGGTTTCCATTGTACTCCAACTACTGTTTGGAAACACTACACAAGTTTGGTTTCCACCATCTAACCATTGCAACTACTCCTACAGTACTCCAAGATGGACTGAACACATTTACCAATGTGTTAATACACGCTGAGGCACACATGAGGAAGACTATTGCAGAAAATGTGCAGGTATGCCGGGATACAGAGCATTGTACTCACAGCGTAGTTAAGGAGGTCATTGCTTTCACAGTGCTGTCAGAGGCAGGGTGGCCAACCCAAAGTTAAAGTTTTCATGCAAATGCTCCTGGTGTTGAGTGTACTGACTGTGTGCTCAATCTCATACGAGAAACATACATGGTCTTAGTGGCCTCTGAAAGTTGCCTGGGATTGTAGGCATGCAGGAAGCTGTTGCCCTAGTTTCATTTACTACTGGTGGTGCATGTTAGGGGCGGGGGAATCAACAGGTTGGTACAGAGAGGTATGGGGGGGGGGGGGGGGGGGGGGATACTTGTGAAGTCAGTATGACACTGGATGCTCTTTCCTGAAACAGCGCAAATTAGCTAATAAGCTATGATGCAGTCGATAAACCGTGCAAAGTACAGAAAAACTTTCACCATAATTTTCAGTCCTCAGGAAGGTTCACCCTAACCCCCTCCCCCTGGATCTGCAGTGCTCCTATATAAGGCCTATATAATATTGCAATCTTTTTTACATCATTTGCCGACAGAAACCCATCACAACATTCCTGAGAGAACTACAGTTGGTTGATGATGACGACACACTACTGAAGATGATCCCAGAATCTGTTCTTTGTCAAAATTATGTGGACCTCCGGGTTCAGCTCAGAAGGTATAATTATACAAGTATTATTCTATAAATGTTCATCATGGGAACAGGAATAACTGCCTGTAACGGACTGACTAGTTCCACACAATAGTACTAGTGCTATAATTAATAGTTACACCAGCCCGAATTAGCTGTCTGCAATGTACAGTCATAGTAGCCACTAGCCAGTAGGACTTGAGTTTCATCATAAACTTTCTACAGGTTAACACCTATTATACAACAGAAGGTTTCAGCAAGGAAACGTGGCGAGCCTGTGTCAGAAAGCAATTGGGATGAACTTGTGGGAGACATTTGGAAGGAAAAGGGACTGAAGCATCTCCGAGATGCTGCCACTCCATTTGAGTATGACGAGGCATTCATCTACGATCCTAGCAAAGGTACGTATGGCTTCCAGGAGGGCTATGAGATCACAGAAGAAGAGTTTGTGTTCATCGACCCAAGTGACCGTGAAGTTGACAGCCAGTCTCCGCAAAATCAACCTGAACGAGATGAGTCAACACAGTCCATACATCTCGACTTGGAAAAGCCTCAGGAAACAGTTGAGCCATGTAAGGTTTAATAGTTGTACGTACTGTAGCCCAGATGTGACATTAACATTAAATGCTTTTCTCATTTGTATATAGCAGCTCCTGCTGATAAACAACATCTTGAGGAGATGGCCAACACACTCTCTGTTAGTGACATATCAGAGTTCCTAAAAGAAATCAAACTGGCCGATCTCACTGAACTCTTCCGTGAAAACGATGTGGATGGACGTCTGCTGATACAGCTTAGCGATAACGATCTGAAAGAACTTGGTGTTGTCAATGGTTTCAGTCGTCGTAAGATTGTTACCAAGTTTAAAGCACACCTGGAGGAACTCACACCAAAACATGGACAGTAGTTATAGCTAACTAGTAGAGTATGTGCATGTAGCTAGTATAAGTTTGCATTAGAACCTTCCCTTACATTCCCCACTTTTTGCTGTATATAGTGAGTTGTTTTTGCTTTGCTGTTTTTGATATTTTCTTGCACTGAAGGCGATAAGAATTTCTTTTCATGCACTGAAGGCTTATCATAAGTCATGATTTCCACTCTTTGCTGTGTAGTGAGTTGTTCTTGCTTTGCTGTTTTGATATTAGAATTTGTTCAAGTCATGCTATGAAGGCCATGCATGCAGGGGCGTCTTTATTCACTGGACTGGACTGGACTGGACTCACCCAAAAATCTGTAAAATGCCTTTTTCAGTGTAGGACAGAAGCTAAGCATACTTATTCAGTCACTAAAGTTACTTGCATAGCCTGCTTTCGCGTCTTTGCTCGAGTCGGTAGAGGTCAAAGGTCACGTGCATATTTAATGAGCTTCAGCAATGAGCTGCAGTCTAGTCGTGGATGGTAGAGGGATATTTATTTCTGTTTTCTATGCTTCAGCAAAAGGCTGGAGTTCGATTTCTGCGGTAAACAAATGCTCTTCTAATCTTTTCATTGAAGCTTAATATGCACGTGACCTTTGACCTCTACCGACTCGAAGAAATAGTGAATGAATAAGTATGCTTAGCTTCTGTCCTACACTGAAAAAGGCATTTTATAGATTTTTGGGTGAGTCCATGCAGTCCACTCCAGTCCAGTCCATGCACCAGTCCAGTGAATAAAGACGCCCTGCATGTACAGGTACAGCCCATGCACAATATAATTACGGTTTATCAACTGCCAAAGAAAACATGTATAACGGGCTACAATGCATAATGTTACATTAGAGAGTAGTCCAGTTTCAGCGAGAAGGTATCTAGCAACAAATATCTGCATAGCTAGTAATATACCATGCATGTGAGTAAAGTGCTGGTAATTACTATAGGCATTTAGTGTGCAGCATATGCACATTGATAAAAGAAAGCTGAAGCAGATCGAAGCGACTGTCCCTCCAAAAGAGGGAACGTTGACAACTATGCTAAGTTACTATAGAAATGCTTATTGTTGAGCACATTTTATGATCATACCTTCCATGCTGATCACTTGGAGTATAACTACAAGTCATGCTTTGATCAAATTCATGTAGCTGCTATATACATATCAATACATTAAGATTTTAACGTGTGTGTGTGTGTGTGTGTGTGTGTCTGTGCATGACGGAAGTGGGATGTTCGTGGGGCGGGACTAGACTATAGTGACGAGCGACCTTCGTACTTTAATTTATTTACTGAACCTCGAACTCCGCGAAGAGAATGTTCGAGAACGGGTATGCAATCGGGGAGCAGCAGTCGAAGCGGACGCAATCGGGCGAGCAGCAGTTCAAGCGGACGCAATCGGGGAGCAGCAGTCGAAGCGGACGCGATCGGGCGGCGAGCAGGGGCTGAAGCGGCTAGACATGGCAAGGTTTAAGATGAATGTTTGGGTTTTTTTGCAACGATAACCGGTTATCGTGGTTCTCATGGTTATCGATGGTGATTTTTATGTGGTATGTTGGTATGTCTTTTAACAATTGTTCAGCCAGAGATTGGGTAGGATCACAGTGGTGCCCAATGGTTCCCAGTGGTTACCAATGGTTCCCGATGGTTCTCAGTGGTTACCGATGGTTCCCAGTGGTTTCTGATGGTTCTCAGTGTTTCCCAATGGTTCTCAGTGGTTAGCAGTGGTTACCAGTGGTTCCCAATGGTTCTCAGTGGTTACCAGTGGTTCTCAGTGGGTTCCCAGTGGTTCCCAATGGTTACCAGTGGTTCTCAGTGGTTACCAGTGGTTCTCAGTGGTTCCCAGTGGTTACCAGTGGTTCCCAATGGTTCTCAGTGGTTACCAGTGGTTACCAATGGTTCTCAGTGGTTACCAGTGGTTCCCAATGGTTCTCAGTGGTTACCAGTGGTTACCAGTGGTTCTCAGGGGTTCCCAGTGGTTACCAGTGGTTCCCAATGGTTCTCAGTGGTTACCAGTGGTTACCAATGGTTCTCAGTGGTTACCAGTGGTTCCCAATGGTTCTCAGTGGTTACCAGTGGTTACCAGTGGTTCTCAGTGGTTCCCAGTGGTTCCCAATGGTTACCAGTGGTTACCAGTGGTTCTCAGTGGTTCTCAATGGTTCTCAGTGGTTCCCAATGGTTACCAGTGGTTCTCAGTGGTTCCCAACGGTTCCCAGTGGTTCCCAATGGTTACCAGTGGTTACCAGTGGTTACCAGTGGTTCTCAGTGGTTACCAGTGGTTCTCAGTGGTTCCCAGTGGTTCCAAATGGTTACCAGTGGTTACTAGTGGTTCTCAGTGGTTCCCAATGGTTCTCAGTTGTTCCCAATGGTTACCAGTGGTTCTCAGTGGTTCCCAATGGTTCCCAGTGGTTCCCAATGGTTACCAGTGGTTACCAGTGGTTCTCAGTGGTTACCAGTGGTTCTCAGTGGTTACCAGTGGTTACCAGTGGTTCCCAATGGTTCTCAGTGGTTACCAG
The DNA here is from genome assembly GCA_963931865.1 of Axinella damicornis. Lineage (NCBI taxonomy): Eukaryota > Metazoa > Porifera > Demospongiae > Axinellida > Axinellidae > Axinella > Axinella damicornis. Next base: position 14,121,783 of record OZ007506.1, on the reverse strand, counting down.
TGGTTACCGATGGTTCTCAGTGGTTACCAGTGGTTCTCAGTGGTTCCCAATGGTTCTCAGTGGTTCTCAGTGGTTACCAGTGGTTCCCAGTGGTTCCCAATGGTTACCAGTGGTTACCAGTGGTTCTCAGTGGTTCCCAGTGGTTCCTAATGGTTACCAGTGGTTACTAGTGGTTCTCAGTGGTTCCCAATGGTTCTCAGTTGTTCCCAATGGTTACCAGTGGTTCTCTGTGGTTCCCAATGGTTCCCAGTGGTTCCCAATGGTTACCAGTGGTTACCAGTGGTTCTCAGTGGTTACCAGTGGTTCTCAGTGGTTACCAGTGGTTACCAGTGGTTCCCAATGGTTCTCAGTGGTTACCAGTGGTTACCGATGGTTCTCAGTGGTTACCAGTGGTTCTCAGTGGTTCCCAATGGTTCTCAGTGGTTCTCAGTGGTTACCAGTGGTTCCCAGTGGTTCCCAATGGTTACCAGTGGTTACCAGTGGTTCTCAGTGGTTCCCAGTGGTTCCTAATGGTTACCAGTGGTTACTAGTGGTTCTCAGTGGTTCCCAATGGTTCTCAGTTGTTCCCAATGGTTACCAGTGGTTCTCAGTGGTTCCCAATGGTTCCCAGTGGTTCCCAATGGTTACCAGTGGTTACCAGTGGTTCTCAGTGGTTACCAGTGGTTCTCAGTGGTTACCAGTGGTTACCAGTGGTTCCCAATGGTTCTCAGTGGTTACCAGTGGTTACCGATGGTTCTCAGTGGTTCCCAATGGTTCTCAGTGGTTCCCAGTGGTTCAGTGGGTTCCCAGTGGTTCCTGATGGTTCTCAGTGGTTACTATATAGTGGTTCTCATTGGTTACCAGTGGTTCCCAATACTAACCAGTTCTCAGTGGTTAGCAATTCTAAAAATTACTGGTGCTACTTTGTCGTACTAAGTTGTTTCCAATTAATGATCAGATCAAGTTTCCACACATGAAAAATGTTATTATTAGTGCGTATAGAGAGGGACGAAAATTGGAAAATGTATACAAAGTCTTTAAATACATGAGCAGTTGCATGAGACGGTTGAAAATGATGAAACTTAACAAGTAAAAATGAGCGGTACTATGTAGATGTTTACAGTGGAAGGTACTGCATGCAGCTACTTGCACAATGATTTGTGGGACCCACAGGGTATTGCAAGCAATTAGACTCTCAACCATCTTCCATGTATACAATGTGCAAAACAGCGAAAAAGTAGGACATCAAAATTAATAGACAATTAAAACATACGGTGTGCATTAAATGGAGACGTGCACGCGACACCGTACAGTAGTAGTCTCGTGCCCAGCCGGAAACGTGTACGCGAGGGGTGGGGTCTGGGCACGAGACTAACAAAGTAGTGGTAGGTAGAGTGTGGAGCAGAGCGGTAGACACTGGTACATACGGCACTAGCTGAGATCTCTGACCCTGGAGGAGGAGATCTAGGCGTACGGTAGACGTCGTATCATTTTAGTAGACTGAAATTATAGTAGTCCATCACCAGTCGAGCGCAGGGCCAGGGATACAGTAGTCCATCCAGGTTACGTCGAGGTACAGAAGATACTGTAGTCCATCCAGGTTACCTTATAAAAGCGCAGGGGGATGCAGTAGTCCATCCAGGTTAACGACGGGATACAGAAGATAGTATATACGTATTATTACTACAATTAAGTATACGGTGCGCGTATCCGCGTGCAGGGATCCCGTAACCTTAATAAGCGCTTGTCATGTGATGTGATAACAGGTCGTTACTAAAATCCGGAACGGAACGGAACGGAATGGAACGGTTCCGCCTACTAAAATACGGAACGCACGGAACGGAACGATAGCCAAGCTAGCTAGCATTTCGCAGCACAGGCAAAGAGGACGCTTGAAATCATGGTAAGACTTGCTTGTCATATTATAAAGCTCACTATTTCATAAGGGCAACGTACCGGTATAATGATTATGAGCATTTCTTGTCAGGGTTCTGTTGAGAAGAGAAGAGGTAGATCTATACTTGGCCAACCTTGGGTCTCTGTGGAGGCTTCTCCGCGCGCGCATACTGAATTGAAAGCGATCGCGCGCTGGAGAAAGCGAAGGGCTAGCTTGTTAGACTAGCGGAGGCTCATGGATCACTCTCTCTGGATCTGGGGAGCTCAACGTGAGCGCATTGCATTGCGCTGTGCCTGTTGTTCCGTTCCATGCGTTCCGTATTTCAGTAGGCGGAACGGTTCCATTCCGTTCCGTCCCGTTCCGGATTTTAGTAACGACCGTGATAACGTGATAAGGTCGCCATTGTACATCATTATTTTTATTGTCTGCATGTGAGTTCAGCATCTAGCATGTAGAGAAAGCTGTAATTGGAGGTTATACATTTGAGAACCTTGGGAACCACGATAACCGGTTACCGCGGTGGATTAATGCATATTTTGTCCTTATATCTTGCCACTACTGGAAGCGGCGCAATCGGGGAGCAGCAGCTGGACGCGAGGCGGAGGCAAACGGGGAGCGCGAGCAGCAGTGGAAGCGGATGCCTCAATCGGGCCCAGGAGCAGCAGCTGAAGCGGACGCAAGCGGCGAGCAGCAGCTGAAGCGGACGCAATCCGGGAGAAGCAGCTCTTCAGAGAGCTGTCCGGCGCCGGGTTACGCACGATAGGCGAACAAGGGGGAAGTAGCTGAGCGAGCGAAGCGAGCTCAGCTACTTGTACCTATTATGACCACATGTCCCACTTTCTGAACAGAATTTCCCCATTGTCTTTGTGCTAGGTTGACACCCTGGTACCAGTAGGGGTTTGGATGACATGAAGTTTTGTCACAGTATATTATATGACAGTGAAGCCGGAGTGAAGGAGAACCTGAAAGCCAGCAGTAGCAAGCAAGGATCAGCGCATTGGTGGCACTTTATATACCGACGAATGATGTCACTCATGTACACAGTCGATCATGCATGTTAATTGTAACTGCCGGTTAGATTACCAACTACACGCAGTGTGTGAGCCTCGTTCCCAGGCCTTCTACATGTACAGTGAGTGCTTTGCAGCGTTCTTGCAATATCCGGATCAGCAGAGCATCAACTGTATCAGCCAATCAGCAAACAGTATTCAAACTGTGTTCTGCAATTTGATTGGTTAATACCGTTGGCACTGTTGTAACCGGATGGTGCAAGAATGCTGCAAAGTGCTGTACATGTACACCTCTACACTGTAAGCGCAAAGCGCAATCAGAAACTGGAGGTGTAGAAGGCCTGGGAACAAGGCTCTGTTGTGCTACAAATTAAATTACCATAACAATTAATCAGTGGTGCACGAAACGTCAGTACAGAATGTGAATGAAACTTAACGTTGAGGAGATGCCATGACGTGCACATCCCACCTCTGGGGTGCCATTCATGATACATAATTTTTCCTGAAAACGTGATTTCCAATGGATACAGAAAATGACACGGTAGTCTACGAATTACTAAATCACTTTGCATTTCAGTGGCTAATCACATGGCGGATCAGATGGTGACAGTGCTCAAAGTTACCAAGATGTCCCTGAAACATGGTCTGGCCTGTGGTGCAGAAGATACCAGAAATGTGACATAATTCTGCAACAAATGTTTGACAGTACAAACATAGTGAGCTTGCATGGTGAAGTATGATCTCTACATACAGTAGAGGTAGGGATTATCGTCAACCTTTAGATAACAACAGTGAAGCTTAATGCATATCAGTCTTTCCTCTCCTGGCTGAACTGAAAAACCCCCCTCGTTTTCATGACTTTACATATTGCATTGTAATATTTTCACGAATGCCACTAAATGCGCAAATTTATCACGCTAAATTTACGAATACTGAAGAAAGCGACGGTAACGATCACATGTACATGTCTGTAGCTGTTTCGCTGCTTTCAACGATGGACTTCCAGCCTGACTCAAGATGGAGATACCGTCTGAAAGTATCGCCCAAGTCAAGAGGTTCACGATACAGGAGCAGCACACGATTTTCAACACAACGATAAATAGTACAGTACTTGGATCCAAATGCTGGAATGCAGGTGCACAAAATTAATGTATCTTCCAACACTCTGTACCAGTGTGTACCATGTCTTTCGCTTATTGGTCGGAACTAGCCTCGTTCTCCTATGTGCCCCCAGCGTGAAACAATAGGGGAACATGGGAACAAACCATAATATCACAGATTCAGCAACAATGATGTACCTTTGCATCTTGCTTCCAGCAGCACCTAATCAGGTCGGCTAAACGTGGATCACATGTCTCAGGAATGGTCGGGCGCTGTGGAGAGTGATAAAGTGACAGCAGTGACATCGCCAACTCCAGCTATGCTTGTCAATGTTTAGTTTAGCATCTCCAACCAAAGGTCGATACAGCAAGCTCTTGTTAAGGGCAGCTATAGTACCAGGTTCATGCAATCCTTACAGAGACTGCTGAATGGCCCACCTTGCCTTCCATCGTCATGACAGCAGCAACGATAGGAAGAATGTCCGGGAATGGAACTTGTTGTGTCGCTATCTCAAACACTAACACACCATACGAATAGACATCACATGATTTGGAAACTTCCTCTCTTCGTAACATCTGAAGAAAAATTAATTATCTCAAAAACATTTATGAAGACACATTCAGGTCTTTCTCAATCCCTACCCTTCTATAGCTTGGAAGGCTCATGCTGACAGAGAACTGGCTAGCTCTAGATCACGTCAAGAACCTCTTGACGGAGGAGATGCTCTCGTCCAGACCCTGACCCTATTAGTTCATTATACTAAATGTACTAATGAGTAGCATGCTCAGCGGCACGCCTCCTACCTCAGGAGACATCCAGGCGTACGTGCCAACTGCTGTGGTCTGCTGTGTGGTGTGGTCCAAACTCCGGGCGGACCCAAGATCACAGATCTGTGTGAGGCGTTCATGCAGGGACGATATTATATGCTTCCCATGGTTCGGGATAGAGCGGCATATTAGTTGTAACACTGCAGTTTGTTACCTTTGCGTCCATTGCGGATGTCAGGAGAACTGCAGGAAAGATATATACAATCCTCATCGTGAGTAGCTACTGTGGTGTGGTATCAGCATATCTGATGGCAAATTTCCTTTCAATAATGGGGCAGATATAGACATGGAAGTGATGTCATAAAAATGTTTTCAGGTTCATGGTGTACAACTAACTAGCCTCGTTCCCAGCCCACGCGGCCTGGGAACGAGGCTAACAACTAACATGATAATATAAGCTGCCAGAACATTTCAGGCTGCTTAGTCATGCGTGGGTTTTCTGAATGCACACAAACTCATTATTTATACCACCATGCAATTCTCTTACCATTGCTGGACTTCAGATCTCTGTGAATAATGTCACGCTGGTGGAGGTACACCATTCCTGTGAATGAACAAAGCAAAATTGCATACATCTATGCAGTCATAAGCAAACACGCCACAATTACTGTGCTACTGATTGAGAACAGCATTGCTACCACTTGAACATGTACATGGAATGTTGTATCACCCAAGCAAATAATACGTAGCTGCTCAAGTGCTACTTGTCACATGTACTCTACAATGTTGAGTAAAGAGCAGGCACGAAGGTGTGACCTGCCATGGCAAAGTGGTCTGTTATAGGCTAACTTAATTATTGTTCTTGTGCTCTTTTGAATATTCCCAATACAAGTGTGATTTCAACCAGTTAGAATATTATGGTTATACGTACATAGTCATCCAGCAAATACCACACCAATGGCACTCTGTACACTTGCAACAATACCATGGCAACAAACTCCTGGTAGACAGCACTTTGTCAATTTGACTGGCCATGAATACATACCTTCAGCCACTTGTACTGCCCAGAGTAATATCTGTGAGAGAGGAGGCTTCTTGTGGTCCTTGTGAATGTAGTCGTAGATGGAACCATTTTCAGCAAATTCTGTGAGTACATACAAGTCATGGAGTTAGTTCCCTGCCACATTAGATTAAACCACCCCCCCCCCCCCCCCCCCCCCCCCCCCCCCCCCAAAAGAAAACAATGCAAATTTGTCTGTTTCAATAATCTGTGATAGCCTTACTTTCTTACTACGTTCTGACTGCTTCCAAACTCTCCCTGTGAATACATGTGTGTAGGTTCGTGATAGCCTTACAATTGTATAGTGTGAGTGTGAGATGTCGACTATGCTCACTGTTCAACAATACATGTGGCTGCTCTAGGTCTAGCTCTGCAAGCTCTGGAGGTCCCCACTCCCCCCCCCCCCCCCCCCCCCCCCCCCCCCCCCCCCCCCCTCCCTCCCTGCCCCTCCCCCAACACATTTGTCGCCCAATCTCTGAGGACGAAAATATTGTGGCATCTTTGTAGCTATGGAAACCGGCCAGCCGGAAACTGGCCCACAAGCATGATCAACATTCCTAAGCATGACCAACACGTATCGTACTCTCACAAAAGAGCGCCCACCCCCCAATTTTGGCTCAATTTCCTGTACAAGGTCAAAGTTTACTTGAATGAGCGCCCACCCTATGCGCTAGCACCATGCCTCGTGTGGCAGACTGAAGTGCATTGGTGGAAGTTTTGAGATGTTCTACACGTATCTGAAGTAAGAAACTTTGCTTGCAGAAAGTCTCTATTCTCTATGACGTGTGTTGGCTTGCCTGTGAAGATGAAGATACACGGCCTCCACGTGGGACCTCAGCAAGCACTTGATGGCTGTGAAGACGATGTGGTGAACAGCGATTTTGCTAGTGACTCCAGCTATGTAGATGTGCTGTGAGGGCTCTGACGCACACACGCTTTCTCCTCGCTGTAAACAAAGGTGGGCACTCTTTTGGGGTTGAATGTGGAAACACTCGAAAGAGCACGTGCACCTGTTCGGTGAGCATGTAAGGTTCACGGGTCATGGGCACTCTTTCGCGAGAGTATGGTATAATTATGTACATCGCAACATGATTGTGTACATTGTAAAAGATCCCTGTTACGTCTTGTGGAAAGGACAAAATTCAGCTCTTTGGTTGGCATTCTCTATGGCACTCATGCATAGCCTGATGTTTGACAAACCTGTGACAATGTAGTGTACAGTATTCTGTATGGCTGTCCCATAGTACTGGATGATGGAGGGATGATCCAGTGAGCTGAGGATTCTAACCTGAACAGATATAGTGAAAAAACGTATAGACCTGGACTCTATAAATACAGCTGTAGAGGAAGTGCAGTGAGGGAACAATCGTACTGCAAATACGTATGAACATTCAAAGGATCTACTACTAATCTATTATAGCTTACCTCTCGTTCCACCAATACCATCATCATCTTGATGGCCACAGTCTTGTTCTTAGAAATCCATTGTCCCTTGAACACTGTTCCAAACCCACCACTTCCCACATTCTCCTTGAGCTCCAGGTCAGAGTACTCAATGTCAGCCAGACTTGCTTTGCTCAAGCTGCTACCTGTAATATCAGACACAGACCAGACCAAGTGTCACACATAATACTGTGCTACGGGGTTTCCAGAACGTGTTGTATTAAATCAGACACATGACTGAGTGCCATACAGAATATTTGGTATGGGTTGGGAAGCGGGGGAGACGGGGGGATCTTTACGGGTGCTTCAAGATTGCTTCTGGAACTCAATCTCCCCACCCCCCACCACCATACTTCCCCAACTACTATAAATATTTCAAGTAACTTCGCTCGCTCAGCTACTTCCCCCTCGTTCACCTATGTGAGTCATCTGGTGCCGGACAGCTCTCTGTGCAGAGCTGCTGCTCCCCGATTGCGTCCGCTTCAGCTGCTGCTCCCCGATTGCGTCCACTTCAGCTGCTGCTCCCCGATTGCGTCCGCTTCAGCTGCTGCTCCCCGATTGTGTCCGCTTCAGCTGCTGCTCCCCGATTGTGTCTGCTTCAGCTGCTGCTCCCCAATTGTGTCTGCTTCAGCTGCTGCTCGCTGCTTGTTTCCGCTTCAGCTGCTGCTCCCTGATTGCTGACAGTCCGTTTCAACTGCTCCCTGATTGCGTCTGCTTCAACCACTGCTCCCCGATTGCATCCGCCGGCTGTTCTGGAAGATTCCAGCAGATTCCCAACGTTCTTGAACATTCTTCGCGGAGTTCGAGGTTCAGTAAATTGAAGTATGAAGGTCGCGCGTCACTAGCCTAGTCCCACCCCATGAACATCCCACTTCCATTACACACACACACACACACAAACACACGGTTAAAATCTTGGCAATTGCTGAGGTTCTAGGAATGTGGTCCTTCAATAATAATTATACCACTTCTAGTTTTGCAAGTCCTATCTTATGACTTCAAATCACTAGTGTGGGGTGGGGGGCACTGGCAAATTTAGGACGTGGTCAATCTAAATTTCAATACTGTGCTGCCAACGGAAGTCGAAGAGATCACTCGAGCATTGGCGGCTGACGGGAAGACAGAAGCGCTCATATCTCCACCACCAAGGTGAGTTCAGCACCAAAGTTTTATGTTCAGGTCAGTGCATGATCACATGCAGGGCCCCTTGGAAGATCAGCACAAAGAGCTGAAGGGGCTGCCCTGTTGAAATATAGTTTCATGCATACATACATACATATATGTACGGTACACATCTTTACAAATTGATGTTGAGATTCAAAAACCTTTCTGTCACTGATCCGGGTTTCCATTACAAACGCATCAGATTCTCCAGAAGACCTAAACACAGCTCCGGAAGACCTAAACACAGCTCCGGAAGATCCGTAAGCAAAGCAGCACCGTTTTTCAGAGACTTAGGTATGTACAAAGTCAGCGTTCTTCAGAAGATGCCTTCCGTGTCTTCCGAAGAAACCATCTGATTCTCATAAGTTTTCAGAAGAAGCCTTCCAGTTTGCAGCGAAGTGAATGTCAGAAAAGTGTTCCGAATCTTACTAAAGACGCATATTGTCAAACAATGAGTTAATTGAGACCCAGGGGCTCCCCCTATGCACAGTGCACAAGTGTGAGCACTGCTCACTGCTAGTACGAGTAGTCACGCCAACTCGAGTGCATTGACCACATATGGTATTACTCAGACGCACATGGAACCACCAAATTTAGCAAGATGTCAACACTGTATATCTCCCATTGTGCGATGGCTACAGATACACTATGGCAAATCCTAAGCAGAGAGAGGGATGCCCCATCTAAAACAGAAACACCTCTGAAGCAAAACGCGTGGACACATCCCAACACACTCCCATCCCAGGCCCAACATAAACATTCAAAACAGTTTCCATGGGAGCCCTTATCTGACACCAAGGTTTCCATAGCAACCACTGCAACATACCAGGGTGTTAATCTTTCACATGCGACTAAACACCCCAATTTTAACAGTGAACAGTAACATGCACTCGGCCGCTACTAGGGTGGGAATATCTTCAAAGCTGAACTCTTAGCCAGCCTCCACTTTGAGTGGATGCTCAGTACAAGTGTATTATCACCAGTGGGCATACTTCAAGGACATAATTAGTGGATGTGTGTGCGTGTGTGTGTGTGTGTGTGGGGGGGGGGGGGGGGGGGGGGGGGGGAGGGGGGAGGGGGATTACTTTCATTACTTTCGACGTACTTTTCTTTCACCAGCTGCAACAGTTTGTGATACTTCCCATGTCCATAGCAACCACTGCAACATGCCAGGGTGCTATTCTTTAACATGCACTGCATGAACACCCACATTTTAACAGTAACATGCACTCTGCTACTAGGATAGGGAGTGGGAGTATTTTCAAATCTGAAGTCTAAGTCCATCCTTCACTCTGAGTGGGTGTTCAGTACAAGTGTGACATACTCCAACAACACAATGGGACATGTGCAGGAAGATCTCACCTTTGAGGTACTTTTCCTTCACAACCTGTAACACTTTGTGGTACTTCCCCCAGTCATCACCCATGAGCTGGCCGTACAGAGCATTGTCAACCAGCATCCAGCTGGGAGCAGGGTGGTGGTTGCACCATTCCTCCAACATGGCTTGCTTGCGGTGTGTGTCATCGGAGTACTTCTTCTTGATCTCACTCCGTATCGAGTAAGGCACATGGAGGTAGGCGCCCAGACTGTCCCACTCCACCACCTCTTCCAGTACACTACACAGGTTGGCAACCGTCAGTGTGGCCTCTAGTTGGAGAGCAAGTTACTCACATAATTAGATTCATACAACATCAATTCAGGAGACCATATTATAAGGTGCATTCCAACATCAGAGTGTGGGGACTGTGGGCCACTGTATTAAACTGCAACATGCATGCATATCAGTGTGCCAACACATTCAATGGCAAGCAGTAGCATAACTGAAGGTATGTACACTACATTGCCGATAGGGAATATTAATATTGTCTCTGCATATCAATATATTAAGATTTTAATGTGTTTGTGTGTGTGTCTGTCTGTCTGTGTGTAACGGAAGTGGGATGTTCATGGGGCAGGACTAGACTATAGTGACGCGCGACCTTCGTGCTACGATTTACTGAACCTCGAACTCTGCGTAGAATGTAGTGGACATGGCTGGAATCTTCCAGAACAGCTGGTGGGTAGCAGCAGCCGAAGCGTACGCAATCCGGGAGCAGCAGCAGAAGCGGACGCAATCGGGAAGCAGAACGGTTGACAGCAATCGGCTATCGAGCGGCAATCTTGTCGGGAGCAGCAGCTGAAGCGGATGCAATCGGGGGGCAGCAGCTCTGCACAGAGAGCTGTCTGGCACCGGATACTCACGTAGGCAAATGAGGGGGAAGTAGCTGAGCGAGCGAAGCGAGCGAAGCTACTTGTAATGTAGTATTGTTAGGAAGTGTATGAAGATTCTGACTTCACTCCATACACTTAACGGTTAAGTATGGATCTCCGTTGCTACCTATAGCTGCGTCCTATTGACAGCATCCTCAATCCACAGGGTCCTCTATATCACAAGCTGTACGCCCCTCACGTTGTGATTGAAAACAGAGAACAGCGGCAAAGTTACTCTCACGACAGCAAATGGATCAGCATGGCGGGTAGCAGCAGCGCTGAAGAGAGTGACGAAATATTAATTTTCCAATGACAGGCAGGTATGGGTGGGTGGGGTCTCAGGTGTATAGTGTAATGTTCTCATGATGGCATGGTAGTTCATCTCCAACACTGGCCTCCAATATGCTTTATAGACTTGTCCGGTAGCCTCTCACACTGCTGAAGCACTACATCTTTCCGAATCTTTGGCCTCATTAATCGAACCACATCTAGTACATAAGCATCAAAGTTCATAATCATCTACAATGAAATCGTATATTGTAATGGCGGGGCGTCATAAAAAAATTGCAACCACTAATTTAAAAATAACAACCTTATCATGAACTTCACAAAAACGTTGACCCCCAAAAATTACCCACTATATGGTAAATGAACATCTACATATATTACTGTACATACATACTTTCATACATACTTATGTACGTACGTAGTGAAAAAGGCTTTCAGGCATTACCAAATTCTTATGCAGGATGTACTGGATGCATGTCTAACACCTGGTGAATGTGCAGAAGTTCATTGCTTGTGTGTCTCAGAACATTACACTTTACTCCTGAGACCCCACCCACCCATACCTGGCTGCCGTTGGAAATATTTCGTCACTCTCTTCAGCGCTGCTTGTTCGTGCCCATGATAGAGACCCCCAGCAAGAGTATGCCAGGATGCATTAGGCACGGTAGTGATAAAATACTGGAGCATCTCTTTCCTGGTCCCACACCTCTTCCTTGGCACATCAAGGTAGATACCTAGGGTTTTCAAGTCGTGAACACTTTTAACAGCAGTGGTGACATTGGAGAGGGTGAAGGTAGGGTCTGTAGGGAGGGGAGAAAGAGAAACCAGGGGAACTGTGTGTGAGTACTGGAGATGGTTCAGTATACTAGTGGATACACTGATAGCGATCACAACAGTGTAGTCAACTAGTCACGAAGAATCTTTGTAAGACATTCCAAAGTAGTCAAAGTCATACGTACATTACACGGCACAATTTTTTCCTCTACCAGGAGTGTAACACATATAGAAACACACGACAAATTACTAGCACCATAACTAACTGTTCAGCTGCGAGGTTTGCATGGTTTGATCAGATTTCTGCAGAACATCTTTTTTCCCCCACCAGGAGCTCGACAGGTGTCAACCGTACCAGTACTTGGTATTCGTCACTGTATTTTATGTGACCAGATTTGCGAAAAGGGACCATATCCCGCATTTCAAAATGTGCATGCTTCAAAGACGTGTATTTCTGCGATGGAATGCATGATCTAAATTAAACGTGGGTATATAGAGGAGGCGTTACTGCAGCAACGACGCGGAAATGAAGTCTTAGAGCTGCACTATCAGAGAGTTACGGGGCGGAGTTCATGGCATTTACGATCGCACCGAATTTTTCGGAAAACGGCACTACTACGAAGGTGCGTATCCTTGGAATGGAGGGAGCTCCAGACTTCTAACATGGGATTCAAGGTTAGTACTTGTACTGTACCAAGAATACCTTTGCTGCCATGATTAGTTGCGGAAATATGACAGTTTGAAAATTGTCAAAAATCAAAAATTTCGAGAAAATGCAGGATATGGTCTCTTTTCGCAAATCCGGTCACATATAGTCAGATCATGTAGCAGCAATTACTTCACTGGAAGAATGCAATCACTGCTACTCAATACCACTGTTCCGATACCAATCTGTTATCAGTATTTGAGTCGATATCAGTGATGAGTAGTACGCACAGTGGATACTCACATGGCTTGTTGCATGAGGTCGGTTGCCTAGCATCGCTCCCAGGCCCCAGGCTTGGAAACAAGGCTAGAGGTCGTCCGGCTTCGGAAGTTGATCTAGCTAGCTAAGCTACTGGATGAGAAGCCAGTACTATTGATAGACCCCAGGCTCGCCTCCAGATATCAGCCAAAACTATTGTATCGGTACAACCTTGGAATCAGATTCGGAATCAGACTACCATATTTCCGCGATCAAACGCTGCACTTGATTAGTGGCCGCCCTCCCTCCAGAAGGGCTGAATGAAATAAATGCTGCCCTTGTTTAGTAGCCGCGGCTATAGTATTCGGCGATCGATCGAAGCACTTTGTCACATGATTGAAGAACTGATTGTTGGCCATATTCCCCAAGAGCTGTCTAAGAACGTTTGAGGTCGGAGCAAGCGACGTGTGACCGGCAAAATCTTTCGTGACAGCAATGGCTTTGGTGTTTCCTACCGTTTTGTCAGGATGATTTTATGGTACCGCACGACGCAGGGCTGAAACGAAACTTCACCTTTGTGCATACACGGTGCTCCAATCTGTTTCCTCACCTCCTTGTTTATGCTGAGTTTAATAAACACCGCCTTTGATTAGTGGCTGCCCTTGAATAGTAGCCGCAGTAAATCGTGTGCTGAAATAAATAGTAGCCGCGGCGTTTGATCACGGAAATACGATCCAGGCATTGGCAGGACGTAACCTTAAATACATGCAGGGATCGGGATTGAGGCAAAGTTTAGTTATGGTACAACCTTGTAATACGCAGAGGTCGAAATAAGGATTACATGTTGAGCGGTCAAATGTCCTAGCACTTTAGATTTTGATTGGACAGTTACAAAATATGTTAGGTCATGCCTGCGCCCGTCACCAAAAATAAATCACAAGAGCATGAAAGTGTGTTCTCCTAGCTAGATTCAAATCCATGTTGGTTGTGTGTATATGTGTATTGGGGGGAAAAAGAATTTGGTTGACTAGAACTCATGCATAAAGAAAGAGAGAAAAAAGAAATTGGCTGATTCGAACCAGGTACAGTCATATGGGTCATGCACTTAGGTGATTGTATTCATGCATGTTGATTGGTCATGCCTACCGAACAAGACATTAGTGTGCATCATTATTTTTAGCTAAATGAATGGAAATTGACCATGCAATGAACACGTGCTATTTCGACCTCGGAGTAATAGGTAGCTTCATGACAAATACGCAGCAACAGCAATACTGGAATGATGAGTTCTAGTACCTTCACAGTAAAGCTGATTGAGTGTGCTGAGTGTTAGTACACAAGTACAGTGTGAGGAGAAACTAACACCTAGCAATAAAGTCCCATTGTTCTGCACTAGTAGCTTTGAAACTTAGCCAAATGTCAACAATTAAATGTCCCAAGCTTAAAGTATTTATGTGCTCGAGCACACAAAATTCCATCAGCGAACTCAGCTGATGGTTACTCACAGCATGCAAACAATATTCGACAGCTGTTCAACACCCAGTGCTACATGAATAGCTGATGTCCTTCACATCTGTGGATACCACTCTCACTGTCGTTTAGCAGCTGCCATTTGCAATGTTGTTATGATAATCCACTAACCTCTAATAATGGGTTCTGCTACTGGCCATCTCTATAGTATACGTGAACAATCAGCAGTGAACATACTCAACTTACAAATCTATAGCCATTTGGTTGTTGTACCAATTGCCTTTGCTTACATACTCGTAAAGAAGGGCATGGTGGAAGCAAGGAATGAGCTCAACCAGCTATCAGGAGCCCATAACGGGAAGGAGCGTCCAACTAGCATAACCATCATGCTTCGAGTACAGCACATCACACTCCTTATACGGATGCATTTGCGGTCTGTGTATGTACGGCTGCGCTTGATGTCTTGTAAGTAGGTGGGCAGGTGTTGTGCAAGCTAGGGTGGATGATTGCTAGAGTTAGTTTTTCACACGTCTGCGAGCCCTCACAGGCTTGATTAACAAAGTAGGTGCAGAGTTGTACCCAACCCGTATAAGGCATTTTTGTGCTACGGCTAATCGGAGAAAGATGGAACCCTAACAATGCGGTAGTTTGACGCTCCTTCGCGCCGCCACTATAGACATAGACGAGCCAAGTACAGTCACACTTTCACACTACAATGTACGCATCCGGCTCTAGCGTGCAAGACGCTCATGCCCTTCTGACATATTCATGTCTAAAAGTAGTTGGGGTCATTCAATAAAAGATTTGAGAGAATACTTTTTAAGTGATCAGCTAAAACAGCAGTCAATAGTGAGCAAGTATTAAAACAGTACCACTCATAATGAGTAGCAGTTACATATATGTACAACAAAACCTTAGCCTCAAAATAATTATAGGGAAGCCATTGTGAATGAAATCAACTCACACATTACTAGTGGGTGAGCCCCAACAGACAAATACAATAGCCTTCCCAGGACCCCCCCCCCCCCCCCCCCCCCCCCCCCCCCCCCCCATACACACACACACACACACACACACACACACCCAGTTCGAAGCTCTGTGCTTCTTCCAGTAGTGCCAGCAACTCAACCAGCAGTGTGAATGAGGCTACACGTAACTGCACACTGGCATGCATGTAGACAACATACCCTCGACTGGTTCCGCATTGTGGCGGATCTTGTCTGCTGTCTCTGATTCACCCCGGCAATCAAGTCGGTGTATGAGCCTCCTCCAGGAGGGTGTTGGATCAGTGGAAAACCACCAGTCCACCAGCACCCTCCTGTGATTCTCTGGTTGATAGTGAGCTAGAATTTCACCACGTTTTGAGGGTGGCACATACAGGCAGTCACACAGGTGATCCCACGTCACCTCCTTCACTGCCTCTGTCACGGCCTCTGGTGTCAGTGGAGCAGCTGCAGTCAGGGAGAACAGAGCAATGAAGTCAACACTGTACACGGCAGACCACATATTGCAGCTGTACTAAAGTGTCTGTTAAGGTGGGTCTCCATTGCTCTACATGAGTAATGAAGTTACAAGTGTAGCTCTATAGCTTTGATTATCCATAGCAACACGGGAATCCACATAGTTTTGGTGTGGTATTAGCACAATTTGTACAACGGAACGGACCCCTGATGCAGGCACCCTTTGTTTACAGTGACACTATACGTCAATACCAGTCCACTCCAGTGTGCTTATACCACACAGTTCTACCTGCAATCTCATAAAACACTGCTACCATAGACAAAATTATCAAAGGGAGAGGATTGGAAACAGGTTGATAATCTACAGATAGGCATGTTTAACGTTTTGTGTACCCTGGGCGACTGTGAAAGCCAGAACTCAGGAACACGTAATGGAACACAGAATGGAAGTATGAAAGTCAAATTTGGCAGTGGTAGTGAGTTTAAGATGAAGCACCACAATTTATAAGATACCTAACACTTCTCAAACTCGATCCTATGCTGGTATTTCCCGTTTGCGCATTCCTTGTTTCCGTTCCACAGTCCGTTTTGTTTTGGCTGTACTGCGTTCTTATGAGTTCTTGCAAAAACTACATACAGAATCTTGGCCTATTAGATCATTCTGAGGTCTAAATGCCACAAAATGGGTGCGGTGTTTAGACCACTGATCTGATTGGCCAATATAGCTACACATCCAGTGTTTGAATTCTGTCGGAAAAATGTACTAGTTAATGCAACTCCTGACGCTCCAATACTTGAATTGGGAATGGAATTGTCAGTACAAGAACCCTGGATTCACCAATCACAGAGAGCGCTGCAAATGGAGTATATCGTGTATGGTCCGAAATAACTATTACTGAACTCAGAGCTAGTGTACCTGGTGATTGTTTAGGGCGCCTCTAATCACTGGACTGGAATATGGACTGGAACGGTGGAATGGAAAATAGAATGGACTATGGAATTTCATCTACAGCAGAAGACACCACTTCACACTGTTCCAGCTTCTTTTGTCCCTTCCACTCTGTCAGACTCAGCTCCATTGTTGCTTTTAAGGCTGCTAGCTACAAACAGAATGTGTCCATTGAATACATGTGACCTTTGACCCCTAAGACTTTGAGGAGGAACCATGAATGCAGGTCAATATGAGGCAGAGCTGGCTATGAGTAGGTTAGTAAATAATTTATCTATATGTAGTCTATATCCACACAGCAGAGCCGGGTAGTCCCATAGAAATTTCTGGGCATTCATTTTAAAGATTCCCAAGTCTATTCGTTTTCCATTCCACCATTCCAGTCCATTTCAGCGATTCAATTGTTTACAACTGTGTAAACAGCTAGAACATTTTCTGCTACTGAATATATTAACACGTCACAAACTTTCTGTAAAACATCAACAAAAACCTACTTAATCTAATTACATTACAGATAATTCCATTAACAGAAAATGTACAGAACCCGTAATGACATAGCCTCGTTCCCAGGTCTGTACAGAACCCGTAATGACATAACCTCGTTCCCAGGTCTGTACAGAACCCGTAATGACATAACCTCGTTCCCAGGTCTGTACAGAACCCGTAATGACATAACCTCGTTCCCAGGTCTGTACAGAACCCGTAATGACATAACCTCGTTCCCAGGTCTGTACAGAACCCGTAATGACATAACCTCGTTCCCAGGTCTGTACAGAACCCGTAATGACATAACCTCGTTCCCAGGTCTGTACAGAACCCGTAATGACATAGCCTCGTTCTCAGGCCCGCGCTGTTTTTGGTTGTACGAAGAAAGTGGAGGGCCTGGTATCTTTCCTCACGTGCGTGACGTCAAGGGTAGAAAGGACTTAATCGAACGTTGGCGCACTGGGGCTCAGAGCAGCAAGGAGAGTTAACTTTTTCTGTGTCAAAATTGACGAGTTTGAAATGGTAATTTCGCGTCAAACTTTATAAAATTCACCTCGCAGCCATTCCATTGTTGCGTCGTTTCAAGCGAAGTGTTCAGTGGCTGGCTTGTATTGGCGCGATTGCGGGTGTAAAAAGTGCAAGCAGACACTGTAGAAGGGTGGCGATGTCATCTGGCACGGTGGAGATGGTGGATCCTTCGAGTGCTCACTGTCGCTACTTGTAAAATCAACAGACTCTACTACCTTTCGAGGTCTCCACGATCACTGCTTGAGTTGCTCTGCACTCGAAGTCCAATGAATCAGCAGAGGTCCTTCTGTACATATGATGAAGGCAGTACCGATGATTATAGCAGCCATATAGCACTCGCACATGTGCTCTTCCAACAATTTCTAAATATGCGTCGCAATTAGCGATTTTCTGAAGCCTATTTTCTAATCTTGCGTCCTCTGGAAAAATAACTATTATTTTGGTGATGCAAATTTAGAGCACTTAGGGCACAACCATTACTCAATGTATTTATACCAACTTGTGGGAAACTTTCTATGGATTGATAGTGATAAGTGCTGTAGTAATGTAGAGCTAAATTTGATTACAGCTGTGACCAATAACCAATTCAGGGCCATAGGAAGCAAAAAACCCTGTTGGGGCAATTATTACACTCCTGGTAGGGGAAAAATTGTGCCGCGTAATGTAAATAATGTAAATAATGTAAATAACTGTTTGGCTACTTACGAAGGCCCTACACTGTAAAATGAGAAGGGTTGTTTTAACCAGGCTGTGGTCACCTCAGTTGCATCTCAGTGCCTCCTTGGTGATCAAGGAATGAGCACACAAGTGCAACCTACTTTGATCTTGTTAGTGGATAGGAAAACCTAGTAACTATATAGGCCTGTTAAGATATCCTAGGTCAAGTTTCTTATAGAGTGTATGCAGCTGCTCTTCCAAACAATATGCATTCAAGCAGATCATTTACACTGCTTGACCACTATAGGTCCTCCAGCTGACATACAAATGGGTAAACAATTAAGCAAGGTCACATATCTATAATTATGAAGTGAAGCTACACAACATTTGTGGCTGTGGGTACATTCTTTGACCACCACAGTGGAGGAGGCACTGAGATGCAACTATGGTGACCAGAGCCTGCATAGTACCCTTTTCCTTTTACAGTGTACAAAGATTCTGACTGCACCGTCGTGATCACTATAATCCAGTGACCCAAGCGTACAATTTTGGCGCTGAAACTCACCTTGGTGGTGGAGATACAAGCACTTTTGCCTCGCCGTCGACGGCCGCCATTGCTCGAGCGCTCTCTTCGAATTTCGCTCCCAGTACAGCTCTTACGAAGGGCCCACGAACATTCTGACCACACGGCAGTGATCGCTGTCGTTCACTGATGCTTACATGCCGAAACTCACCGTGCTGGCAAGGTTGTAAGTGCTGTTATAATTTCGTGTCTTCCCTTTGGTCGCCATTGCTAGTGAGCGTGGTTTCCACGTGGCATGTGTGTTAATTGGAACTGCGATATTTACTACGGCGAGTCGCAGCCGGCGTTGCAACGGCTACCAGGAGTGTGGTTGCCCCTCATAACTAGAGGCAAAAAAATTTCTCCAAAAAAATTAAACAGGATTTAGTGATGGCCTGTCACATTCGAATTATTCCACCTCTCGAAAAAGCTATAGAAACAAGGAGAAATGCCATTAACCAGGCTCAGTCCCATCCCATTGCAAAATGTAGAATTTAGGGATGGGATGGGACTGAGCCTGGTTAATGGCATTTCTCCTTGTTTCTTAGCTTTTTCGAGAGGTAGAATGATTCGAATGTGACAGGCCATCACTAAATCCTGTTTAATTTTTCGGAGAAAATTTTTGCCTCTACTTCGTGTACTTTTCAAGCGCATGAAAATGCGTAACTTCTTAGTCATGGTACGTGCAACATCACCGTAAGGGTACAGGGGTACTGAATGTATGCTCTGGTGTCAGACTTTAAGGTGTTGTTACTTAATCGCCATGCATGTTAGCCTCATTCTAGGCCTGAGACTACGAGGCAATCACCACGTCAACAAAGCAAACCTGCAATGGTCTCTCTTGATGAACGTGGACCTTCTGCAGGGCACTGAGCAGGCTTTGATGCTTCATTCTGTTTCCATTATTATTCCATGCATTTTTGATGTTGCTGTTGGCGAGTGCTACGGCGATAGCGGTGTTGTCCTGTGCGTAAACTAGCTCAAGAAGTGGTTTAGTTGGTAAGCTATCCTTACCCAAAGTCTTGTATGAGAAAGAAAGAAAGAAGAAGATGACGAAATCGGACTTTTCCCCGCGACTTGTTCATCG
The DNA here is from genome assembly GCA_963931865.1 of Axinella damicornis. Lineage (NCBI taxonomy): Eukaryota > Metazoa > Porifera > Demospongiae > Axinellida > Axinellidae > Axinella > Axinella damicornis. Next base: position 14,101,947 of record OZ007506.1, on the reverse strand, counting down.
ACTCTCGTGTGCTCTAAGTGTTTTTGTATACTGCTAGGCAGTAATGTTCTGTCTGCATGCCTGGTTTGGGGGGTTGTAGCTTCTTTGGCGGTTTTCCTGCTAGTGCATCAGTATGGTAAATCCAAAATTTCCTTGGCCATCCCTAAATAGAGAACGCTACCGCGTTCTCTGATAGCACAATTACACACTGCTGAAGGCAGTGCATAGAGGTGTGTAGTGATGATCAGTCCGCGCAAAGCGTGGAAATTTTTTTCGCCATCATTTTCAGTTATCAGGATGGGCTCTCGTGGCACTTTCGTGCTTTGCACTGCAAGTTCCAGATGTACAAGGATTGCAGGTCCAGGTGGGAATGAGACTACGGACTGCGCTGGTCTCGCTCGAGCTCGAGCGCTTTCTCAAGCATATTAAGGATAGGGGAAATGTTTTTCAGACACGATATTTGCACAGCTTTGCTTACACAGGTACTTGAAGGTGAAAGTGGGAGTGGAACAAGTGAAACTTGGTACCATTGGAAAGCTTATGAAATGGAGTAAACAATAAATATGATTATGACGTCACTGAATGGAGGTGTTACTTCCTGTTTTCATTCAAAAAGCTGTCTTGATGGTCCTATTTTCTTGCCATTATGCTGTACAGTGTGAAGATTGAGATAGGTGTCTAACAGTTGTTATCAACAGCTTGTTTGTCTGTGTAAATGGTTCAGTCTTGGAAAATGTTAACTGGTTAATGCTTGGTATTTTATAACAGCTTTTGTACAACCGTTGCAATAAAATAAGCCTGTTTTGACCATAAACTAGCTAATATCTTCTGTCTACCGCGTTGTATCAAAATTTCCAAGACAGATCCTACCTGAGGTGACCGGGCAGACTGTGGCTGGGTAGGTCAGACCAGTTAAGGACGCGCAAACTGTATAGCATAACGGATCACTTTCCTGGGCTTGAGCGCTCAATACGTAGCCATTGTTAACAATACGGATTATTATTTCCGGATATATTAAGAGACAGCTGCTACTGTGAGCCAGTGCGCACGATCGACCAACACACAACGCTTCACTTACTGCCAGCTGAAGATCCACAGCAAACACTTCTTTCCATCGTTCTTATCCTTCGAGCGCGTTAAACGTGCGAGCGCTCCACTACGCTCGAGCTTTGTTTTTCTATGACGTCACGGCGAATATACCGCATTTTCTATGATCAGCAAGTATTCGCTTTTCGTAGACTGTCCTTATTGTAGCTGAGTTCATGCATGGCAACGCAATAGATAATGGTGAAACAAAGTGGCTACTATTTGTGCATGCGCAGTATCACACGATTCTAAATTATATGACATCACAATTCCGCGATATCGGAATTTTATGCTTAAAACTATATTATTGCCCAGCCTTAGCAGAAATAGGTATGCCTAGTCTCGCACAACCAGGCTCGATCTCGCACAGGAGTCTGGCTACATGACAGAGACTAGATCTGGCCTACAATGAACAACTTCCAGGGCCTAAAATTATGGACTTGTATGTGTCCAAAAAGCTAGTAGATTCCATCTTTTTCTTCACTCATCCCCCTAATAATATTGGACAGTTAACGTTGCTTCCTTATTGTAGCCAGCAGCATCCGTCATCCTGCATCAGAGGATGTCTTACCTTCCACGTACTGTTCTGGTGGACAGACAATAGGCTTACATGTAAGGGAAATGAGGGTATTACGGAACACCCAAGCCTGGGGGATTCTAACTAGCTGGTACATAAACACCACCTAGTGCACTAACTTCAAACTGAATATCACTGCTGTACCGCTGCGCAATCACTACTAAATAGCTACAATTTTTACACTACCCTATTGCGGGTAATTCAGAACACCAGAGGGTATTCTGAAAAACCGACATTTCCCTTATGTGGGAGCCGTTGTATAACACATAAGGGATGGCCGAGTGGTTAAAGCATTCGACTGCAAATCGAAAGGTTACTGGTTTGAGTCCCACCATTGCCATAGGAGATTTCTTTATCTCCTAGGAGTCGACTCAGCTAGCTCTACCCTAAAAATGAGTAGGTGTGTTCTTGAAGGCGTTTTTGCCTGAAATAGTTCACACAGCATCCTTCGGAGGGGATGTAAAGCCGTCTCTAGCTCTCCAGGCCCCCGTTAGTCACCATTGTGGTAATAATAAAAATCCCCCCCCCCCCCATTATGGCCCAACGTACCCTCAGTCCCCGCCATAATTTTTCGCTTGCTTCTTCTTGCTTTCTGAGAGTAGCTTCACGTCGAAGATCTCCTCACATCAGAAAAATGTAAATGGAGACTCTATACTTCCTGGCCTGTGTAGCTAACGATCGCCGGCCCGAGACTACCGTCTTTAGAGGTCAAAGGCCAGAGGAGGTAGGACACGCTTACGGAGCTAGGTACGCGAAACTCCGTGTCACGTTGAGTTTCAAGAGATCGTGAACGGAGTTATGTGACGGACGCTACCCTCGTGGAAACCATTAAAGTTCACCTTCAAGTCGGCAGGTTGGCTTCGTTTGTTCTCTCGTTGTGAATTTGCTGTCGGCTGGAGGTAGCCACAGTTCAAAGCGGCGATCGATGCCTTCAAGAAAATCTACCTCTCCCCTCCCAAGGCCCCAGACTTCTTGCGCTATAAACCTCTGAAATAGGGGCAGGCTAAGCGGGTTAATTATTGGTGATGTTTGAGCGAAGATATCCGGAGATAGATAGATAGATAGATAGATTTTAATTTGTGACAGGAAAATGCCTCATCAGCGATAGTGCTGGTTTTCATGAGGGTCCTGCATATAACCACATATAGAGAACGGGAGCAGCTAAAAATACTGGACCTGCATCACAGGATTGCCCGTTCTCTGTGGATTCTTGTGATACCTACATGGGGGGCATCAGGTTTGGAGCTACAGGCCTCTGAATCCATCCATGTTTTGAGGATTTTGATGCATATGGTGTGTTTGTGCAGTCGTTGCTCACAAACCGTACATGCTATGGACATGGAAATTTTGCCACTGGACAGAGCAAAGATCAATGTTGCCAATGTGGTCCCTGTATTGGGCTATGGATGCCTCAAATGAACAATTTTTCAAGATTTGATGTCTATACTGTGCCAAGTCTAACTCACAAAACTAACACCTATGGACAGGAGATTTGCAGTAGCAGCTAGAGCAAGGATTGACCTTTCAAGTGGTCCTTTTATGTTGGGTGATACCCACCAATTTGAAGCACCAGGTGTCTGAAGCCAACCATATTCATGGATTTGTTTCATGACGTTCTCTTGCTCTTGTGCTTCCAATGCACACACGTTAATGTTCATAAGATCGTCAGACGATGAGCTTAACAGCAGAGACTTTCTGCATATTTGTGGGGATTACCAGTAGTTTGGAGGTGGTGAACTACAAAAGTAGTGGACTGCTCGACTTGGGGATTAGAGCTGGGACTGCCTGCCAGTTGATGCACACCTGATGCCCTTCCTCTGGAGTGTCAAATTTATCCACATACAGTTATTCAATGCAATGCATCGTTCCTAGGCCATCGCCCAGCTTTTCATCGCCTAGCTAATTCTGAAGCAAGAATTTCAAGTTCCTTCACCCTTGTGATGATACCATTTTCGGATGTCCCATCCCCACAGTTAATTATCTCATGAGTCACATGCGGATCCAGTTCCGTCACTTTCTCACTGTCTTGCATGCATACCAGAGGTGTAACTAAAGTGCTTGGACATACAACAAATATTATTAGTCCTTTGTCTGGCTGTTGTCGTGAACCCTGTGGTTGGGAAGTATGGATCAATGTGTGGTCAATGTTTACCTATTATTTTTAGCACAATGTGCAAACATGTCATGGCTTATTATCCACAATTGGTATATACCATGCTAAATCCTGTGTCCATACTCCTGCTTCAGGATTATCACCCAACATAAATGACCACTTGAAAGATCAAGTATTTTTCTAGCAGCATTTGCAAATCCCAGGTTCACTGGTGAATTAGCCTTGTTCCCCGGCCATCGCCCAGCTTTTGCACGGGAGGGTCTGGGAACGAGGCTACTGGTGAATAGGGTTCGTGAGTTGGACGAATTGGAATTCTGTGGTAATTTAATTGCCCTATCACATGAGTCTGACTGAGCGCATGCTCGAGCAAACATTGATGCTTGTTGCAAGATAGTACACAGAGGTCATGGAAAGCTTCTGAAAGATATGTTTTCCACTGAGATTGCTTCTACGGTCAATCTAGCACCTATAATCTGCCCAATATCCACAACAATACAAATCAAAGCAGACAACTCACTATCCACATAATACGTGTCCATTTATCTTAGGCCTAAGTACGTATATGATACAAGTGTTTCCGTCAGTTCATACACTAAATGCTTTGTTCTTTGATGGCGCTTTGTTTCATTAATTTGTGGCTGAAGCTATGAGAAGGCAATTGGCATGGATCCAGTCCCTCACTGAAACCAGGGGAGTTAGTGTTAGTGTTCGTTTGAGATTAAAACGTTTTCTCAGACAGCACCAAGCCTTGAGTCTTGATGTGTAAAATGGGTATGCCTCACCCCAAGCTGCTCCTAACCTCGCTACCAAGCAGCTTCAAACCGCTATACCCATGACCTCATTTTGTAACAGTGCAGGCTGCTCCTAACTCATTCCCTGCAGACTGCTCGTAACCTCATAACCTACTTCAAACCGCTATTAATACCTATGACCCCATTTGTAAGTCTGCTTCAGTCCTATAGCTAGCTAGCTAGCTCACTATTAGTCTCGTTCCCAGACCGTTTATCCAGCGCGTGTATCGCTTACAGTATAACGCGCGGAACCGAGACTAGCTCACTATACAAAAGAAAACCTTGTTCTTTAGCAAAGTATTTGTTAGGACAGTTGCATGACCATCCTAGCATTGCTAACTATCAGCTCCCACAGAATTCTGTTCAAGAGCATGACTATCCTTCCCATGCTAATTCAAAGAATGCTGTGGGTTGCTATGGAAGTTTACTCAAGTATGACTCAATTATCAGCTCCCACTATATTAGCTATGAAGTTATAACCAAATAGTTTGTTTTGTAGTACACTCATCTGTGGTCTAAGCAAACTTCCCAGCCCTTGTCAGTAGTTTCTGTGGTCCAGTGACAAGGTTGCTGCATGCCATGAGGACATACTATTATAGACCATAAACAATGTCAAAGTGACAATTCTCCAGGTTTTCATCGCTTTTGTTCGCGCATGGGCCTGGGAGAGCCTGGGAATGAGGCTAAATTCTGGCAATTATTCCTTTTTTGCAGTACATAATATTATAAGGTCATTCCCAGACTGCTCCTAACCTCATTCCCAGCCTGCTCCTAACCTAAGCATCTTCAAATTATGATACCCATGACAGTGCAGGCTGCTCCTAAGTTCATTTCCAGACTGCTAGCTATAACCTCAACCCCAGGCTGCTCTGTGATCTTCTCTTGAACTCTACGATAACTTTCAATTTTCATAGCTACATTAAAGCATGCGTGTACGCTACACTACAGGTGGCTCTTCAGGAGAGTGTTTGCATTCCATGGCCGTGGAAACGTAGCTACATGTGCATGACATACATGACCATGAGCAATCAGCATGCAAAATGCAAAACAAGATGAGCAGAGATTGAGACAACTGTAGAGAGGGCAGATTGGAGTGCTATGGCAGAGGTTTCAACGGTTCCACATCAACTACAACAGCCTCCTGTATAGACCATACCTGTTGTGTGGAGCTCACTGCATGCATGATAGTACAGTTTGCAGGACACTGCCTGGTAGTTTGCAGTTTGCAGGACACTGCCTGGCGGCTTTGCAAAACGGCTTTGCAGGTCAGCAACCTCGTAGCTATGTATGTGCTGCTTTGACCTCTCGAGTGCGCTGGAGTCAGCTAATAATTCTTAGTGTCTATGACATAATCGTAGACTAATAGTTAATAATTCTTAGTGTATGACATAATCGTAGCGCTAGAAATATCCGGTGTTGCTCGCATTTTAGCATTTTAGCTAGTACTAGTAGGTAACTACGGTGGGCCATGGGGGGGGACTGCAGAAGCTAGCAACGTATCGTGTTTTCCCCACCCCTCCCAGTAACGTACTGCAGAAACCGCGATGCAACGAGTGGTTGATATCGAAGTTGACCCAGATTTCAACATCCACACCAGCTACCACAACGATTTTTTTCTCCTGAAAACAAGGGTGACCGTGAATGGAGAGAACACGCAAATCAAGTCCGTCAAGGCAGGCAGTTACCAGGAACCTACCCTCGTTTATGGAAGTACCATTAGCGCAAAGTTATGGTTGATCACAAACACCATTTCACTTATTTTGCACAAGTTTGGTGTCTACCATATGGATACATTCTATTACGAACAGTCCCCACTCTTTCATGTTGTGTTCAGCTCTGAGTCATGTCTGACGAAGTTTCTCCACGAGATGGAGGGGATCAAGTATGCCATGCAGGTGGCACTTTTGACTGTACTTTTGGAATCAGATTCATCCCACAACTTGGTTGTTGAGGTCCATCCAGAGCTGTTTCTCATTTCCCCTAATCGGCAAAAAATGAAGAAAGCTGACCTCTATCCCGTAAACGCAGGGAACTCCTCCATCTTTGCAGCCCACTGGAAAAACAGCGAGTTGTTTGATTTTGGATCCCTGTACCAGGAAGTAGGTATGTGTACAAGTGTCAGGTTATTGGAGTGGGTGAACTCCTCTATAGCAATCAACAAATCCTTGACAGTCCCCCCACCCAGAGTCCTTAAGTGCCCAATCTAGTTAACGGTCTTGGGCGGATAATGCACACGCCTTCGGCTCGTGCATTATCTCGCCCCCTTGACCGTTAACTAGATTGCCCTCGTGCACTAAAACACGTAATGCACTGCAAAGTGGTATCTAAATATTACCAAACTTTAACAATACCAAGGTTGCGTGAAGCTAGTGCCTTCATGGCTACTTGGTAGTAGCATAGTTGTTCTAAATTTCTTATTCTTTTTGCAAACTTAATTTTGTGTTATTACGAGGGGCAACTGCCCTCCTGGTAGCCGCATTGCAACCACTTGCAACTCGCTGGTTGCGCAAGCCTGTGTCCAGTGGCGTAGCCAAGGGCGGGCCTGGCCGGGCACGTGCCCGGCCAATCCTATCTTGTTCTTCGATCGCACACAGTGAACACAGTACAGACAGCTGAAGCCTATCTTACGTATTCATAGTCCTAATTATGTTTTCACAGCACAGTAGAGTCTAAGTATATTCATGAAGCACCAAAACTAAAACCCATAATTAGTTTTGTAGAGCAAACTCAGCGCTATCAATAAGGCTTCTCAGGACCAGCTACATCTATGGCTAGTCTAACAAGCTAGCCCTTCGCTTTCTCCAGCGCGCGATCGCTTTCAGTATGCGCGCGCGGAGAAGGAAGGTCTAGAAATTTTGGACCACTTTACTCGGTACGAAAGAATGCAATTAAGCTTACATCATGTCCGTTTACGTCATAATATTCCAATTAGTGCAACGGCAGTCAGTCGATTCCGGCCCGCTAACCTCGTTGGCTGTTTGTACTTCTGTCTGTTTGGTCGTTGTGCAGGAGAACAGCAATCGCAGGCAACTTCAGACAGTCCTCAACGCTTGTACCGAGCGATTTGAAAGATCACCACGTGACAGCTGCAATCTGATTGGCTCTACCCGATTTTGAGTAGAGCCCAAGCAAAGTGGTCCAAAGTTTCTAGACCCTCTTTTTCCCTGTGCAGTCACGTGAGTTGATCCGTGCTGGGGAAAATTTGAGGGGCTAGCCTGCTAGACTACATCTATGGCTACACCATGACTGCAGAAGGCACTGACCTGTCGACAGACGTGCTGCCGATAGATGCCAATCAACAAGGCTACTTACAGTACAGAAAACCAATACTGCAAGCGACAGAGAGCTGGGCGGGGCCTGGGAATGAGGCTATGGCTGCATGGTAATAGCATAACTAGTTGTATTGCTCTAAATTTTTGCATCACAACCTATAGTATCGAAACTGTAATTCTGGTTTTGTGTCATGGATTATGTCCATTCTAACAATTGCAAGCTGTAGCACTAGAGGGGTATATACATGTATGATTGTCTGCCTATTCAATGATGCAAAATGAAGGCAGAGAATGCCTCCTACTCGCTCCATGTTCTACTATATAAAACTAACTAAATCACATACTTATAGAGTTGCCATACATTTACTCCAATAGAAAAGCGTGCAATTTTTTCCCCAAATTGCATGGTTATTGTAGCCCGAGGGCCATATCAGAAATTGCACATGTACTAAGCGGCCGCGGTGCACGCTAACCAATCAGGTCAAGCTCCGCCCTAGCAACGAGCGTCCGCGTCATGGCTACACCATTAGCAAGGGTTGAAAATGGCTGTACTGTGTGAATGCTCGGTTGTTCAAGCTTTCTGTACCTGAGCAGAAGAAACGCTGTGAGAACCGAATGATAGCGTGGCGAAAGTGTTGTCACAGAAATGGTGGTGCTAGTCACTGTGCCATGCTAGCGCTGTAGCCGTACTGTTCGTGGCTGTTAAGCGCACACAGGCTCTGTGCTGCTGTTTTGGGACCCTGGGTGTCAGTTGCAACACCGCGCTTCCGTCCTAAAGCTTCACTACACAACGACCCCAGTCAGTACTCTGGGTAAATAAGATAAGCGGTACTAGTAGTGTGTAGTTCGCTCATGCTCAAGCGATTTTGTGGCTGGGGCGTGGCTTTAATCGCTCAAACCGCTTCCTTTCAACCATGCCATGCCTGGAAGTATATGATTACTCGGGCGTACTAAGGCATGGGATATCTATTTCACGTCATGCGGAGAATAAATTATAGTCTGCGGAAGTATTCATTTAGTGTACGGAGAAAGATAATGGTGGCGCGAAGAAACGAGCAGAGTATAGTCTACTAGTGTGTCTCTCTGGATGATAGTTGTAGCTTCGCTTTGTGCTAGTTGTAGCCTATACCTTTGGTAGTTGCTTGTGTGACTACGTGGTGCTGCTCCTGTGTGGATTTCGAACGGCAGTATATGATTGAACTTTACACTGTGTGCTGCCGACTGTGTACATGGAAAGGAAAGGCGGAGGTGAAGAACGCTACACAAAGTTGTCGGAAATGGCTTGGGGGGTTGAATATGAATCAGCAATAGCAAAACTTGCTACATGGAAGTGAGTTCACCGTTGATACTCGTTTATGGGCATGCTTTGTGTCGTAGTGCTACTCGATGTTGATGACTTTCGGCGTCCAGCAGGAGTGTTGTTGGTGACTGTCGATTCATGTAGATGGTTCCGTGTGTAGTACCATGAGCTGAACGTGTACAGAAAGTTTGGTCGCGGACAAAAGTTGTCTTCACCTCCGCCTTTTGTGATTTATTCTTAAATATTGGACGATTGATGTGGGCAGCAATTACAAGCCACGCCCACATATGGGGTTTCCATGGTAACGTGCATATAGCTTGGGGTTTTTATTATATAGGTATCATCATACTCCATCTGATTCCTTGTAGTTTACAAAATATTGATGAAAGTGTACCTGTTATACTATGTCTAGAACTCAAATTATGCCAGTCCCATGCCTTAGTTCGCATGAGTAGTATTTAACTAGTGCATACGTTGTTGACCACACAGAGATGCCTCGCGGGAAGCTTTGATACAATTTGGCAGTTTCAGAAATTAACCACGAGTGATAGCGAGTCTCTGTGAAGGCGAACGTCAACTTCAAGACTTCATTCTGCCCAAGTCTCTTGCGGTTAGCCGCTCTGGCAGTCTGCCTCCTCGCCTCATCAGTTCTCCCTCGATGTCGCTGCACTCTTTGCCTTGTCAATCATCGTCTCCTGTCAGAAACCGACTCATACTCATCCATTTTGTACAGGACAAAGGTGAGATCACATGTTGTGCGTGCGGGTTGTATATGCGTGCACGCGGGGGCCGCGCCGGCGTCCAACGCGAAATTTACGTGCGGGGCCACTTCCAATGCGTTACAGACAAATATATATAGTCGCACTAGCTCAGATTCGACCTCCACATTGCACGATTAGTTGCCTCGCTTCCCGCTCGGCAATCACATGTATTCTCGTGCCATTTGGGAATAATTGCACTCACAACAGGCATAAATTGCACTCGCTATCGCTCCTGCAATTACTTACTTTGCCTGTTGCTCGTGCACTCGATACCCATGTGATTACCTATACGAACTAGACTGTAACAAGTCTGATCCATAGATGTCTGCTGATGTGCAAGGGCTGATATGTTGGAAGCCTGGATTCAAATCCCAGTCAGGCCTCTTTTCCCCCATTTTTTCCATCAATTTTTTTCTTTTTCAGACCTTTCCTGCATGTTGCCCCTAGCTTCACTGACCTCAAAAGCGCTAGACAAGTATAGCACACAATTTAAGTTTGAGAGATATCTGTTAATTTTATTCAGCTTACATCTTTAAGGGTGCTAAACTTAAATTGTACTTGCTCCACCCTTTAGTGTGTAACCGTTATATATACACCCCCGTTTTAACAGTGTATAGATCTATGATGGGGCATGGGCACAAGCGTGTTGTCCAGTTCCATATTGTGAAACGTTTTGACGCAATGACACCATAGTAATATTATGCATGCATTTCCAATACGACATCTCCTTCTCACTTGATATGTATATTGTATAACAGACTGTTCCTTTGGGAATGGTTAATTTATGCTTGTGACTGGCATTTTAAGGCTTGCCTTCACTTCATGAATAATATTTTGTCCTGAACACTAACCACACTCTCAGCATGCTGTAGCTGTATAGTAATTATCTTCATGTCGGAGGCCCCTCATAGCCATAATTGTGGTAAACCGTACAGTGTGATCACACGTTATTGTTCTTCGATTTCAAGGCATCCCCAGCTTCATCGAGGTCTGAGACACTTCTACAAGCAAACCAGACTGCTCACCTTGTGAACCGTCGATCCTGTAAGCGGCGACAAGCGATGAGCGAACTGGTCCCGCAAACAAACCACAGTGAACCGCGAGATCAGACCAGTGATCCTCTCGCACACCCTGTCAGCTACCTTTCACCAACCAGTGAGAGGTACTCTGTCCCAGAACGTTCATTTTTGAGTCTACAATTTGTGCATTAGCATGGCAGTGAAGCTTAGTTCAGGGTAGTTGAACCATACAGCACCACAGCACCACTTTGAAGCACTGTACCACAGAGGGAGCAAGGACTGAAGGGCAATTTCACACGCGTTCGGGGTGGTGCAATCTGTTCCCTTGAAGGACACATCTGCCGGTATATAGATGTGCAAATGGTAGTGTGAGTTGCTCTCTTTCCCAAGAAACTGAATCCCGGTTGCTAGAAACCAACCTTCACTCTGCTCGAGCCACTGCAAGCTAAGACCCATGATGTCACTCGGGTACACCCTCGTATTTGTACCCCTTCCACATCACTTTCCACGCTCTGGCTATCACTCTCCTCCTCCGGCTCTGACTTGGGACTGCTGCTGACCGTGATCTATGACAGTCACCTCACTGCTAGAGCTCTCAGCCTCCTGTGTATTAGTATATGGCGAACTGCATCGTAGACTACTATGTATTATCAATAGCCTTATTCCCATGCCTACCCCGTTTTCTGTTCTTCTGTTTGCGTTGACAATAAAACCGAACCGAAGAGCAGAAAACGGGAATGAGGGTATATTTTCATTGTGAATTTTGATACCATTTAGTGTATCATGTGTCATCTAACCTCATCCCAGGCCTCCACGTGACAAAAGCTGGGCACGTAGGCCTGGGAACAAGCTATCATCCACTGTGTAATCTGCATGTTTGACTGTTATCAGTGATCCTCTACACCACATGAAAGCATGCAGTTTTCCGTGTCACGCCCATTGCCTTGCCTGGTAACTTGAGTGCTTCCCCTTTTCTCCGTTTCCTCATTTCTCCATTTCATCATGATTTCCCATTTCACATTTCCTTGTTCCTACTTTTAGTGTGACCCAGTAAATGCCTGCAAAACAATCACGTCACACGTGGTTTTGTTCTGCAATCTGATTGGTTCCACCAGATCCAGGCACCAGAAGTTGACAGCTTTTTTCGCAATGTTACCAGGCTCTCTCCTCCCCTCGATCTTTTGAGGAGAGAGCCTGGGAGCAAGGCTACCCAGCTGCCTGCATGGCGTTCGGACCAATGCAACTACCATCAATCGCATAGCCATGCATTAATGGACTAGCTGTGAGAAATCTCCTCCAACTCGGCTCTGGACCTTCAATGCAGGAACACTATTGCTTACGTCTTACACATAATTGAGGTGTATGAATAGTCACTCTGTGTTTCAATTAATGTCCAAATTGAATTCTAATAACCTGTATGAATTGTGAATGATTATAAAAGTTTTTCTGATGACTCAAGCTCCCTCTGTTGTTGAATTCATTGACTTTGCATCACATGTAAGGATTTGGATTGCATAATTATGTCACATGTGATGTTGTGGAATGTGTGGACTTCGTATAAACAATGTCATACCTGGCATATTTTCTCCAGCTATGAAGATGATATGTTGTAAATAATTATTCTTCTGGACACAATTCAATAGTAGAGGTGGAGGCAGGGAGATGGGATGGGGAGGACAGGGAGTGGGGGGTGAAAGGCAAAATTAACCGTTCCATAATCCCCCCCCCCCCCCCCCCCCCCCCCCCCCCCCCCCCCTGCCCAAAGATGCACACATGGTAAATGTGTAGCAAGGACACATTCTCCTATGAAGTTTGTAGATATTCACTGATTATCTGAACTTTTATGTATATGTGCTGGTTTGCCGGACATGCAGGCAACACAGTTTCTACTGCAAACTTAGGATCCATAATATGAAGCATTTCAGCAGCATTCTTTCTGTTTCTGCCAACAGCTGATCCTCCCCAATTTACTGCTCATCCCAAGGGGTTAAAGGATGCTGTTCCAGGCCAACTTGTTAGATTCACTGTCCATGCCACTGGTATGGAGCCACTCAACTACCAGTGGCAGTGGAAGCCAGCTGGAGATGAGCAGGGGGGAAGTGAGGAGTGGCAGCTGTGTGACATGGAGTGGTCTGATGCTGGCACTACATTAACCATTCCCAGTGTTCAGAAGTTGAATGAAGGAAGCTACCAATGTGTTATCAGCAACACTGCTGGTAGCCAGACTTCCGAAGCAGCAAAGCTTAGCATTGGTAAGAATGCATTAATTGTATGAAGCATCACAGCAGCTTTCTGTAAGTTGCTTTCTATTTCTACGTACAGCTGATCCTCCCCGAGTCACTACCCATCCAATAGGGTTAAAGGATGCTGTTTCAGGCCAAACTGTTACATTCACTGTCGATGCCACTGGTACAGAGCCTATGAAGTATCAGTGGCAGTGGAAGCCAGCTGGAGAGGAGGGGGGGAGTGAGGAATGGCAGCTATGTGATGTCGAGTGGTGCAATCGCAATGCACTTTCTGTTCCTAGTGTTCAGAAGTGGAATGAAGGAAGCTACCAATGTGTTATCAGCAACTATGCTGGTTTCCAGATTTCCAAGGCAGCAAAACTTAGTGTTGGTAAGAATCTAGATATCAATAGCAGGGGTTAAGTGTTTTCAGCTGCATTCTGCATGCTTTCTCTCCTTACCTACAGCTGATCCTCCCCGAGTTACCTCTCATCCACAAGGATTGAAGGATGCTTTTCCAGGCCAATCTGTTACATTCACCATCCAAACAAAAGGAACAGAACCTCTGAACTATGAATGGCAGCAGAAGTCAAGCAGTGGGAAGAAGGGGTGGCAGGTCTGTGATGTGGAGAGGTTTCCAGGAGCAGACAGCTCCGAACTAACCATCCCCAGTGCACAAAAGTCGAATGAAGGGAGCTACCGCTGCACTGTCAGCAACTGTGCTGGTAGCGAAACCTCAGAATATGCAACAGTCGCATTGGGTTAGTAGTTGTGCATGGATGAGCATGTATGGGAACATCCTACAAAGTAGTAGTTCCTGCAGTACACTAGTACTATACTAGTCAGTGAGCAGACCTCCTTTTCCAAGTTAGTTGAGTGGGCTCAGTTTGCCAACTATCACATTTTACAAGCACCAGAACAACAATGTTGCTGTGTGGGAGTCAGTACATAGCTACACATGTTTGACTGCAAAGTTATAGTATTTTCATCTTCAGAATAGTTTTCAATATACGTACTGTGGTACTGCAGTGTTTATCATGTACTGTTGCTATCCGTATGACAATTCATATTTTCTAGCTGAACCTCCAAAGATTACATCTCATCCAGAAGAGTTAAAGGATACTGTTCTTGGCAAACCTGTATCATTCGCTGTCCATGCAACTGGAGCAGAGCCTCTGAGCTACAGGTGGCAGTGGGAGCCTATTGGGAAGAAGGAGTGGCAGAACCTTTCCAGTGGTGACTCTCTGCAGGGAACGGATACCCCCATGCTAACATTTATCAGCAGTGAATCTTGCAGTGAAGGGCTGTATCGCTGCATGGTCACTAACTGTGCTGGATCAGTACCATCAAACTGTGCTGATTACATTATTGGTGAGTAGCTATAGCAGTCGTACAGCCTGCAATGGCAGTACTACAACCCGCATGTGTAGTATCAGATATGCTGTACTATTACCATATCCTAGTAGTGGTTGTCTACTCACAATTCATGCAGGAAAAATAACAGAATCTGATATGAGTGCTCTGATGGATGAATTGAGTACAGTCACCCAGTGGTATCTATTGGGCATCCACCTGGGAGTTGACTTACCGACACTAGCTGCTATCAAAGCCGACCATGAAGATACAAAACTTCGCCTCACCCATACGTTGATTCAGTGGTTGAATCGGAATCGTGTTACCCCAACATGGTCTGCTGTGGTCAAGGCATTAGTGGGAATAGGGAGAGATAAACTTGCTTCTCAACTTGCTGAAAAGCATGGTATGAATTAGAATTTGTAGCTTAACAGCTACTTTTGTAGCCTCGTTCCCAAGCCTCCATGCCCAGTTTTTTGTCGCTTACTGCAAGTGACAAAAGCTGGGCATGGAGGCCTGGGAACGAGTCTAACCTGTTGTTCATGGTAACCAGGTACTGCATCTTATTTTCTTTACAGGAGTCCCCCTTCCAGATCGTGTTGATAATACACCACTGGAAACAGCTCATGCAGAACAGGAGGTGAGATAATGACATGCATGAACTGCAGAGATATATTTTATGATTGCTGGTCATTGTTCACTATTTATAAAGGCTGCAGCATCAGGGCTTACCCCTGAAACCCATCCTCGCAGAGATGATCTGCAACAAATAGGTGGAAGACTAGTGGAGATTGAGCAACTTTTAAAGTCCTCAAGAGATTTGCAGCTACCTTTGAATGAGAATGTAACCAATGTCGTTTCTAAACTAGCTGAACTCAGTGGGCAAGTGCAGAAACTTTCCCAAGATAGGGAGAACACTGAAACAAAGTTACAGCGCAATGAGAGGGACTGCGTGCTGTTGTTGGAAATGCAAATGGTCCATGATGAAGAGAAATGTCGACTCCTGCAAGAGATGTTCAACGGGAAAAAAAGAGAAATTAAAAGATTACAGGAAGAACTAAAGCAGAAGGAATGTAAACTTGAACAAACCAGACAGAAAGCTACATCATTGCAAGAGAAATTGTCCAAAGTTCAAGATGAACTCAAAGTGAAGCACGAAGGTGTGAAAAAGTTGCAGAAAGAGAAAGAAGAACTAACCAAAGCTTATAAGTCTGAGAGAGAAAATGTCCACAAGCTTGTCCGGAGTACATTTGCCCTAACATCAGATCGAGATGAAATGAAGGTACAGCATATTTCAACAACTACCATAGGTGCTCTAATTATGCTAATTCTGCGTCAAAATTCAGGTGTCATGCCATTTCGTCTATTCCCATTTCGTCTAATCCCATTTCGTCTAACAAAGTGTGCAAGTGTCCCATTTCGTCTAAAACTATTTTTTGTAGCTACATGACAGAGTAAGACTGTTGCAGGGCTAGTTCAAAGTCAGTCAGTCAGTACTCTCTGGGGGTCGACCTGGATTCCTATGTTCTGCGCTGCCTCTTTCAACAGGATGAAGCTGGTGTTGTAGACTTCTCTACTCTTGCCCGGCAGCAGAAAGTAGGCTAGCGGAAATTGCTGCCCATGCTTTGGAGCATGCACGGTAAACACCTGGTAGAACAAGCGGGGACAGATCTGAAAAGTTCCGTCCATGTAGAGAACCTCTTGGTAACCAAACGTTCAAGTGACCAGTCAAAGGACTTTATAGTATAGCTAATCAATAGAGAAGTTGTACCATTATTTGCAAAAAAAAAATTAGACGAATTGGGACACCTGCACCTTTTGTTAGACGAAATGGGATTAGACAAAATGGGATTAGACGAAATGGGTATAGACCAAAATTCAATGTCTCAAACCAATAATGCGTCGCACTCCAGGGACTAATTTGCGCAATGTGATTATTGAGTAAGTGCGGGGGTGTCTGGACGGTGAAGGGGTATTCTGGACACCCCGCTAATTCTTTTGTCCGGACGCTCCGCGAAGGAATTTGCAGATGTCCGGAAAACTGCCCCCGTCCGGACACCCCCGCACTTACTCTAGCTATACTGTGACAGTACAGTTGAACGGCGAAGAGGGCTCATCATATTACTGCCTGTGAACGTTGATGTATAAAGACACAGTTGCAATATGGCTGGAACATCAGTGAAGGTACGAGAAAGCAACTCACTTATGTATTCTGTGCCCCAGGATTCGGACGCCCCATGAAAGAAAAAAGGCAGCGACAGTCCGACAACCGGGAACAAACACAGCCACTATGCAATAGCCTTGTCTATACTCGTCTGACTTTTGTACCTATAGCGAGGTGTTTTCTAATCATGCGTTGAAGTTCGTTGCCGTTTGGCTGACTGAATTTCTCTATTGTTGCGTTGCATTTCAAAATAATTATTTTTTGAGCGACGCACATTTAGAGCACCTACGGTATAAGTAGTCATAGGATTGTTACTTTAATTTGTGCTTTTGGTTTCCCATAGCAACAACTGATCACAACTGAAAATGAGTTGGAGTATGCATTCCAACTGATTGAAGCTCGTGACTCGTGTATCAGCCATCTCACTAAGGAGGTTGAAACTCTGTCATGTTCCCTCCATGAGAGGGAATCTACAGCAAAACAATTTCAGAAATTATCCCAGCAAGTTACCAGCACCCCAGATCAGCTATCAAAGATACTCACACTAACAACTCAGATTGCTGAGCTAAGGCAGAAGCTGCAGGAAGCTGAGTACCAGAAGCAGCAGGTTGTATCGGAGAGAGAAGCTGCAGTTCAAGACATGGAGGCCAAGCGCAAAGTTGAAGTGCAACTTCACAAGCATCTTGGTAAGCTGTGGTTTACTGATATGTACAGTCATACCACATACATAATATATTATTTTGTTTTGTTTCACAGATGAACCTCCTGAGATCATAAATGATCCGGAAAGCTTAATGGAAATATGCCCAAGCAAAACAGTGGCATTTACAGTCCAAGCCACTGGAACAGAACCTATGAGCTACCAGTGGGAATGGAAGCCTGCTGTGGATGGGGATGGGAGTCAGGAGTGGCAGCCATGCAATGCAGATAGGTTTTCAGGAACAGAAAGCTCCACACTAATCATCTCCAATGTGCAGAAGTTGAATGAAGGGAGCTATCGTTCCGTGATTAGCAACTATGCTGGTAGCAAGACCTCTCAACCAGCTAAATTTAGTGTCGGTAAGAATCCAAACATTTACAGCCAAGTTTGTAACTATGCATCATACACACTTTGCTATCTGTTATATAGCCAATCCTCCAAGAATCACCACTCATCCACATGAGTTAAAGGATGTTTTCCCAGGCACACCCGTGACATTCACTGTCCGAACCATTGGAACAGAATCTCTGAGCTACCAATGGCAGTGGAAACCAGCTGGAGAAGGGAGTAACAGTAGGGAGTGGCAGCAGTGTGATGTGAAGAGGTTTCCAGGAGCAAACAACTCCACGCTCACAATTTCCAGCGTGCAAAAGTCACACGAAGGGAGCTTCCGCTGTGCCATCAGCAACTGTGCTGGAAGTGAGACTTCCAAACCAGCAAACCTCAGTGTCGGTATGAATCCATGTTTCATAGCTTTTGTATGGAGTACCACTTTATGTTCTGCTTTTCTATGCAGCTCAGATTCCAGCATGCACAGTACACAACACCTGACCATCCATTGGTGCATGTTCAACTGACATGTGCATGTGAGATAGCTTCAGATGATTGCCCATGCATAGAGTACAAGTGATGCATTCATGTCTGCACGTAACAAGAACAAAGACATGTGCAAAAAGAACTGACATGCAGGGAGAACCAAAATAATTTAAAAGTACATTTTGGGTATGTGGCTAGCATACCCATGGAAAACAACACCTCATGAGGAATGTTGTGAGGTAAAAACATATCTTCAAAAAGTCTAATAGTAGCTCGTGAACTAGATTGTTTCACAGTCCATCACAAGCTGATTTATACTAGGTGGTTCAGTCACAGGAGATCAGCCACCTTGTTTGCTTCTTCTCACACTTAATTCCTGCTCGAAGAAAACAGCGGCAGCAAGAGAATACTTCTCCCTACTGCTATGGTAGTGATGCAAGCCATTTGTAGCACTTTGCAATATTCTACTTCCACACGTCATGTCTCTAGTAAACAAGATTTTCTCCCACCAGCCCCACGGCCAATGCATGACTGTACAGTCCCACCAAGAGAGTTAATTCTCAAATGACAGAAAACACATTATTGTACTCCCACACTTTGCTTTGTTGTTCTATAATTGTGCAGCTGATCCTCCAAGAATCACCAGTCATTCTGAAGCATTAACGGACGCTGTTCCAAGTGTAACTACCAGGGTCAAGACTAAGGAGTCAGAGGTTAGTTAATCTCCAAGCTTATGATTATGAGCAGTACAGGCCCATATATGAAGCAATTTTCAGTTGGTCTGGCAGTGAGAGCTTGAACGATGTAGGCACTGTTGAAATATAAGCACATCAAAATCTTGCCTTCAGAGATTGTTTCTGGTAGATGAAATCAACACCAGACCTAACCAGTGAGCCTCAGTACTCAATTAGTGATGTGTATGGCTCAGTTCGGTGGTGTTTAGCAAACTGTGGTCCGGTGGACATTAGTGCTGGACCTACCACACCTACTTCTACGGCCCTGCAATAGGACCACACAGTTAATTATCAATGCTAGGACCATCAAACATACACTGGATCCAGGGGGTTTATTCAGTCTCTTTTCCAGGATTTCAACAGCTAGCTAGTAAACATCTATGAGCCACAAGCGTTCAAAATACCTTAATCTAAACTTGCTGCAAATAGGGATGTGTCCACCCTTGGGACTTCCTCTCCATCTCCCATAAAGCATGCTTACTGGTGCTTCAGCCATGATGAAGGCTCTCTACTAGTAGCGTGTGGTGACTGTTTTATTTTATAATAGCACATCAAATTCAGCCCAGAACCTGATGATGTAGGCGCTATTACTAGTAATGTGCTCTTGGTGCTATTGACTTCATTTAAATTACATTCGGCATTGTGCTGTTACACGCAAATGTGTAAAGCTTGGTAGGTGTGAACAAAGGAGTGCTGTGAGTAACCAAACCATGGATAATATCCATGAATCAAACTATTCAACAAGCGAACCTGATGAATCAGGTAGTCTGAATGTAATATGTGACTTAGAATCCGCTGTCATCATTGTCTGTGGTAGTTAGGAATTGACTGCAATGTAAGTCGCATGTACCATGCATGCTGTCCTCCTCCCCAAAGAAGAGTGAGACTTGCATAGGTTTGTTTAGAGACGACAGCCAAATGAAACCCTGAGAGACTACCGAATGACTTGTGTCGCATTTGGAGTTGCTTCATCATCATTTGCAGCAAATCCTCAGCTTTCTCAAACAATTCATGAATCTGAAGGCTTTGCTAAGGCACTTGGCGTTGAGTGGAGCGCCAGCCTAGGCAGCTTCCGGCTGACTGTTGCCGAGTTCCCTCATCTGGAGGTGACTACAAAGCAAGCACTTGTCTCAGACGTTGCAAAGACCTTTGACATTCTCGGTTGGTTTGCTCCTATCATTGTCAAGGTGAAGATATTGCTGCAGAGGTGGTGGGAAGCTGAATTGGATGGGATGACTCCGTCCCTTCTGCCATTCGGGAGACCTGGGAGAGTTGGAGATTAGAACATCCTATACCCTGTCCAGGAAGCTGATTCCTCGTTGCTACTTCCCAAACAGTGTGTCAGTACAACTTCACGGCTTTAGTGATGCGGCGGAGTCCGCTTACTCCAGCTAGCATCATATATCTCTGAATGGTGGACACTAACAATGTGGTACACATATTGCTAGCTAGTTATTGCCAACACCAAAGTTGCACCATTGAAACGACTGACCATACCTCGATTGGAATTGTGTGGAGCGAATCTCTTGGCTGATCTTCTTCACCATGTGAGAGGAGTCTTCGGTATTCCCAGCGATAATGTGTTTGCATGGACTAACAGCATCGTCGTCTTGAGTTGGCTCTTTGGGACTCCATGTCGGTTCAAGGTGTTGATTGGTAATCGTGTCTTGAATATCATTGATCACATACCTCCCAACTGGTGGTAGGGACAACCCTGCAGACGCTGGGTCAAGAGGCATGTTTCCTTCAGAGTTGTTGGAACATGAGTTGTGGTGGGTTGGGCCCGACTGGCTTCATCAGGCAGAGTCACAATGGACTTGTTCAACCTGAGCTTATGCATGAAGTTCCTGTTCCAACTGAAGAGAAAGAGATTTCCTTGATGGTATTGTTCACCATGCCACCTTCACTACCAATAGGAAAGATTTTCATGTTATACACGTCTTACGCATGTTATAACCTGGTCAAATGGTTTACAAACTGGTCAAGGGTTTGAAATCAGCTAGGCCATACCATAACTAGTGCATACGTGGGTGACCATGCAGAGAAGCTTTGATATAATTTGGCAGTTGCAGAACATTTGTATAATGGGGGTGGGGGTGGGGATTAACCATCGCGAAAGTACCGCACCAGAACTGTTTTATGCCTATCTTGCTTCCTTACTTTTAGCTGGTTCTGCTATATCCATAAATCTCCATACATTTTTACACTTGTAAACTTGGAGTGCTTGTACATTGTATGCAAAAACACACTGGTACTTATCCTGAGTTTATACTGAATGCAAGAAAGAAGTAGCTACTTCACATTAAATTTTTACACCTGACAGATTGGAGTTACTGAAGATGGTGTCCAGTATCGAAGTATTCTTCGTGTTCTCAAAGACAGTCCGAAAGACTGCTCAATATCTGATTTTAATGAGGTCCACACCAGTATTCAGACTGAGGTCCGGTATAAGCTGATTATTGACCCAAGTGAAGATGGTTCCCTTGTGAGGCTTCTCTTCAAATATGGTGTACTTAACCAAACCCGACTGTACATTTGCAGTGACTTCCCAGGAGACAGCCATATGAGGGTAGGTATGGTATTCGATGGTAAATATAGACTGTGAGTACATTTATGCCTTTCACCTTATTCCTCAGGTCAACACTATTTCTCAGATCAGGCATTCAGTTGCGGCTGGTCACACCATTCTCATGTCTCAGACTGATGAAATTCATGAGAGCTTTTATGACCTTTTTAACCAGCGTTTCCGATGTATTGAGGATCCGGAGCATGGCACTCACTTCTATCCCAACATAGCAATTGGGGCTCACTCAAAGCCATGTCACGTAGACCCAAAGTTCCAATGTGTGGTAGTTGTGAGAGAGTCAGACATTGATAAAACACCAACACCATTCCTGAACCGATTTGAGAAATACCGCTTCACTCACCAGGAACTGCTTCTGACAGTTCAGCAAAGTTTGCCTCCATGTTTACGCATCTTAATTGAGATGGTATCTGTAACGGTAAGTAGTATTTCATTTATTATTTCCTGATACCTTAGTCATTGTTTTCACTTGGTTTGAATCCAGGTTGGTGACTTTGCCAAGAATGTCATGCAAGGGAAAACCAATCTCTATGGCTTTGCTGAAGAGACACTTGATTCCTTGATGCTCACATTGTTACCACCCATTGGTCATGAGTATAAGAGGATACCTCTGAAACAAAATAAGGAGGATGTGGACATTAAAGTATTCATTCTGAAATGTCTACTGGATGCTCTTCAGGAGAATGCAGGTTTCCAGATTCCTAAGGTACGTACTAGTCCATTATCATTAGGGATGATTTTATGAAGCAGTTTATCAAACTCTAATTCTTTCCTCATCCAACACTCTACTCATGATATAGATTTTAGCCTTATATTTCTCAGCCTCCCTTCTGCTTTTCATACTTCAGAACAGCTTGGGACCACACCATGGAACCTTGAATGTAACATATTTCTGTTCTAAATTACAGTACTCAGTTGCAGAGTTGCAGTCTGACGCTGATCAACTGTTTGATGCCATCCTGACAGAAGACCGTGAATTCAGCCATGCATTTACTCACATCCAACATGGAAATGCACTAGCAGTGGTGGATGAAGCTCTGCATGTCTTGTTCCATGGTCCGCATTCAGATGAAAAGGACGCTCCCATTGACATTCATGTTGATGCATGCCTTGTAATTTCTTTGTTGCTGCAATGGCTTGTCCGCTATCTTTGCCGGCGACTGATACAGTTACTCACACCTGAAGCTCTTGCTGTTCACCTACACAAGATTCCAATAGTGTACGTGCAGAGCTACCTAAAACTCCAGGAGCATTTCAGTTTGAAAAATCTGGTGGCAAAGCAATTCGAAAAGTTGGAAGGGAACCAGTGGTAAGTGATATAGTTTTTGCCCATGACCTTAAGCCACTTTACCATTAAATACAGAAAGTGTTTTGCACTGTTCAACATTCTTCATAATGTGGTCAATGTTTCATTGTGCACATAAACTGAGAATATCTTCCCGCAGGGATACATCAGTTTGTGCCACCAAGCTGCTTTGCTTCACACGATCATCGCCACTAATCCTACAACTTCCTCCAGAGTTTCCAAGTACTTCACTTTGCACTTCTGTCATGGAATCCCAGACATTTTTAATCGAGCATGTTTTAGGTGATACTCACTTGATAATGATGTGCAAAGTATCATCGCAACACACCCAGAGTAAATTGGAAAAGCTGCTGGAAGATTTCATGAAGTCAGATTGCTGCCTGCTCTTTCTCACTGCAAGCATGCAAGATGTTACAAAGAAAATGGTGAACCACCTCAGAGTGATTGTTGAAGAAGCAGAAAGTCAGATCAAGAACACTAATAAACTGTTTGTGTTGCTTCTTCACTTTCCACCAGCAATGTTCTTCACACCATGTTATTCATCTCTCTTTCTACAAGGCTGGGATCACCACTACCTTGATTCCATAACTCCTGAAACAGTAACAAGAGGGGCTGAAGTTAGAACTGTAGTAGACATAGAAGATTGGTTCCAGCAGTGTTGCCATACACCCAGTCTTGATGGTTTCCATTTGAAACATTTGCTGGCAAACCAACTTAAAAAGTTGCAGGAGAATCAGTGGTAAGTGTAGTGCCTCTGACCTTCACTATGAATATTGTTTGCACTTTTTTTTTCATCCTGTGTTGTCACTTCAAAATACTGGTAATCTGCACATGAACTGAGTGTTATATTTTCCAACAGGGATAAATCAGTTTGTGCCACCAAGCTACTCTGCTTCACACGATCGTCAGCACTTATCCAACAACTTCCTCCGGAGTTTCCAACTAGTTCACTATCCATTGCTGACAAGACATTTTTAGAGGAACATGTTATGGTTGATACTCACTCATTAATGGTGTGCAAAGTATCATCACAACACTCCCAGAGTAAATTCGACAAGCTACTTGAAGATTTTATTAAGTCGAATTGCTACCTGCTCTTTCTCACTGCAAGCGTCCAAGATGTGACCGAGAAAATGGTGAACCATCTAAGAGTGATTGTTGAAGAAGCAGAAAGTCAGATCAAGAACACTAATAAACTGTTTGTGTTGCTTCTTCACTTCCCACCAGCAATGTTCTTCGACCCATGTTACTCATCACTCTTCCTACAAGGCTGGGATCACCACTATCTTGATGGCAAAATGGTGGCTGCACTTGAATGTATGCTTGAAGATGCTGTTCCAGTCATCGCATCAAGGTCGGTTTTAAAGACAGGGACAAATGCCTCACAAAGGACAAACCTTATTAGCGATTTGCTTCTCAAGAAACGTATTGGTATTGTCCTTTCTCAACGATTTGCTAAATATTGGAATCCTCAAACAATGGTGGAACTAATCCAGAAGGTCTCCAGTTTTACCTATAGCCAGAAATCCACACCCAATATCTCAGATGCAATCCGAACCACTTTCCGATCTTTGTTCTTTGATTTTTTGGTGTACATGTTTGGCAAAATTAATGCAGACTGCAATCTTGGCATCCTCTTGGATGAACAGTGCACGCTACCTACCCTTGATCTCTTCTTGAGTCTACTTGAGACTGTACCAGTTCCAGACTTAAAATCACTGCGTGCAACCATTATTCCAAGTTCACCAAAGGAATCCAGCTATCATCCAAAGTTTCCATTTTTCAAGTATGTGTGTGAAGCAATGCACAAGTGCATTGATGAAAGTATAGAAAGAGTAAACCAAGGAACTTGGCCTAACCTGCTACAAGGAAACACTGACCAATTGCAAGAGGACATGGAGGCATCTATTGCCATGTCTACAACTTCACTCCATCCCAGCACCATTGATGTGCACAGGAGTAAACAATTAATGGAAGAAATGTATTGTAAAGAGGTGAAATTACGTATAAAGGTAAGACAAAGTATGATAGTATTTCATGCTTTGAGTGTTCAGCTGGTTAGAGCAATAATGTTGAAGTTGTGAATCCAAATACCACTGTCCGCTTTTGTGCAGAGCTACAAATGTAGCTGTTTTAGTTGTAGTGATGTTTTTGCCCTGTGATCTGAACCAAAGTGTAGTAGCTTTGAAGCCATACTGTAACCTTGGGTATGTAGATGGTGTTAAGCATTGCCAGTGTTTGCTAGGACTTAATGTCCTTATTCTTGACTAATGGACTAAAGAGATTAACGGTTAGTCTCTTTTCATGTTTGAAAGCAGCATCTATAAGATGGTCTATTGATAATGAATGTCCCATGGTAATTTAATCCATAACTAGAGTCCTTTATGGTAGAAAGTTGGTGATTTATAAACAAGTATGCTTTCACATCACATTTTCATCCAGTACTATAGTGACTTAATTGGAAGGAGTACATCAGTAATTGATAGCATCATACTTTCTTTTTCTGTGTTTCAGGGAAGTGAGAAAATTATTGAAGTTGCAATTGAAGCCATGGAAGTTGATGATACACTTTGGGTTCGTTATTTTGACGACTTTGCACGGGGCAAGCTCCATTTGCCTACTGAGATAACACCCCTCACACGTCAAATCCTGCAGGTGTATATAGGCATTGATGCACTTCAATCCAGTGATACCCTTTCTAAAGTAGTATCTCTCCATGTTCGTCATCATGTACACCAACTTGATATCTCTAATGTGGTGAGGGTGCTAAAACCAGTGTCAGAACTGGAGAGTTCATCTCTCGAACCTGATCCCTCAACAACGCTTACCTTTGAATCTCTTGTGTCACCAAAGCATAGTGCAGGCCATAAGCGGCTACCTAACATCTCATCTTTCATTGTAACCAAACTGTTTGAAACATTCTGTGAAGCTGCTCTGAAAAGTACTTTTACAGTCAAGCTGACCCAATGTTGCAAGAGCTACTTGGACATGGTAAGTTCACTCATTGCATGCTATCTCCTACCTAGGGATGATACATTAATTTTGTTGACTAAGGTTATAATATTGTCTACAGATGTCTATACCTTCCATGGAAGAGGATATTCTGGGTGGTCTCACTGAAGGAAATGAATCACAGCTGAACATCATGCATGCCACATATCTGCTGATGCAGTGTTGCTCTGAATCCTCTGCTGCTGATGTAGCCAAGCAACTGTTTTTAGCATTGCATTCGAAATACTACTTTGAGAAATCACCGGTAATCACTTGCCAGTGTACTTGCTACTTGTTGCGTATATCATGACAGCCTATTGTTTTTCCTTGGTGCAGGGTAGAGGCAGGTGTCCACGGCTGAGGGAAATAGCTTTGGCTGGCACGGATCTGTTGTCAGAAGCATCAAACACTTCCTCTATTGCCCAAGGAAAGAAGAACCAGTGTATGAGGTCCTACATTGATGGCCTGTTTGCATTCTTCTTCTCAGCACAACGTGCAGCAATCAACATTGAAGATGCGAGATGGTTCCTGGAGATAGCCAACAAGCATGCCCAAACCAGCTTCACTCAAGCTGTTGCAGCATCTGATGAAACAAGCCCTTTTGTCAACTGTATATCACTAAATGTTTTCAAGTTGTATCTCTCCAGAATCCTTGGAAGTGTCGATGTATCAAAAGAGCAAACTATCAATCCACAGGTAAATTTAAAATCTCGGAGTAACAGTTCCATTCAATTCACTTTATTAATTGTACACCTGCAGAACAAGGAAATGATTGCCCTGGTGCTGATGTCACAAGGAGTCTCTGGTTCACACGGACCATACATTCCTACATTCTATCAGCTTGAAGGAAGTCTGCACATTTGCTCCATTGAAGCATCCAATGTCAGTTAGTATGGCAACATTACCATTATTGCAACTTACCAACCATTACCCTACATTTCAGAACGCCTTAATGCAGCAGCCCTTAGCTCACCTGTACTTCCTGATGGTACTTGAGCAACTACAGATAAAAGCACATAGTGCAAATTTCCTTATTCGATGTGCTTCGAGGCTTGATGAGG
Source organism: Axinella damicornis (assembly GCA_963931865.1). Taxonomy (NCBI): domain Eukaryota; kingdom Metazoa; phylum Porifera; class Demospongiae; order Axinellida; family Axinellidae; genus Axinella; species Axinella damicornis. The sequence goes on along the minus strand of OZ007506.1, from coordinate 14,075,115 downwards.
TTAGAACATTAACCTCGTAAGTCATTATAGTTTAGTGTATGAAATTTGTTTGTAACTTCGCTCTGTTCTGCAGCGATATAACAGCCATGCAACTCCAGACACTACAAAACTATTGCTCTTCATTGAGTATCAAGCAGTCATCCAAATTCTCTGCCAGCAGCTAGTATCTTTCTTTGACCCTCAAGATCCAAAGAAGATTGAGGATGTGAGGGGTAGTGTTATCACTGTTGTGTGGGTTGACCAGAACTGCAATGTATGTATAGTACTGGAGAGTGGACACTCATCGTAACTAGTTATTGATGTAGTCCTGAATCAATTGTGTTTGTGGTCTCACTCCTCTTGTAGTTATTCTCAACTCGTCTGGTCACTGGAGTTAATAGTATCTTGGATGATGAAAGAACTGGTGGCAGTAGTACCGATGTTAGTGGTCATGGACTTGTATTTGCACTGCATTTACAAAGACAACTGAAAAGTGCCAGTAAACTGATCCAGCTGCTGCGTGATGACCAAAGCACTTTCGTCAGGAACATCCACTGTGTGAAACCTCTGCAGACTCTGACTCAGGTATCATAAAGCGAGAAAGAGAAAGAGAGCTTGTACTCTGATTTTCTTGAAATGCAAGCCAGTCTTTTCCTTTCAAATTTATCTTAGGTCAAGTGCTAGGTACCCTGAAGAAAACTATCACAGTCTAGTCAAAATTAATCTTATAAACAGCCGACCAAGAACCCCTCAATCATTGCCTATAATTATAGTACGTAGGTTTACGGACAGCTTGCCTCTTAATTGTAACGCTGTGACTAAGCAATACATCTATACCCACCTCTTTAAGAAATAATATGTCTTGATGTGCTATCGCTCATAACACTGAATATGTACCCTTCTATACCCTACAGGGCCAACCAAAAGATGTGGCTCACCTCTTTCCGTTCATTGCTCCTGAGGAGAGTGATAGTGAATTAGGAAAATTGTATCAACAAATTCACAATATTCTAGTGGATGTGCACAATACACAGCAGGATAGCCAGTCTAGTCAACTGGCAATAAACAGACTGATCAACCTTACAAAAGAAAGGTAATCCTAGTAAATTGAGGCCAAATGTGTGCAGCCTAATCTGACTATAACTTCAATTATATGTAGCTGCAATGACACTACCATGATGAAACTGCGAGATGACATCTCCATAAGAAAATGGAATGCTTTCCAAATGCTTTTATGGCTCTGTGCCTAATACAAATTCTTCTGCAACAAAAAGGTTAATGGAGACCTATCTTGTTGTAAGTGACTGGTGTTATTTTCGTTCTTGTTATTGAACCACAGAGTCATTCCAAGTTTGTGGCTGATACAATTGGAGAACATTTGAGAGGCCTCCTGGATGATCAAATGATCTGTCTCCTGCAAAGCTTCATCTACCCCAAGAAAATGATGATTGAAAGACCAGAAGATCCTCCTGTTCTAGATGAAAATGCTCAAAGGTTCACCTTTACCAAGGATTTCCAGGTAGTGCCTCTGCAGCAGCAAGGTGTTGGCAAGCAGAGAGATCCCATCTTTGAGCTCTTTAATCCACCAGCTGATGCTAAAGAAGGTAGATTTGCATGCAGTCTTAAAATACCTTCGCATAATAATATATCAAATGCAATAATTATGTCCACTAACATAATATTATGCATCTCCAGATCAGTTGGAAATTCAACTGCGCCATGCCTTGGCCAACATGGTGGCAGCAGTGCTTGCATGTCCTCCTCGATCAAACCACTTGTGGTACCACTTGTTTGCAGCAAATGAGTTAAAAGACACACACATGACTGGCTTTATGGTAAGAGTGTTGTTTGTGACTCTAATAATTGTAATAGATATCTTAGGGCTGCTATTTCATCTCTTGACACATAATTATGCAGTTTAGTGGAAAGATCATGAAGGAGCGTCTCTATGACTGTGGAGTAGAGCTATCACCTGATGGCACATATGGTCGGCCAGATTACATCCATCATGCTACCAGGGGTACTCTCAGTCTACAGTCCCTCTACCTCCTCCTCTGGGCCAACTTTGGAGGCTTTTGCATGGCCCTCATCACTCAACCCGATGCCCAAGAGAAAATCAGTGGTCCAGTGATTTCAACCTGGCAGCATATCCGCCACTACTGTGTTTCACAACTGCGTAGTGTGTGGTGGCATATGAATAACAACCTCCAGATGTCCACTGAGGAGCTCTCGTTCTTCATCATGAGATGCATGCAAACTATGATGGAGGTAGTTGTGGGACACTTGATTTATGCATGACTGTATGATTCTCAAGATCAGGCATCTAGCAATCAACCATGCATGTGTTAAGATTAGTTTCAAATACCTGTACCGTTCTTCTACGCAGATTCCTCACATCTTCCATGAAGGGAAGTTTAGTTCCATGGAGGAACTGGATGCATACGAGACAATGTGGCATAAACGCATCTTCACTGAATGTTATTCAACAATTCATAGCAGGGTAAGAAGATACGTATAATTATCAATCTTTAGCTGTGCCACAGTTTTGAAAGATGTCATTCATCATTCTATTTCTACAGTTCTCCTCATACTGTGAAGTATGGCAGAACACACTGTTAAGACACCTGAGGTGATTGACATAATTATTTTCAACTGAGTAGCAGGTATTTAATATCCTATTCTTTCCTCTGCAGTGCACTGGGGACCCATTTTCCTCATTTCCCTACTGAGGAGGAGTTCTCACTGTCTATGCTAGCATCAGCAAATGTCAGTGATGTCTCACAGAACAAATTTTATGTTCTCTCCAAATTTGCACTGATGTACCCTCGTCTGAAAGCTGGAGGAGCTCTCTTGCCTGACCTGATAGAATTCTACCAGTGGATTCACAGAGAATTAGCATATCTGGTGACAATGAACTATGCACGAAAGAATGGGCTTGAGGAGGTGATCACTAAAGCTGACCAAAAGTATGAAGAAATTGACCTTTTCCAGTTGTATGAACGAGTTAAAGGTAATTGTCTGCTAATATTACATTGTTGCATGGGTGGAGTATTACTCATACGAATTTATCACTGAAGTTGTACTCCAATTCAGATGGCTACAACAGGTATGTGGAGGTAATTGGAGGAAGCATTGGTGCTGGGGCCTGTGCCAATGTGAAAAGAAATGCAAAGATCTACAAGATCGATGATGATACGAAGATGCTCCACTTCCTATCCAAAGAACCTGGAGGAGCCAATGACTGGTTGTTTATTGTGATAGATGACATTGTAAGTATTGCATATTTACAAGTATGGAGGTGCATGGTATATTCATTTTGCTGACATCCATATGTTATAGGTCACCTTTCACAATGAGTTCCTGCGGGATATCTTCCAAGCCATAGCCTCACCAGAGCAGTCACACGTCAGGACTTGCTTTCCAGACCAACAGGAAGACTATGCTGTCTACCCAACAGAAGTGAACAATGACGTTTGCATTGTGCCGAAGGCAGAGGGGTTAGTGAAATTGCAATGTAATTTTAATCTAGCAAAGCAAGAACAAACATGCAACATACTGTAAGGCCTGTTAAGCAAATCTCACAGTTTATTGTATGTACGTGTACAGAATTGTACCAGTAATCCACGGAAGTACAACATAAGTGAGAGCGTGGACAACTGATCTAGCAAGTTTGTCCCTCTTTTTTGTGTGCAACATCCAGCTTGGAGAACACCTTGTGTTTGTGTGTGTGTGTGTGTGTGTGTGTGTGGGGGGGGGGGGGGGGGGGGGGGGGGGGGGAGTATTTTGTTCCTTTTTGATGTCAGTCATATATACCTATGTGCTATCCTAGTTCACTGAGAAACTGTATCTGGAAAAGTCTATGATTCCATTGCACCTTTACACGCCCTACCCCTTGTCTAACTTTCAGCTCTGAGAGCATCAGTGAACATCTGCAGCTGCTTCGTAGTAGATACCTTGAACCACAAGAAAGGATTCAGCAAAGTATGTTTGATCTGCAGAAACTACAGGAAGACATTGTCAAAGTCTACTTGGTGGGAAAGCCCCTAATCAAAGATCCAGCAGATCACCTCCATGTGTGCTTCAAGTTCAAAGTTCTACGTCCTGACATCACTGCTATGGGTGTTTCAGAAGCTCACTTGCAGATCCTACGTGGAAATCTCAAAGTAAACTTCAAGGTATAAGGTATACATGCTAACTGGAAATTTCAACAGGTAGCTATGCATGTTTGATCTACAGAAGCTATACCACTCACAGTCAATATGTTCGGCCTTGGCTTCTGCCATTCAACAGTTTAATCTGCATGCCTATTGTACAAGTAATTAGCTTGTTGGGGAAAATTTGAGAGCAGGAGATAATTATGTAGTCTCACCCACTCATGATAACCACCCAAGCACTGCCCTTGAATAGTAGTATTTTTGTAGCCTCGTACCCAGGCCCACACGCGGAAGTGGCGTTCCGTGTGTGAGCCTGGGTACAAGGCTAGTATTTTGGCTAGTGATTGTGGAGGGTATGAACATAACCATGCAGTTTGCTGTATGACAATTGGGGGTAGTCTCGCGGGGCCAGACCCACACGGATGGGAGGGTCTGGTCAAGTTGCAACGACTCTCTTGTTCTGCGCAGTCAGCACATAGACCATTCTTCAAGTACTGTGTGAAGAGCGGAGAGTAGATTGGGGGGATGTCATATTCTTTCTAGCTATGTTTTGTGAGGTAGCTAACTGAAAGAAGAAGTGAGAAATAGCTAGATTAGAGATGCTGTGTGTATACTGCTTTGTAGCAAAGCGTGCACAGCTACTTGATCAAGTTTGTTTCAGTGTTGAGTACCAGCATCCCGCCAGTTACTCTGAATCATCAACTGGCTGTTCTCAAAATTGTGCAGCGTAAATGAATAATATAAACATTTGATTACTTCAGAATGGCCTACAAAGATTCTGACTAGCTACACCATCGTGATCGCTATCATGCAGTGACACACCTGTACAATTTTGGTGCTGAAACTCACCTTGGTGGTGGAGATGCCAACACTTTTGTGGTGCCGTCGGCCGCCATTGCTCGATTGTTCACTTCGACATTCATTGCAACTTACAAAGATTGCGACCACACAGCCGTGATCACTAACGCTTACATGCCGAAACTCACCGTGCTGGCGAAGTTGTAAGTGCTGTAATAAGTTCTTGTCTTCCCTTTCGCTGCCATTGCTGACTCGAATGACCGAGCATGCTCGTCAAGTGATACGAGCATTAATTGGAATGAGCTGCAATACCTAACTTGCGTGACAAGCAAGTTGCAACTGGTTGCAGTGCGGCTACCAGGAGTGTGGTTGCCCCTCATTCATAAGTACAATAATTGCCCTTCAGTTGAATAGCAGCTGCATGATAGCCATGGTTTCTGATATAGCCGGCTCACACATACAATTGAATTTCTATGAATTGTCCATACATTTGCATACATAGCAAGCACTACCAGCCACTAACAGGAAAGCACTGGAGTGTGAGTTCCACTCTGCTGACTGTCACTTGTTGATGGAGGTGGCTTCAGGACTGAACAAGGCAACAGAGCATCTTGTGAAGGTGTATGATAATCGTGCAAGTAAGAATATTCAGGAAATAACTATGACAAACCATTTTTCTTATCTGTAGAGCTTGAATTTTCCTGACCAGCTAGATGAAATAGAGCTACAACAAATGGCTCTGGCAGTATTCTTATGCACTGTATATGGGAAACAAGGAGAAACGGTGGGAGAGGATAAGAAATTGGAAATGGAGGTTTTGAAGGACATTGGCATTCAAAGGTTAGTTTCATGCTTGGCATTTATGTTTCATTCCAAACTCAGCGGCTGTTGAGGTTTTTTTATGCGTGTATGTGTATAGGATGTGCCCAAGGCCAATCCCAATTGAGGCTCTTCGAAAGGCTAGCAGTATATCTGATAATAAGCCAGCAACAGACTCAGTTTCTTATGGTGGGCCCACGTGTATTCTGTTACCAGGGCCGGCGCAGCAGGGTGGGCCAGGTGGGCCATGGCCCACCCAATTCTCAGGCCAGGTAGTTTGTTTTTTTTACCTGTCGCTCCATCGCGACATCGAGCATCAAGGCAACATCGAGCCCTCAGTCGATCGACACTCGCACTCGTATTCGTGATCGGGTCATAGCCTTGTTCCCAGGCACCTGGGAACGAGGCTATGACCCGATCACGAGTGCGAGGGTCGATCAGCTAATTATAAGCTGTGGTGATTCGTTCCGTCGTACCTAGCCTCGTTCCCAGGCCCCGCCCAGCTGAGCAAGAACGAAGCACATGGTGGCCGCTGGACCTGCAATCCTCTTACATCTGGAACTTGCAGTGCAAAGCACGAAGGTGCCACAAGAGCCTATCCTGATAACTGAAAAATGAAGGTGAATTTTTTTTTCCGCGCTTCGCACGGACTGATCAGCACTTCATGCCTCTGCACACTGCCTTCGGCAGCGTCCAATGGATTCTGACCCACCCTATATCTTTTACAGTGATCTGGCCCTGTGGTTAGAATTGGTTGTTGACTGTCTAACTACCCCTATGCAGCCTTACTCCATCCGAGTTCAAGTCTCAGCTTGCTTGTTTGCTGTCACTGAAATTGGCCTACCTCTATTCCACCTTGGAGCTGTTTGTTCAGTGGATCAAGGATGGAACATACGACTTCCACCACCTCCCCCTGGTCATGAAGAAGCACCTGGATGATACAGATTTGGAAAAGTTGCAGAATGTTGCTGTAGCGTTTGGAGGTGTGTGATTACATTTTGACCAGACTGTGAGGAAATTCTACTCGCCTAGATATAGATTCTACTACAGTGGAACCCCTCTTAGATGACACCCCTTAATTAAGGACACCTCCTTAATCAGGACACTTGACCAAGTCCCAACTTCATAACTATTTACTGAAATGATCGCGAGGACAGCTACCAAAGGAGCCCTATGCAAGGGTGTCCATTTAGAGGGTTTCCATTGTAGCTATATACTCCAACTACTGTTTGGTAAACTAACTCTGTTAAGTTTGTTTCCACGATCTAACCATTACAGGTAATCCTATAGCACTCCAGGATGGACTGAACACATTTACAGATGTGTTGATACATGCTGAGTCACGCATGAGGAAGACTATTGCAGAACATGTACAGGTATATGCCGGGTGGTACTTTCACAGGGCTGTCAGAGGCAGGGTGGCCCACCCCCACATTTTGCAAATAATGCAGATGCTCATGGTTGTGAAGAAACATAGATGGTCTTACTTGTGACTTCTGCTTACTTGTGACTTCTGACACTATCACACACTGGTCAATGGCCACTTCATCCCTTCGGCAGCCCAGTTTTGTGCCAGTTTTGTGCCATGACATGAAGTTGCCTGGGATTATAGGCAGGAAGCTGTTTGCCTAGTTTCATTTACTACTGGTGGTGCGAGAGGGGGCATCAACAGGTTGGCACATGGAGGGGGGGGGGGGGGGGGGGGGGGGGGATACTCAAAAGCCACCTGTGGAGGCTCTTTCATGAAACAGTGCAAAATTAGTAAGCTGTGAAGCAAGAACCATCCAAAGACTGTCGCCATAATTTTCTCAGGAAGGCCTCTCGTTCACTCTTTCCACTTACCCCTGAAGGCCTTTATAATAATTATGCTAATTTCATCATTTGCCAACAGAAACCCATCCGAACATTCCTGAGAGAACTACAGTTGGTTGATGATGATGACACACTACTGAAGATGATCCCAGAATCTGTTCTTTGTCAAAACTATGTGGACCTCCGGGTTGAGCTCAGAAGGTATGTAATTATAAGCCGTGGTGAAAACCCGGACCGGACCGCGGGTAGTACTAAAACCCGGAACGGAACGGAACGGAACGGAACGGAACAGCCATTTTTCATTGCTCAGACCAAGTAAACCATTTTTCTGCACAGGTGGTGCCGAAAACGAATCCTCAAAGGTTAGTACACGGCATATACTTAGCCTCGTACCAAGGTACGAGGCTAGTATGCACTGTACCGTGTACGGTAATGCGCACGAGTCAGTGAGCTCGGTGTCCCAGCGTAGTGAAACCAAGGTACGACTTCCTTTCTGCCAGTAGCATTCAGGGTTAGGCTAGGCAGTTAGTACAGGTAGTCTGGCCAGTGAGACTTGCGTCGTACAGTAGATATGCCGCTGAATGGCGAACGGTACCGTAACACGCTCACCGCATACACGTACTGGCTAGCTAGCTATATCGATATCCATGCTTTCATGTATGTAGCTACATTCTTGTAGTAACACCTACTGCACTGCATGTACTTTACCTTGGCAGCTACATGTACTTTACGGTACCGCCCGTGCAGCACTAGTCAGAAAAAGGTCTTACCTTGGTCTCAGCGACGAAAAACGACTGTTCCGTTCGTTCCATTCATTCCGTTCCGCTCCGTTCCGTTCCATTCCGTTCCGTTCCGGGTTTTAGTACTACCCAACCGGACCGTACCGGACCGACCGGAAGTAGTAATTAGTGTCTCTCTTTTTTTTTTTTGCAAAATAGCAAGGGATGCATGAGTAGCATACTTAAAGAGCTAATACGAGCATACATCCAAATTAACTTAAATACAATGGTACAATGATAAGGAGTGCTTGAAAGTGGCAATGGAATTAGAATGGACTACAGAACTAGGTAAGTTGTTCCACAAAGAAATCGTATTGGGGAAAAAGGAGTACATGAATCTATTAGTATGAGCAAATGGACGGACAAAGGTGAGATCATGAACATGCCTGGATGAAACATGTGGTACCCTGCATGAAAGAGTTTCGATAGGAGCAACGGACATCCCATGCACATAATTGTACAAAGTGCACAATTTCAGCTGTTTTCTGTGTGCAGCCAAGGTGGGAATATTGAGGTCCTCCAGCATAATTTAAATCCCAGCGTTTGAGGCACACCCGACACGCAAACTTTTGGACACTTTCCAGTGTTTGTTGGTCCTTCAGAAGATAAGGGTCCCAAACTTGGCTGGCGTATTCGAGGTGAGGCCTAACGATGGTGATATATGATTTGCGAACGATGTCAGTATCAGCACATCTGTAGAATTGCCAGAACAGCAATCCGACTAGCTTTCGGGCTTTGGAGGTAATAAAATTTATGTGATTAGTCCAGGAGAGATCAGATGAAGGTACTTGACACTGTCGACAATTTCCAGTAAAGACCCATTTAGTGAGAGGTGGGCAGGGGCTGGAACAGGCTGTCTCGTACTAGAGAACACCATAGCTTTGCACTTGAAGGGGTTAAATGTCAGATAGTTGTTATCAGCCCATAGCCCAAATGCGTCAACATCCTGCTGTAGTAGTTGGAAGTCAGATGCCTGCCTGATAGGCCTGTATAACAGAACATCATCAGCATGTATGACTAGCTTGCTCCCAGGAGATAAAGGTAGCTCCGCAATTCCATTAATGTAAATCGGGAAAAGGAGTGGCCCAAGAACAGAACCCTGGGGCACACCAGACACAACAGGAACAAATTCCGATGTCGCACCACCAACTACAACACACTGCTTATGGTTAGTGTGATCCATTGTATGAGGAAGCCATCCAAGCCCATTGCCGGAAGCTTCTCAATCAGGGCCTTGTGGGGAACACAATCAAATGCTTTTGTGAAGTCAAAAAATACAGCACCTGCTTCTATACCAGACTCCATCATGTGGAACCAGTCATTTGTGGCAGTTAGGAGTGCCTGTACTGTCGATTTCCCAGAGCAGAATCCGTCTGAGAGTGGGTAGGCAGTTTGCAAGTGCACTAGGATTTTGCCATGTATATGTCTTTCCAAGACTTTACTGATCACCGAGAGCAGTGAGATAGGTCTATAGTTTTTTGCATCAGTTTTGTTCCCATTTTTAGGAATAGGCACTACAGAGGATGTTTTCCAGGCACCTGGGATCCTGCCAGTTGTTATCGAGAGATTTAGAAGTTTAGTAAGCACAGGGGCTATACTGGTAGCAGTAGATTTGAGCATTTTAGCTGAAATGTTATCTGGTCCATTAGCTTTGCTGGTGTCCAGTGTGAGCAGAAGTTCCAGGACCTCATCCACTGTGCAGAGGAGTTCAGGGGGACAGGCACTTCGGTCTAGTCGCTCCAAGCCATTGCTTGGGATGATGGGAGGTCTCCACTTGTAGAGAAAATAGCGGATCGCGAAGTAGCCATTGCTAGTAGCCATTGGGGCACTGCCTCGTGCAGGGAAGTCAGAGAACAGTTTAGTCTCGCAAGTTGGCTGATTTGCACAGTATTTCAAATCCACGAAGCATTAGCGAGGTAGTCGCGTGGGTCCAAGTCTGCCGCTTAGCGACGACCCGAATTCGAGGATGACTTGGAGGAGGTAACCAGGCATTTGCTGGCGTTCCACGGTGCTAGGTAAGTCACAGAGCTGAGCCAAGCGAGTGTGAGTAATCTATACTACAAAAGCATCGAGTACATTATTCTAGGCCTACTGTCCGTGAGACTCTCCCCCTGCTCTGCTAGCTATAAGCTTCACATGAATGCAACGCGAAGTACAAATGCAGTAGCAATACAGACAGTACCTTTGCTGAAGCTACTTCAGGTCCCACGAAACTCCAGCAGTTGCCTGTAAAGTGCTACATGTTATTAGTTGAAGTTTACACAACATCCGAGTCGTTTAGCTGGTGCTTACAATAATTATTGCTATTTCACTTCTGGTCGGTCCGTTCCGGTCTGGTCCGGTCCGGTCCGGTCTGGGTTTTCACCACGGCCGTAATTATACAAGTATGGTATAAGTGAGTTTCACTTTCATCATGGAACATGAATAACACAATAGGTTAACAGCCCAAATTAGCTGCCTGCAATGTGCAGTCACAGTAGCCAGTAGGACTTGATTTTTCATTCTAAACTTTCTACAGGTTAACACTTATTACACAACAGAAGGTTTCAGCAAAGAAACGTGGTGAGCTCATTTCGGAAAGCCATCGGGATGAACTTGTGCAAAAAATTTGGAAGGAAAATGGACTGAAGCATCTCCGAGATGCTGCCACTCCATTTGAGTATGACGAGGCATTCATCTACGATCCTAGCAAAGGTATGTATGGCTTCCAGGCGGGCTATGAGATCACAGAAGAAGAAGAGTTTGTGTTCATCGACCCAAATGACCATGAAGTTGACAGCCAGTCTCCGCATAATCAACCTGAGTCAACACAGTCCGTACCTCTCGACCTGGAAAAGCCTCAGGAAACATTTCAGCCATGTAAGGTTTAATTGTACGTAGCCCAGATGTGACATTAACATTTATGCTTCTCTTCTCTGTAGCTGATAAACCACATCTTGAGGAGATGGCCAGGACACTCTCTGTTGATGACATATTAGAGTTCCTTAAAGGGATTGAATTGGCAGATCTCACTGAACTCTTCAGTGAAAACGATGTGGATGGACGTCTGCTGATACAGCTTAGCGATAACGATCTGAAAGAACTGGGTGTTGCCAATGGTTTCAATCGTCGTAAGATTGTCACCAAGTTTAAAGCACACCTGGAATACAAACATGCACAGTAGGTATAGTAGAGTGAGTATGTGCATGTAGCTAGTATAGGTTTACATTAGAACCTTCCCTTACATTCCCCACTTTTTGCTGTGTAGTGAGTTGTTTTTGCTTTGCTGTTTTTGATACTAGAATATTTTCTTGCACTGAAGGCCATAAGAAATGTTGGCATGCACTGTGACTGAAGGCTTATCATAAGTCATGATTTCCACTCTTTGCTGTGTAGTGAGTTGTTCTTGCTTTGCTGTTTTGATATTAGAATTTTTTCATGCTCTGAAGGCCATGCATGCAGGTACAGCCCATACACAATATAATTACAGTTTATCAACTGCCAAAGAAAACGTGCAACGGGCTACAATGCATTGTTATATTAGAGAGTAGTCCAGTTTCAGGGAAAGGTATCTAGCCACATAGCTAATAATACACCATGTATATACTCCAAGTACATGATCAACGTGGAAAGTATTATGTGCTCAACAATAAGCATTTCTATAGTATGACTAACTATCTAACATATATTTGTCAACATTCCTTCTTAGGAGGGACAGTCGCTTCTGCTTCAGCTTTTTTTTTAGCAATGTGCATAATTATTATAATCATGCTGCACATTAAATGCCTAGTAATTTACCGGCACTTTACATGCTTTGATCAAATGCATGTAACTGCTATTTGGACCACATAAGCTGCACTGTTGAACGGGGACCTCTACGTATAACCAGCTGCAGTTCCCATCCCGGACCGATCGAGGCACGGAACCTGGATCGTGATAAAAATGTATAGGCGTTCGGTGAAGTCTGGATCCCAGACCGTGAAGGTCTGGAGTCCAGACTATGGCATGTGGCGCTGAGCTGAGAGATCAAGATAGCACGCATTCGGCCGATGAGAGTTACGTAACGAATCGAAACGATGCACGTATATTGTCATGTAGCCAATCGTCGACTGCAGTCACTGCACTCGTCGGAGAGGACTTCCAAGCAACTTCCTCAGTGCGATGGAAAGTACTTGGGCAGATAAGGAAGCGCTCCTGTCCACTACGCGCTACTGCCCATGGAACATAAAGACAAAGGCAGCCATCTTGATCAAAAGTCTACTCAGTAGCATGTCCTCGTACAGCCAAGAGTCTCGCACACTCCTTTCTGCTCTGTGCCGCCAGCTGGAAACCGCGCTGCCCCTCAAGGCCCCGCCCCCACCCGGTCTGCTCGAGTGCAGCAGCTGTGAGGGATTCATGGTCCAGCCCCTTTGTCTCCCCTGTGGCCACTCCGTCTGCAAGTCTTGTCTGGACAAACTCCGATCCTCCCTCACCCACTCCATTCTCTGCCCTCGGTGTAAGCACACCTACCCCCACAAGCCTCCTGGATCCACCAGTGACCGAAAACCCACTCTCGTGCTCCAGAATGCCTTTCAGAAATGGTACCCTACGTGGCTAGAAGCATGCAGCCATAGGATGGAGGGGAACCGGTTTGCACGAGAAGGAGACTTCCCACTGGCAGTGGGCTGGTACAACAAGGCTGCAGAAACTGGTATGCATCCTAGTCTTGTTCCCAGACCCAAACAATCCCAGCGAGGATCGCTTCCAGTACTGCAATACTGGAAGCGATCCGCGCTGGTGTTGTTTGGGTCTGGGATATGCATCCCACACTCACTTCCTTAACTGTTGTATTAGTCTCGGCCCCAGACCCAAACCAACCCCAGTGCCAATCGCTTCCAGTATCACACGTGGGGATACTGGAAGCGATTGGCACTGGGGTTGGTTTTGGTCTGGGGCCGAGACTACAGTGAAACCTCCCTTAGCGGTCACCTGAATAAGGCGGTCACCTCAACATTGCGGTCTGAAATTTGAATCCATAGTCTCCATACTTTACTGTTCTTCTTCTATAGCGGTCACCTGCGTAATGCGGTCACGTTGCTCCACCCCAAGCACGCTATAGCATGTTATAGCCAATAACGGGCACCGAGTGTGCGTGTACATGCACGCGTGCATTTAGCATTATACAAAGTGCCAAGCTGAACATACAAAAATGATGCAATCAAAGTCCTTAGTTGTCTTCTTCATGGAATTTACTTGAATCAATGTTGTTCAGTGTCACAAGAACCTTTGTAATGAGGTCAATCACACTAAAACTTCACATGACCGCTTTAGAGAGGTTTCTGTATTCCAGCCACCTCTCTAATGAGGCCAAATATCTTTGGCCTCCAGATGACTACGTTAGACAGGTTCCACTGTATATGTGACACCAGGAGCTTATGAGCGGCGGAGCCGCAAAGGAGCGTGCAACTACCGCATACGCCCGAGTGCCGTCATTAGTTAGCGAACTTCCAAATATGGAAACCTGTTCTTCAATCTAGCGTCATAATGACGACATAACAACCCACGTGTTCTGTGGTAGCGATGTGAGAAGTTTGACACTCACTCAGCGGAGCGCCTTTGACCTAGCCACAGTGAAATGGCCAAGCGAACAGGTGACAGTGTAAGCGATTTGCCACAAAAACGTGGTAGATTCGGGACCCCTCACCATTTGGAGACACCTTCTTCTTCGTTTCCAAAACGGAAATACGTAAGTAATTAGGATTTGGACAGAACCGTAGTTACACGCTCCTTCGCGGCTCCGCCGCTCATAAGCTCCTGGTGACACTGTATCGTAGTTTCAGCTAATCATAGCATCCCTGTACATGGTACAGAAGGCCATGATGTTTTGTAACGCCTTCCAATCGTTTTGGAGAGATTGATTGCAGAGATGAAACCTGCACATCAATGAAGGTAGCCCCACCCCTTTTGGCAAGTTGCATTCCCCCATGCAACCACCATGGAGTAGTCTCCACCCACAGCCGAACAGTGGCTACTAGCTGTGAATTAGCTTCCTGAATGGGTCTAGCACTTTACACGTGAGTGAAATGCTGGGTGTTGTAGCTACACAGTGCAGACTTGTAGGAAGACAGTGTAAGAGTATACTAAAGCACATGGGAAGCAGGTGATGGATAATAATAGGATAGGAAGGTATGACCGGTATGCTAGCATTTGCGTAGGATGATAACGTTTTGCAGTCTTTTGCTGATCATGAATTTTGTAATGCTCGTAGTGGACATGATATCTTGTCTTGTATGAGGAAAGTGAGTCATGCACTGACGGGTGTGCCATTTCATGCAAATTGGTATCAATTAGTGGCTAATTACAGTGATGTGCCTGCAGTAACCACAGAATATCCCATTGATTGTGTGGAGGAGTGGAGGAGTGAAACTCGTGCACGGTAGGCATAGCCTTGTACCCATCCCACACATAGAACACAGAAAAGAGCCTGGTGTCACTTGGCAGGTTTTCCCATCATATGTGCTCAGTTAGTATAATATTATTACCCCGTGCGCATGTGCAGCAGGGGTAGAGTGATCGGTTTGTCCGTCCGTCCATCCATCTGTCAGTCAGTTTGAGCAGTGAAGGCCTTGTTGAAGGCTTGGTTCAGAATAGAAGCGTCAGAATTCAGAAAATACTAGCATCTACATAGCTTACAGACCAGAGATCCACTCGAGAGGCTGAGAAAAGTTGCGTGTAAGTCGACAATTTGCCCTGTTCTAATTTATAAAACTTGACCACACCCTGTTTCTAACATTACTGCCACAACTTACGGCATCTCGTTCTGCATAGAATACAGCATGCATGCATGCTGTATTAAAAACGGTAGGCCCTCTAGCTGTCTCATGACATCGTGTATGCTGTGTATTCAAAATCAGCAGTACGCCATAATGAAAGTAGCACACAGGGTACATGCTCTGCTGAGCACCTCTAGTTTTGTAAGCGATTACCTTCATTACTGGCAAATTCACGAGGCAGGTGGCTGTTGGTGACGGCTAAGTGGAAAGTCCTTGCCAAGGAGCGACCAGAGGTGTCTTGGGAGGCTAGCAGTTTATCAAACGGCTACACTCTTTCACGTGTTAAAGAATTTAATGCTAGGCAGTAATTGGTAATGGACGAACGTGATTCGTCTACCCAGAATCAAGGCTTGCTGACTCAGCACATACAGGAATTTTGCAGGTGTCACCAGGCCCTTTTCCACGTTCTGTGCATAGTTTTATGCCACTGTTGTGACAGTTTTTACTGCGTCTCCTGTTCCTAGTACCTGTAGTTGTCTTGGAGAATTAATAGAAGGCTTCCAGTTCTGCTTCAGAACTTTTACTAGGACATTCTTTGGTGGAGAGTGGTAGCTGCAAGTATTAGTTATAGCATGGCAACACGGGCTGTATGCCAGATATTGGCACTGCTGTGACGTAAAGCCCGAGGGCCGCAGGCCCGAGGGCTTTACATCACGGCAGTGCCAATATCTGGCATGCAGCCCATGTTGCCATGCTATAACTAATTTATTGCATGCACCTGATTGGATGTTGCTTTGTGATGTGTGTTGCTAAGTGATGATGTCACAGCAGTGCCATATGCCAGATATTGGCACACCTGATCCTTTGAACTTGTAGGGTATCATGCAATAATGTACCGTATTGGCCTCCCTGTCATGCAGTGGCCTAGCCAGGGTTGCAAAGTCACCCGGGCACAGGCTCGGGTATGTCCGGGTCTAGCTACGCCACGCTGTCATGTGCGCTCCTGCATGTGCTGATAGCCACTAGGCTTCCACTGTGTGTTTGTTCACCTGATCACTTCAAAGTTAACTTCCAAGGAAAGGTGGTAATGTTTCGGTTGTTGATTGCAGGTGTGAGGGACCACAGGGTGCTAGGCAACAGATCCCGTTCCTACCTTGCCATGGAGCAGCTGGAGGAAGCCCTGAGAGATGGAGAGGCATGCTGTAAACTGCGGCCATCCTGGGCTAAGGTGAGAGGAGAGAGGAGTCACATAGCCAATATAGCCAAGACCATGCTGGTACTCAACCAAGATGTAGAATGTGAAACCCAAAAGATCATTCATATCCGTCATATAGAGTAAGTGTGTAACTGTTATATCTATGGGCCTCCAGGCTTGCATAGAGCAGTCCAAGCGCACGTCAACTGCTGTTGCCTATGATCTTGGACATGTCAACTGCTAAATCAGATTATTACCATAGTTTCTATACTGCCAGGAGTGCATGAGCCACCAAAGGCAGCGAAGGAGCGTCGAACTAGTATAGACAATATTAGACATGTAGTGATCTTTCATGTCTTCCGGTCATACCTTATATGGAAGACCTTTGTGGTACCGCACAAACGCCAATTTGGTAATGGCCTAGCTCTTGCCGTATAATATAAGGAATTTTGGGACGTGTGAAGGACTACTACTTCAGCTATGTCGCGCATGCTGAGTTCAACACTCCTTCACCACCTTCGGCGGCTCATGCACTCCTGATACTACTTTGAGTCTAAAGTGTTGAATTTGCTCGAACATTCAGCTATATGACCTGACAAAAGTCCAATGTAACAACCTGTTGTAGCTATCTAGAAGAACAGCAATGTCGTCCGTCATGTACCACGGTAAGTTTCCCAAGTCTGCTGGTATTGCCTACAAAAGATTGGTATCGAGATAACGATAACTCGTGTTGTCAGTTGTGACGGGAGATAATCTGATGTTGAACTAAGGGACTGGTGGTTCCATTAAATATGCATCTTCAGAGGAAAGTCCCCTCGATAAGCTGATCACTTTGTTTGCTATGCACGCTTTTTACAGAACGTATGAGAGGGACAGATCTGTCCCCATAAGCTCACAGAACTGTTCACACTTAGGGTTTAAGCTTGTCACAAGTAGCCCGGAGCGTTCTTACTGAGCATGTGTAGCTGACTTGTAGATGCTAGCTGACTTGTAATCTAGAAGATGTTAGCTGACTTGTATTCTAGAAGATGCTCACCATGGAACGTTAGAGCTAGAGGGAGGGTGTTTACTCGAATGGTGCATATAGGAAGGAGACTATTGTGTTAGTACCAAGTAATGTTTAACATTTTGCTCATGATTACAATACTGGATCATGTTACACTAACATGCTGTGTTACTACAGCAACAGAATGTGATGTACGTAGGCTACCCAATAGTTGCAGCATAGCACAGCTACCTGTTGCCATGGTAATTACAGTCTAAGATATACTAGTAGGAGGGGGAGTAATCAATAGGGAAGCCTTGGCAATTGAGTGAAACTACAAGTCACATGATGCAGTTCTACCTTAGGGTATGTCCATGGGCAATGAAAACTAGTGGCTTTTTTGGGGGGGGGGGGTTGGCGGTGTGTGGGGAATTCACTCGAAAACAGGACCACCCACTGCACATGCAAAACGTGTAGTCTGTACAAGTTCCGTACTGCAGCAGTCAATCTAGCCCGAGTACAGAACAAGCCAACATGGAAAATCCATCGACAAGATATATCCATATTAGTACCGACACTCATGTGCTCCACAGCAAGCCTGCAGGGATCATCACGTCTGTGGCAGGCTGATTGTTTTTCATTCTTGAAGTAGACTGATCGACTTACTGGTCGGAAATCCGCTGCTTGTATATTGCATGCTCAGTTCAATAGACACCACCTCCGAATTGTTGCCAATAGCCGCACAAAATTGTGTGATGAAATAGTTTGTAACTGTGCACAGCGTCTGAATTACAGTAGCCTGAATGTGGCACCAGTGAGCACCAGAGCTCTTGTAACATTCTTGTGCAATATTGAACGTGTGTATGTGTGCATGTTTAGTGGAAGCCATCCAATAACAGCTATCCATGTAGGGCTGTTACAGAAAAAGTTCTTGATCAGCTAACATTATTATGATGTTTGCATGCCTAATGGCCAACAACACGCATGTACTGCTGGGTGTAGTTTTATCAGGGCCTTGTATGGTAATCTCCCGCTAGGAAGTGCACGTGATGTCCTGCGTACATTCACACCTGCACTCTTGTACGCAAACAAATTAGGATTGGTACATGGGATTGAGGGATTGAGGCTACACACAAACTCACACACACACACACACACACACACACACACATACACACACACATACACACACACACACACACACACACACGCACACACATGCACACACACATTACACACACACCATGTATACACATGCTCACACATTCCCTAATACACCCCCGTACACACAGGGCCACTTTCGTCGTGCATCAGTGCTGGAGAAGGTGGGGAGGTGGAGGGAGGCGGTGGTGGAGTACCTCCTCTGTCTACATCTGGGAGGCAATGACCAGTTTGTGGTAAAGGCTGTGTGCAAGGTGAGTGAGAGAAAGAGGGCAGTGATTCGTAGGTAGCCTGTCAGGCTGATGGGAGGTGAGAACATGTGAGATTTACACTGTTGCCGGGACCGGTGTTTACTAACTTTGTAATTAGGTGACTTTAACTCATTTCTATGAGGTCACTATGTATCCCTTGAACGTACAATATTGCTACTTTACGTGGGTTTTGAAGTAGCCTCGTTCCCAGTCCCATGGTCAGCTTTTTGTTGCTTGCAGTACGAAAAAGTGGGGAGGGATGGTACATTTCCTCATGTGAGTGACGTCAAGGATAGAAAGATGGTAGAAAGACCTGTGGGCGTACTGGGTCTCAGAACAGCAAGAAGAGCGAAGGTACCACTCCTATCTAGCTAGCGGGGGGCGACTGTCATACTCACCAAGCGTTGAATGTGTAGATGGTTGAATAACACGGAAAACGTAGCGTCCTCGTTCTGAAAATTTTGCCATTTGTTAATTACGTCATGCTCACGTGAGGAAATGTAGCAGGCCCTCCCCGCTTTTCCGTACTGCAAGCAACGAAAAGCTGATCATGGGACTGGGAACGAGGCTAGGTTTTGAAGCTCACCACTTCAAACAAGTGCCATTGCAGCCATCCTGTCTAACCACACCCACTTGTTAACAAGCTTTTAATAGACTCTCAGTCAATGACCACCCATACAGAACAAGAAGAAAGATTCACTGCCAGAAATGGATGCCAAGCCTATTTGTGCAGAAGAGAGAAATGGGCACCAACCAAGCGCTTTCTACAGCCAAGCCCAGAAGCAGCCATGTTATCTCAGCCTAGCACTGAAATCCGCCCACCTCCCCTTGTCCATCCGTTTCTGCAGCGCAGAACCTAATTACCAAGCACATTGCTGGAAGTGACATCACAAGTTGAAAGTTGCATGATGCATAATTATGTTAACCTGTACATATTTTTGCCCCCTGCATGCAGCTCCTGGATCAGCATCTGCCTGAGTTCCAGGAGGACCACCAGTCGGAAGGTGATCAGTGTTCTGTTGGTGAGATCGTGAGGCTGTGTGTGGAGGTGAAGGCAGGGTATGAGAGTAACGGTGATGGTGGTGACGGGGTGATGGATGTGCCATCCCACCTGCTGGACCAGTCAGACTTTGAGTGTGTTCTCTGTACCGGGTGAGTCAACCATGGGGTACAGCATGCATCTTTAAAACTGATGCTGAGATTTGGAAAACTTTCTGCTATTGTTACAAACGCAGCTCCAGAAAGCCTAGAAACAGTTATGGAAGGCCTAAACAAAGCTCTAGAAGATCCGTAAGTGAAGTTGCACCATTTTTCGGAAACATAGGTACGTATAAACCCATTGCTCTTCGGAAGAAACCTTCCACAAACGAATGTTGGAAAAGCGTTCTGAATCTCAGCATCAATTTTATACACATGTACCGTGCGTAGTGACCGTCCCTAGAGTTAGACAACCACTGTGGGTTGGTGTGCACCTCATCGTGTGTTATTAACATGTACGAGTTTCAGCGATGTATACACAAGTCAGGGCCCGGCATAAGTACACAAACAAATGGTAAATGGGTATAACAACGGTCAAAAGTAAAACTACCATTGCACAAAATACCTATTGCCGTATGTGTGCAGTAATTGGTGACCCCCATAACCTCATGACACTGCAGCACCCTGCACGTGTGTCCACTTCTATTTCTGACTCCACAAAATGTTGAAGGGTTAAAATTATGAAAGAAAGCAGCCAGTTCTTTTGGTTGTGTAATAATTCCTGTTGCATGGTGAGCTAGAGATTGTGTTGTGGTTATATTCTGTACCTGGTGAGGCCGGAAGATTGAAACAGCTGTCGTACAGTATTATAAATGTTTATCATCACTGAACCATCTGGAGATCATCAGCGCCCTTGCTCTATAAGACCGAGGCTATGGTATTGTAGCCCTACCATGTTGGAAAAATCAGGTGAACTACATTACAAACTTTGAGGTCAATAAAAATTACTATTTATGGCAACTTTCGGAAGCAACATATTCGCAGAAAGTGCTCTGTAGAGCAACAGATTAATCGTTTTCGGCAATAATTTGATTCAATTTATTGCCGTTTTTGGCAATAATTCGATTCATTCTCTATAGAGCGACAGATTAATCAATTTGTTGCTGTTTTTTATTCGATTCAATTTATTGCCGTTTTTGGCAATAATTCGATTCGTTCTCTATAGAGCGACAGATTAATTGCCATTTTTGGCAATAATTCGATTCGTTCCCCATAGAGCGACAGATTAATCAATTTATTGCCGTTTTTAGCAATGATTCGATTCGTTCTCTATAGAGCGACAGATTAATCAATTTGTTGCCGCTTTTGGCAATAATTCGATTCAATTTATTGCCGTTTTCGGCAACAATTCTATTCATTCTCTATAGAGCAACAGATTAATCAATTTATTGCCGTTTTAGGCAATAATTCGATTCAATTTATTGCCGTTTCCGTTTTTGGCAATAATTCGAATCGTTCCCTATAGAGCGACAGATTAATCAATTTGTTGCCGTTTTTGGCAATAATTCGATTCGCACAGCAAAGTCCCAGTGCTCTTTCTGGAGGTGTGGCTATTATTCGAGGGCAGCCACTAATCAAGGGCAGCATTTGATCGCGGAAAATACAGTATTCTAGGCATCCAACAATATCTTAGGGGTTGGTTATAGATACGCACAGAAATGCCCATCCGGACACTATTCCTCAAAGACAAGTTAGTATGATTTCTCCTGTTGTACATGTACAGACACTGTACAGACGCTGTACAACACTGAAGGAACTACTCATGAACACATTATACACTAACATATGCACACATACCGTAGAGTACGTATCAAGCGCCCACCACGTATCAAGCGCCCACCCCCCTCTTCACGGGAAAGTTACTGCACAGGGTTCAAAAGCAGTGTAGCATAGATAATATAGTTCCGAAGCTATATCTTCGCAAAGACGCGCGATCAATATTCTTACGTGAAAAATGACTTACCAGGGGTATATATTCATAGCCGGTCATTGATATTCACAGCTTACCACAGTGCTGTTGTTTAATTAATTAAACAGTGCTGAATGGGTGGGCGGATGCTACATGCCTAAGTAGTCTGAGTACGTATCTAGCGCCCACCCCCCTGTTCAGCAGCATTCTAATGTCCCCAAACCCTGTACTCTACTGTATGCACATAATGCCATACTGAGGGCTTGGAATGTGCCCTTTGGACTCTAATGTGCACTGTGAGCACAGGGCTTCAATTATGGAATAGTGATACGCACACTCCTAAACAAATTTTGGAATCACTGACACTCATTTAATATGCACACTTGTGCAACACACACACACACACACACACACACACACCCACACCCACACACACACACACACACCCACCCCCCCCCCCCCCCCCCCCCCCCCCCCCACACACACACACACACATGCACACACCCAGCCTGCTCTACAGTCCAACCACCACAGTATGTGGTCACTCCTTCTGTCAGATCTGCCTCTCCCGCTCGTTTGACCACTCCCCTCTCTGTCCCGTGTGCAGGTCTCCTTTGGTTGAGGTAAGGGAATCCAAGGTAGCGAAACGTAGGAAGGCGAATTGAACCATCGGAACTCCTCACTCGTATTAATATTTTTCCATCCCTAGAACTTCAAGGTACACTGCCAGACATCTGGAAAGATGGTAAGGTGCTGTTCTGTAGCCCAATCAGGTCAATTCCATCTCCATCAAAATTTTGACGGAGGTTGAAGACCTCATTATGTGTAGTGATGTAACGTTTTTCCTGTAAAGTAGCACAATTAGCTGTTCAAACACCGACTATAATGCTGTTGCAAAAGTACAATATTGCGTGACATATCAACTCTGGAGCAGAATTGTTGTTCTTTACAATCAGCCATTTCAAGAGTGTTGTAACTGCCATCTTCCATGCCGTGGCAATTTTCAACTGCATATTGCTGGGCTTTTCTGTCTGTCTTTGTAATACCGTATATCTTCTAAAAATTCGGCATCCCTAATTATTCGGCACCCCTTCACGCAAATGGGAAAAATTGTCTCTGATTTCGGCAAGGGAATTCCCAAATATTTCAGAATTTAATCTCTAATTGTAATACGTTTTCGGCAGCTTGCCGTCCTGTCCGAGAGGCTTAGTCAAGGAGAGAGATCGGTGAGTTCGGTGCTGTTTAAAGCCCCGAGCGGTGAAAGCTCCAAGCTGTCGCCAATGCACACGAGCCCCTGGAAGTCAACCGATCGCTTCGACGTGGCTAGCTACATGTAGCTACGTGCCACGTTGACCAGTTCGTCCAATTGGTGAAAGCCCTGCGCTGAAGTACACTCGCAAACCTCTGAGTCTTGCCCTGACCCTGAGAGTCAACACAGATGAACACAGAACGACACGGGGTGAGTACCAGGGGGTATCGATCGCACGGTAACAGCCTGCCGGCGGCACAGTTCGAGATCGTTCGCTTCATACACCGACAATTCGGGCCGGCGCAGGTGCTAGTCGGAGTGTCACAGTCTGTACCAAGAGGAAAGACTACGTACGTCGCCCTGCCGGTATAGCTGCTCGATCTTGAGACTTGAATCTCGAGTGGAAAAAAACCGACCGACCGACCGCGGGTAGCACTTCTAATTATTTGGCACTTTTGCATTTTGGTACAAGTTTTGCGATTTTACTTCTAATTATTTCGGCAAAGCTTATGAATAATTAATAAAAACCTGCCGAATTTTTAGAAGATATACGGTACCATGAGTAAGAATGTCCGATATCCTCCTGTAGTGGAAACACCATCTTACTTAACCACCACTTTTCCCTCCTTTTTTCCCTCCCTCCCTCCCTCCCTCCCTCCCTCCCTCCCTCCCTCCCTCCCTCCCTCCCTCCCTCCCTCCCTCCCTCCCTCCCTCCCTCCCTCCCTCCCTCCCTCCCTCCCTCCCTCCCTCCCTCCCTCCCTCCCTCCCTGCCTCCCTCCCTCCCTCCCTCTCTCCATCCTGTTGCTCTCTTCCATTCCTGCCACAGAGTGTAGATGTGACACTGGAGGGTCTTCTACTCTGCCACTTTCCTGTAGCATATGAAGAGAAGAGAGCCCAAGTGGAGGCTGAGCTCCAGAAAAGAGCAAGGTGGGACTCTGTGGGTATGGGAAAGATGTGGGAGTGGGGAGGGCAGCCTGGGCCTTGGGGAGGGGTGGAGGAGTTATGAGTGGGAGTGGAAGTGAGAAGGGGAGGGGGAGTTATGAATGGGAGTGGAAGTGAGGGAGTGGGGACGATGTGGGAGTGGGGAGGGGTGGAGGAGTTATGAATGGGAGTGGGAGTGAGAATGGATGGGAGTGGGGACGATGTGGGAGTGGGGAGGGGTGGAGGAGTTATGATTGGGAGTGGGAATGAGAATGGATGGGAGCGGGGACGACGTGGCAGTGGGGAGGGGTGGAGGAGTTATGATTGAATGAGAATGGATGGGAGTGGGGACGATGTGGGAGTGGGGAGGGGCGGAGGAGTTATATATGATTGGGAGTGGAAGTGGGAATGGATGGGAGTGGGGAGGGGTGGAGGAGTTATGAATGGGAGTGGGAATGAGAATGGATGGGAGTGGGGACAATGTGGGAGTGGGGAAGAGTGGAGGAGTTATGGTTGGGAGTGGGAGTGGGAATGGATGGGAGTGGGGACGATGTGGGAGTGGGGAGGGGTGGAGGAGTTATGATTGGGAGTGGGAGTGAGAATGGATGGGAGTGGGGATGATGTGGCGAGGGGTGGAGGAGTTATGATTGGGAGTGGAAGTGACGAGGGCCAGGGATGGGAGTGGGGAGGGGTGGAGTTGTGTTTAGGGGTGGGAATGGGAAGGGGTAGAGTTGGAAGCAGCTCACCAGCCTTTGTTTACCGTTTACCCCATTCCTACCATAAATCTCAGAGCTGGTTTGAGTGAGGCGGAGGAGCTGCCTGTGTTTCTGTGCACGATGGCCTACCCTGGGATGCCCTGCCCGCTGCACATTTTTGAGCCCAAGTACCGTCTCATGATCCGAAGGTGCATGGAGACTAACAGCAGGAGGTTTGGCATGTGCCATCCTTCAGACGAGGAAGGGTGAGGAAGGCACAAGAGTGCGCTTGGATCCTGAGAGTGCACTGGCAATATTAACACTCCATGAATGTGTGATGGCAAAATGACTAAACAGAACCCCCAATGGCTACATCTTTATGCCTAATATAAGTTATCACTGTACATCGCATCACCATAGATCTCTAGTGGTTCATTCCTTGGTCAAGTTGTTACATGAGCTGTTGTTCCCTCCAACTTGGCACTGTAATAAAATTAATGCTGATTAATCATACTCACTGCATACCGTAATATGCCCATGGGCGATGAACTTTAGTGGCTGCTCAGAAGGGGAGTGGGTGTATTTGTGCTTAACACCTCTTTTGAAAGTAGACCCACCCAAATACACAAGATCCAGGCATAACAGAATGCGCAAATGTAATACAAATATAATATTATGAGTGCCATACTGCAACAGTCATTCTAGCAAGGCTTTACTACTAGGAACAATCTCTTTGTGTGAGTAGGTGCTGGAACAGCAAACAAGACACAACAGGAGTGCTTGAATGACGTGGAGCACGCAGACCATCTTCGGATCTTGCCAATTGCTGTTGCTTCCGAGAGAGAGATAAATCCGTAGTGTAGTGCGCTGCTTGTGCTTTGCAAGGAGATTACATACAGGAAGATACAAACATGCACAGCGCGTGCACAGTCTCATGTCATGCACTCAGTACAAAGCTGATTATGCAATGGCATACAACATAATGAAATTCAATAGCCAGCCTAGCCAGCTTCATTTCTTAATCCAACCTCTTTGAGAGTACTTCTTCCAAATGCTCTCCAGTTTGGGAGATAATAGGGTGGGCGTACTTTCGAGTAATAAATGACCCTTTGCAACAACTTGTCATGAAAAGGGGGGTGGGCATATTTTTGGGAGACTACGGCAATAGAAACCATAATACCGAAGTCACTCGATATTAGGCACAGCTCACTTAATTAATTAATATGGGCACATATTCACTGCTAAGTGCAGGTTTGACTCTCATCCCAGTTACTCATTATTAAGCGCTGAAATTCTGCCATTTTCAATCCTATGGAGTGGAAAAAGCTATAATTCATAATGAAGCACACTTCCTATTTGAGGAATGTCATTTGAAATTTAAGCACGTCTCACTTATTGATGCCTTTTCCTTCCTGTGGAGATATAGCCTAATAGTAGTATTGGAGTTTTGATAAACTCATGGCATTGTATATATCAGGGTCACCTTTCGTTTTCCTCGCAGTTCCGTTGCTTCCCCATTTGCTACCTACGGCACAGTGCTGCATATTGACTCGGTAGAGAACACTGTGGATGGCCGTGCCCTCATTACCACGGTGGGAGAGAAGAGGTTCCGTGTGGTTAGCAAGAGGGTGACTGATGGGTACAACACAGCTAGGATTGAGTTCATCACGGACGCTGTGGTCACCGAGGAGGAAGAGATTGGTGAGCAACACTGCCATTGTAGGTGCATGCATGAGAATGGTGCATTCCTTTGGTGTGTTCATCGATTCCAAATAGCCAAATTTAGAGTATTCAACTTGTACCTACAAATCTGTAACGGTAGGCTTTCAACAAATTTAAAGGTGGTACATAATAGGACATCACTAATTGAGAAATGGTGCAGTAGGTGGGCAAAGGATAATTTCTGCCACTGTTCTCCCATATTAGCTAGAGTTGATGTGCCTTACAAGCACAAATTTGCTACCCCCGGACTGACTTTGTTGAATACTCGGAAACTCCTCGCTCTATCATGGATCCATATGCAAATTATGTTTGCAGCACATGGTCTTTTGTTACTATCCGTTCCCAGACTAGATTACAACAAGTCTGGTTTATCCGGCTTCCATATAGGACAAAGGTCAAGACAAAGAATTCCGGGACTGTACCTGACGTTCTGGGACACTTGGCTAGAGTAGCTGTGCTGGTTTGTGACCAAACGACTGTGTTGTTTGTATCCTCACCTGCAGCTTCCCTGAGGGCCTTGCAGCAAGAAGTTTATGACTATGCTCATCAGTGGCTGAGTGCACTACCCTACTCGTGCAGGGTGAGAACTAGTGGAGAGCTCAATGTCACTGAGTGATAGTGTCGTCATTTACTGCTTAGCTCCTCTTTCCAGCTCTCATGTAGGCATTTGTACTTCCAACTAAAACGTACACAGAAAAGTACACAGACATAATAATATATGCACTGCCTATATTTCTAAAGCAGCTATATATAGTTGCCATGGATTTCAAAAGTTGGCGGTAATTGTGTATCCTGGGGGCTTCAATAGGAAACCCTGCACGAGGTTCTCTATTACACTCCTGGTAGGGGAAAAATTGTGCCGCATAAATAAATAATATAATGTTTGAGTACTTAGGATTGGCCTACAGAGATTCTGACTACACCGCCGTGATCGCTATCATGCACTGACCTGAATGTAAAATGTTGGTGCTGAAACTCACCTTGGTAGTGGAGATATAAGCGCTTTTGTCTCGCCGTTGGCCGCCATTGCTTGAGCGCTCTCTCCGACTTCCGGTGGCAGTACCGTTCTTAGGAAAGGCACACAAAGATTCTGACCACACGCCCACGATCGCTGTCATTCACTGATGCTTACATGCCGTGCTGGCGCAGTTGTGAGCGCTGTAACAATCTCTTGTCTTCCCTTCGGCCGCCATTGCATTGCTAGCGATTGACTGAGCGTTGTCGCCACGTGGCATGTGCGTTAATTGGAATGAGTTGCGATACCTTAGCTTGCGCCACCAGCAAGTTATAACCGGTTGCAACGGCTGCTACCAGGAGTGTGGTTGCCCCTCGTTGAAAACAAGGTTTCTATGGGATTTAGATACCTCGCAGTGAGTAATCCGATTGGTGGTAGTTGTACAACTGTACTCTAAGTGGTATTATTCACTGATATACCTCCCAACACACAGATATTACTCATGCAGACGTCATTTGGCCCCCTCCCTAACATTGACCCTACTCCAGAGTGTTGTCCCAACGGACCCAAGTGGGTGTGGTGGTACGTCCATGTCTTGCCCACCTCTTATGAAAGAAAACTGAAATTCCTGAAGAGCAAATCTCTCAGGCAACGGCTCCTCATGCTGAAAGAGTCCCTTCACCTGCCCACTAATGTGCGCTAATGACAGTCACATCTTGTACCACATGCGCACCATCCATAATAGAGATTGTTGGGTCCTACAATAGTGCAGATAGCTGATCCACTCTCCTGTGTTCTTCTGTTTTCGTTTTGTGTTTTTGTTCTGTTTTCTTGTTCTGTGTTTTGCATATTCAACTTTTGTACTCAAAGTTGTTGTTTTACATTACTGTCTCTACCTCAACAACTTTTGGTCTTGAGTGGTACAAGCACAATGCCTATTGGTTGATGTGGTGCAGCTGCTTATTGTCACTATTGTGCTATTTCTGATGCCCTCTGGCTAGGATTTTTTTTAAATGTACTCAGATCTCCTGTGGGATCGAGTATAATAATCTATAGGCTGTCACTGGTACGTACCCATGCTGTTATGACCAGCTATGTAGCAAGACATGACTTGGCTTGTTGCCATGATGACAGCTAGTCTGAGGCTCTTTTGGTGTTTTTGTATACAGTGTAGAATAATTTTGCATTCAGCAGGGATGTACACAATAGCAAGCATCTTGGAACAAACTGATAGTAAAGAGATCGGTCGATATAATTATAGTTAGATGGATCAACTCGATCCGTGCAAGTGCACGTGGGGATCGCGGGACCAAAGCAGCTGCAGGTTTTCCAAGCAGTTGGTATACACATACTTTACCAGACCTGATTGACAGGACATGAAGTGAGGATGGCCCCGGGACCAATAATTATTGGAAGCAGTATGTTTGAGCATCATGCCCGAGATAGTGTCACACCCACTATACCATGGTTTCACTCCATCACTTCCTCAATACTAACATATAACACAAAGTAACTCAATGGGACAGCCCAGCGCATGCAAATCCGGTATAGTTCCTCACTGGCCAATGGTGGATTAAAGCAAGTTGTGAAAAAAGATTGAGAGTACTAGTTTTCTCTGCAGAGGTAGCTATATATAGATGCACACTCCATGCAGATGGGATCAATGTAGGTATTCATTGAGACATCTAATAGTTTTCCACAAGACTCCATTGTTGGCTTTGTTGAGAAAGTTAAAGTACTTCCACTTGACTTGTGACACGGTTGTGAGCGGCCCCTTGCATACATCTTTGTGCGAGGCATTGTTGGCACGTTTAGCCTGTACCTCTTCCTAATGGCCTGCACAATGCGCCAAAGACATTACATCTATTGGGTAGAGTGCTTTTAGGAATGGTCTGTTCCGGCTTCACTAGACTAGACAACAGCAGCTTGTGTTAACATTATTATGGTGCGTACTTCCATGAGTAGCTCCACTGAAATATATATACAGACATGAGATGCTTCATCCATCAGTAATTTCCAAGGACTACACGTTTACTTCCCCTTCATCAGCCGTTCAAAATGCTCAGTGTCTGGGAAGCTAATTTCCCACTGTGCAGAGTCTGAGTCAGGGGGAAGGTGGAGGTCCTTGTGCCGGCATGTGTGCATCAAATGCTGTCGCTTGTCCCTATGGATCCCATCTTGACCAGCAAACCACTGCAGACATAAAGAAGAAATAACCCCAACCATAATAATTAGGTTACCCCCATAATCATGTAACGTATAGGAAAAGTGCAATTCTTGGTGTCCTCTAACGGCCAAATTAACTAAACATCCTTGGGCTTCAAACTTGGAGATTTACTAATTACCCTAAGGCGTACATGCACCATAAAAATGAGACTGCCAGCCACCTCAGAAATGTTTTGGTGGGCTCTATTTAGACATCAAATGTGCCATTCAGAGTACTAAGGCATCCATAATTAAGTAACGTACTGCTTGACATTCCGGACATGGTTTTGCATCCAGCTTATCTCTGTCCGATTTCTTCCTGATGACAGTGACAAACTTGTGAGTGGTAGGCAATCCAGCCTTTGCTGCTAATGTTCTAGCATGCCTGTGATGGAATGCGAGGGAAGATATAACTTGTAACTCGTGAAATGTTGATGCAAAAAACATGAGCAAAAACACAAGTTAACAAACCACACCCACAGAACAAGGGTAGAAAGAAACTGACTGATTCATACGTATAATTAATGTGCACACAATACACATCATAGATGTAACTCAATCAGTGATTACGAAACATCCTTTAGAAGCACTGAATTCAGTGCAGCCATATGGCCACTTTCAGTGCAGAATTAGGGGACTTGACCTTAATCTACTGTAGAGTCAGAGATTAATACTGTGTGCCAATTCATCTGCAATTATGCACGGTGTACAAGAGTGGAAATTAGAACGTTAGATCCACGTCAAGTACATCTCCATGTCAAACCTTTTGTTTTTTTTTTGGGGGGGGGGGGGGGGGGCAGGGAGGTAGAGAGTATATAATTAACTAAACACTGAACGGGTAACCCCTGAATGCTGCAATCTGATTGGATACATTTCGAACTTGTCACTGAACCAAATATTTTGCCGTATCCGTTCAGCTTTTTGCATGACAAGAATGGGCATGGCATATGCCCCCACATTTACATGTGAATAATTATGGATGGCCATGATGGCCAAAATGACCATTTCAAATCTGGTGGTTAAGGCCCTGTCAAGCCAAAGCGGACCTGCAATAGAGCACTTTCAGAGTTTATTTTCTGGATAAACTGCAGCCTGGCCCTTCAGAATGGTGGTTTGACGTAGGTTTGACCTACCATTTTGACCTCAAACTACATGTACTGCTATGCCTATCAATCGAAGAAGCTAGCACTGGACAACAGTGAGTCGTAGTACTATTGCACTCTTTAGGTTTGGCAGTAGAGGAGAATATTCGTAGTACCTTATGACACTCACTCATTTTGATCCATTGGGAGGTTCACATCCTCACTACCACCCCTAACAGTCTCACCAGCCACGGCATTCATGGGAGCATTGTCTTCATCATCATTATTGCAGGGTTCATGGGATGATAGATCACCTGATCCGACCACAGGAGGGTTAAAGACCGGGGAGGGTTCTTCTTCACTATCGTCGGATGGAAGGTCAACAATTCGTGTTACATCATCATCACGGATCACAACGGTCTCTTCCAAGTTTGATACTTCATTTGGCTGCATCCGGTGCCCACTTGTTATACCAAGGGGAACTGAATCTAGAAGGCGAGCTTTCTTGCATGGAAGCACATCCTCCAGGTCCTGACAAGGCCCTTGATCATCCTGACGGATGAGTGTCCTCTTCGGAGGATCCCTCTCCATTCGTGGCTGCATTGACTCACGGCTAACGTGAAACGACACCCCTACAATGTTTGAAACAGGCCTCATGCCGGGAGTAGCTAGCACCACAGTTGGGGGTAATGGGACATTACTACTGTCAGAAATGCTCACGTTCAGCTGTTGGACACCACTAATGCACTGTTTGTTACCACATCTCGATTGCTTCCCAGTACTGGGTGGACGATCAACTATTGTTTGCGTTAAGGTTGCTTGTTTCAAACGTTGAGATTTTCTCTTGGGACGTTTCGAGCGAACAGACGTTGCTATTGGAGGCTTTGTAGACTTGCATAAATGACCACCTCGAGGATGGGAGGTGGAATGCGCATGATCTTGGTGATCAAGCGGTTCAGTTCTGTTCTCATGATCAACACCATGATTATCCTCCTTTGCAGAAGTGGGATGGAGTTCTGGTGAAAGAGGAATGGTATGGGAAATATCAAGCGAAAGTTGAGAGTCAGATTTAGGAATTTGAAGTCCAGGTTTAGTGAACGGTACCACTGCAGATGCTGGCACTACTGGTGACCTTGGCTGCTTCCACGGAGACCCAGAAGAGCGCAGGATTGAGGGAGAATTGGGGCTAGTGGCACTTGAAGATTGAGAGCTGTGATCGCCAGATGGTGGGGAGCTATCGGATTCCTGAAAAGAGGGTAACTTAGAAGGGTTCATGGATGAATCATCACTGGAACCTGTGGCTATGAAAGTGTCACAAATAGTGGTCCTGCTGGTTGATGCAGCAACAGAAGAGTTAGGATTTCTGTTGAGTTCTTTGTACCTGAACCTCCCTGTACCATCACGAAGGCTGAGCCCTTTACATGCCCCTGAGCCCAGTGGAAAGATCCTGCTTGAGAAAGAAGTGAGGCGTCCATTCTTCTCCTCTCCCTCCTCCCTCTCCTCCTCCTCCCCCTCCCCCTCCTCCATCTCCTCCTTGACCTCAGCTTCCTCCTCCTCTTCTTTCTCATCTTCCTCCTTCTCCTCATCACTTCCTGTTTCACTGTCAACTATTTCCACATCAACGTAATGTGGAGTATGGTCTGGGTAGAACCGAGTAACGTCTCCCACAATTATGACATCATTGCTACTACTGCTAGAGCTACCACTAGTTTGTAAGTTGGTATTCCCCTGAGTGGACACTTCAGTAGCACCCACAGTTGTTGCATCAAGGTCTGCCTGGTATTCAACTGAAGTCATGTTTGATTGAGTAGTGGCAGGAGTGGATGGGAGAGATATGGGTGAGCCTGAAAAGAGGCTGACACAGGTGCGGTCGATGGTTTGGTTCGCTAAATGGACACGAGTATTGTGGAGGGTCGGGTTGACATTGCATGGGTCTAGAGGGGTTTCCGGTGGGTAGAAATGCGACGATTCATCACCTAGTGTACAATAAAGATGTGCACGATCATGATAGCCGTCTAAACATACTACTGTATGTATGGCAGGCAAGTACAAAACACCTCAACTCATCAAATGTCTGAGTCTTAGTAATAATAATGTGGTCTCAGCCCCAGACCCAAACCAACCCCAACGTGGATCGCTTGGTTTGGGTCTGGGGCCGAGACTAAGTAACATGCAGCACCAAAATGTGCAGAATATATTCAAACACTGACTTCAAAGGCTCCACATGTGTAGCTAATGTGATGGGGAAACAGATGGAGAAGTACAAGAGGAAAGTTTGGTGTTTGTCAAGGAAGGTTTAACTACGACTACTCACTGTAGCCTCGTCCCCAGGCTAAAAGCTGGGGAGGAGCCGGGGAACGAGGCTAACTCACTGTACATCCTTGACTTGTACACTTACATGCAGCTAGCCTCCCGGGTGTGTATGCCTTCCTCTTGGGGCTGCCAAATAGGTTGGTGCAAGATGACACCCCTGCATGTAATGAAAGAGGTGAATGGAAAAGGGGATAACCACTACTTAAGATCTTGGTAGTTACTCTTCGGAGTGGGGGGGGGGGGGGAGGTCGCACCCATAGTCCCATAGTCACAGCTGTGGGTCATTATTTTGACCGGCCTGATGCACAGACCACTTCACTATTGCTGGGAAAGCTCATTTCACGAGTACCAGATATCTTGACTTAGCAGGGCAACCATGGGATCAGCTCTAGCAAAGCTATGTGTTTTCAATTGCTCTCCATGTCCTGTTATTATATTTATACCTTATGCCGTCAGTTGACTAGCAATTTACATAGCGCGCTATATAAATTGGTAGTCAATGGAAAGAGTTTTAGTTTGGACAAGAACTGAACCAAGAGCGCATAAGTAGGTCGCGATCTACTTATGCACTCTTGACTGAACCTATAGTCTCGTTCCGAGGCTCCCCACTGCACATGTGCCGCACACAGGGGGGAACCTGGGAACGAGGCTAAACTGCACCCATGATCAGCATGTTAGTATTCATGTTAACAGCTCGTGGACCTCCACTGACAGGAAAGAATAAAACTAGATCGAGCTACACAGTGCTACGTATGAGGGTAGCTTCGTGTCGTACATAGAGATGGGTTAGTCTCATCCCATAAAAGCACTTTTCACTTTTGGAGGGACTGGGCACTAGTTGAAACATGGGTATACCTGATTGATCAGCAGATGTAGAAGGAGGGTTATCATACTTGAGCAGCGAGGCTGGGGACGTGCCCGGAATGCTGCAAGTGATGAATGACAACTGTAGGTACTTGGTCTTGCTAGTAGCTGTACAAACCTAGATTCTTTCAAGAAACATTGAGGCTTAAGTCAACGTAAGTGGCATCCGTTCATTACACTGACCAGGCCCACACATTAATGACTCTCCAGTCCGATGACGCAAAACCTGAACCCAGCCAGAGAGGTAGAGATCCTCCTAATAGGACAATGGACCTGTTTTGTGCTGTTGTACAGGATATGGTACGCCATCATTTCTGGTGATGCAAATGTGAGTCTATAGCCACTAACTGGCCCAGAATTCGTCCGGTCCCCTTTCCAGTTGTATACACACCACAAGCAACTACACTGTACTACATGTGTGTGTATAGTGCTAATTTAGACCTACCAACATTCATGAAGTAATTAAGTTACCGTTTGTGGAGGTCATCAATTAGTTGGCTTTGGCGTTTTATTTTGCTCTTTGCATGTGCCACAGCCCCCTTCATCCTGTAGGAAGATTAAGAATTAGTCGATGTGCATTAAACAGAAACATATTATTCTTTTCTCATTGTTAAGATTTGATGAAAAAGTTACAACATGTTCAAACGCCAGAACATCATATCAATTCTATGTACATGAGTCACTTATTTGTTTCTTGTTAAACATTTGAACTTGCTCTCGGTCGAGGGAGCAGTAGATTGGCATCACAACATTCCAAGCATAAAGTACACACATTCTGAGTCTGGACCAGGCCAAGTTAATCTTTCAGGCCAACTTCCATGAGTCATGTGACTACTGGCTGTACATTTACTGATCACTCTGAACCTGCTCACCAGTTACCCTATTTCATTCATATCAGAAGCAATATCGATTGAGTAGCTGCAGAAAAAGCCGCCCAGTTTAGGTACGTCACCACTCGGCTGCTAGCCGTAGATCAGGTGATCACACAGTCAATTAACTGTTGAGTCAGCACAGTGAGAAACTAAAATAAGTCATTCTGTCACCTGCGTAGCTGTTTCTTCAGCTCAGCTATCTCCTCTTGCTGCTGGGCATTGAGTTGATACTGCCCCTGAAGCTGACATTGTAGCCCTGTGTGTGTGTGTGTGTGTGTGTGTGTGTGCATGTGTGTGTGTGTGTGTGTGTGTGTGTGATATGTGGTATGTGTGTGGTGTGTGTGTGTGTGTGTGTGTGTGTGTGCATGCATATGTGTGCATGTGTGTGTGTGATGTATATGATATGTGGTGTGTGTGTGTGCGGTGTGTGTGTGCATGTGTGTGTGTGTGCATGTGTGCGTGTGTGTGTGTGCATGGTGTGTGGATGGAAAGAGCAGTTGAAGGCTAGTGTAAGGAGGAACACTGTAGTAGCTTCGTATCCACCTCCAATCGTTTTCAGTATGGAAATCCAAAAATGAGCATGGGTACAGTTAGGGAAATGACTAATTTAGAATGCAAATTGTAGCTACTCTGATCTCATCAAAAGTTGGAGGAAATGTAACTCTGTCCTCACACCATACCCATACTCAATCACAGCACTGATTAGCTTAGCACTGCCCACAGCTGTAGCTACACATCATAAACATGGACAGTTAGTGCAATGCTAAGCCAGTAGTAGTGGAAGCAGGACCGTCCCTTGCTCAGTTGAGCAAGGCAGGCCGGCACTCTTCATGGATGCTGTCACACTGCTTCATTGCACACACACATGCCCCCAACCACTTGTCGCTTGTAGTAATAACACGGGGGAAGGCATGATAACCTCATCATGCACATTGACATACCTGGATGTTGGGTGGACGTGAGGAAGAATTGCACATTCTTTCTGTATAGTTGTGGGGCAGCATCAGAGGAGGGAGGACACGATCACGTGATGCACTTTTAATTGTGAATCAGTGAGCTCGTAAGTATAGGCTGTACACTTGAGCTGCGAAGTCGATTTAGTTGGGGCGCCCTCTGCCAATTTTGAAGATTTCTGCAGTCGCAGTACACTTATACTCAGTAGAGCATTTACAGATCGAGTGCCCTGGTGTAGTCCACTGCTACACTGTATGACCGAGAACACATTTCATATGCGTTCAAGAGTGCTAGGAATGATAACTAACCACGTGATTTTGTCAAGACATGACGTCATGTCCTCCCTCCTCTGGGGCAGCATTCTGAACCCGGGAAACATACATGTAACCAAGATGGCTTGATGTTGACCACTCAATTGCTCCATGGACAGCAGTTGCAATCAGTTGCACACTCACGTACATGTTTTTTTTTTTCCAGGAATGTGCCACGCCCACCCAACATCCAGGTGTGCCACTGCACGTTATGACTTTTAGCAGGCGCTTCTCTAGTGTATCTAATTTCTCTCGCTCCCCCCCCCCCCCCCCCCCCCCCCCCCAACTTCCAGTGAGAAAAAATTGATCTAGCTCCATAGACTAATGCTTCTCACACACTATATAAAAAGGCCTGACCCAGTACAAGTCAACAGTGGAAGTCAGATAGACCACACCCACTCATGTTTACATTTACCCCGAGGTGCATAGCGGTAAACTGTGGGATACAACCCACTCATTGGTGTACTCTATCCTATTCTTGTACTCACTGTGCATCTGGTCCTGGTGCAGTAGCAGTGCCTGGCCCAGTATAACAGCAAAAGGATCAGGAGCATGAGGAGTGCTCTCAGCTGACCCAGACATATCCTCGACGCTTCTTGAGAGGTTCTTCAAGCTCAGCTCACACTGCACATAGAGTTTACAGCTCACTGAAACAATGCCCTTCTATAGGCTGCCCGCAGCATACTAGCATAGGCTCCTGGCCTGGTCACTAGTCGGTACTGGAGCTCGCTGCGTGCATGTATTCAAAATAGTCACAT
Source organism: Axinella damicornis (assembly GCA_963931865.1). Lineage (NCBI taxonomy): Eukaryota > Metazoa > Porifera > Demospongiae > Axinellida > Axinellidae > Axinella > Axinella damicornis. The sequence continues at coordinate 14,038,603 of OZ007506.1, read as the reverse complement.
GACTAATTAAGCCCCGCCCACCCCACTACAGCTGTCAGTGCAGCAGTTATGGATGAACGCGAGGTGGTGCGACTGATCAGCCAGTATCTGCATGAGCATGGCTTCCAACTCAGCTTACAAGCACTGGAGAAAGAAAGGTAATAGAGCCTCAAGTGGTGCATGCATTTTGTATGCTCTTTGTATACGAGTAAGATAGATAGATAGATAGATAGATAGATAGATAGATAGATAGATAGATAGCTGGATTTTGCATACTAGCAAGGCCACTTTCATAGATAGATAGATAGATAGATAAATAGATAAATTTTAATTTTAGACAGGAAATGTCCCTTCAGCCACCTGGCTGGTCCTCCAGGGAGTCCTGCACATACAGTACACACAATAACTGCGCATAGTGGTTTACGAAATTATTCTCTCTACAGTGGGAGGGTATTCAAACCAGAAACGATGGCGAAGAGTGGAGAATTGCAAGCAATCCTTGGTAAGGTGGGGCCCATTCTGCAAGATTAGCTGAGAATTGCAGACAGGTCTGCAAAAAGTGTCTTATTTTCTTCTTTGTACATGTATCAGGTTTTAATTTACCTTCCCAACGGATTGTCCATGTTAATTCTTACCACCCAGTGACACCCATAAGGTTAAGGGGATAGAGCCAACCTGTGTTGCTAGGCAACTGCATCTCCAATTCCTGGTCTACGGGCTGGGAGGCCTCGGAATGAGGCTAACGTATCCCTGGTTCATAATTACTGTCTTTCTTCCCAGATGAACACTCACTGAGAGAGCAGCAGCAACGAGATGCAGCATCTTCTGTGGAACACCTGGTGAGCTCTGCTATGTTAGTCTCATCCCCAGACCACCGTACATTCCACATTCCCATACTGCATATCAGCTGGACAGTTGTTATGGCCTGGTGATTAGGCTGGGCACAGCCTGTCTGGAGTGATTAGAGCTATTCATGATCTTGTACTACTCTCTTCTGTACTGCAAGTTTGGACCTGGGAATGGAGAGTATGCCAACCAGGTGAGTGGATTGTTGCTCGGCAGCGGCAGTGGTGGTGTGCATGTATTCTACTCTACAACCAACGTCATGCATCCTATGTTACAGTACTGCTACGGTACCTACCTTGCAAGAGCTACAGTTTGTTAGATTACTAAGTAGAGTGAAAGGTTACATAAATTTTAGTCTAGCTTGTGCCTCTAGCTGTCATGCATATCATATGTGACCCCACGTCAGTGGTTGTCCACGCACGTTGCTGCATATCCTGGTCTGTCCCTCTGCAGCTGTGGCGCTCATTCGATGACTTCACTATGGGAGCCAACGTGTTAGTCGTCAGACTTATTGAGAATGGAGGTACAGCTGTTCGTAATGCACTCTACACGTACAGCAGTGTATCATACTAGCTGTGTACTACACATCCATTCATGCCGTGTAGTACCTAGGCAGTATGTGCACAGAGGGTCAATGGCTCACTGTACTGTTGCAGTTTCAAAAATTGTGCGCTGCACAATTCAAACAGATTGTCGACACCTTTGACTGTGAAGGACCTGAGTCACCTGACTCCTCACCCCCTGCGAGGATGAAATGTGTGATGATAATCTTTTGCCGTAGCAAGTGGAAATGTGAATGCCATGGCAGTGGCAACCATCATGTAAAGGTCATGATGCTAGACACAAAATACTACCTGTAATGCTGGCATTATGCGCAATGCTTTCGCACTCTTATGCCCAATTAATTAGCTGTCATAATAGGCACTGCCAAACTGTGAAACCTCACCATGACCTAGTCAAGTACTTCAAGTGGTTGCTAAAATAACCAATAGAGCCCTTGGGTATTGGTGAGGTACATATTAAAGATTGCATTCCTTATAGGATGTGGTAAGTAGCTGTTGGTAATGGCTAAGTGAGCCAAGGCGAGTGCTTGAAAACTATATAGAGAAGTTTCCTAGCGATATCAGTGTTAGCCATGCAAGCATTTGAGAACCGTAATGAAGCTTTCCATTTCAAGAAGGAGTATCTCTTCAAATGTAGTTGTAGATGCACCATTATAACACTCACATGACCTGATTCAAGGAACGTAATTGGTTGAAGGGCACACGGCCAGAGCTTAAACATTAGCAATGCGGTATATAGACTTAATTACGACACACAATCTGAGTGCACAATGCAGAGGTATTAGCATTGTTCTCCTCACCTCGTCCTCTACAGTGCTTGCATTTGGGGCCTCAAAGTCACAGGTGGGGATAGCAGAGTTCCCGACCCCCCTCCCCACCGAGACCCCTCCCATCACGCCCATCCCTACCATCCACAACGTTAGCAAGGGGGCGATTCTGGCGGTGGAGTTCCACCCTCAGAAGAGGTATGTGTGCTGGCTTACTGTAAAATATGTAACGGCTAACATGCAGTCTGTCGACCCTGTATTTGTGGCTCTGTCCAGTTCCAGGATCTTCTGTATGCCTTAGCCCTAAGATTTCCATCATGTAAAAGTGCGTATGCACACAACCTACATGGCTGTATATTATGTAGCTACACTGTTGTGCGGAATCATCGTAGCAAGAGATGCAAAATTGTCTACACACAATTTATAACTGAACTCTGTAGATGTACGTATAATAGTTGGCTGAGAGCAAATAAAATGCTCTATACCGGTGATCATGTGAAACATAAGTGTCTAAATTGAAAAATTGTTACTGGTGAAAAGTCCGATCAGCCAACCCTGCATTCATTCGCAGAGACGCCAGTACAATGACCTTCTCTCAACATATGTGTCTAATTTTCCCTTCCTTGCAGGAATCTGCTGTTGTGTGGCAGTATGGACAGGAGGTCTTTTCTGCTCGACCTGGACTCCCCTGACAACCCACTGGTGCAGGTGTTTGAGGACCATGCAAAGTATGTGCAACTTCCTCCTGTGACTACCAGTATGTGCCCATGCTAATAACCTTGTATATTTCAGCAGGACATCATCAGCAGGTTCCACACTGAGTGGAACATCAATCTTCATTGTGACAAGCAAACACTTGCCATGCTCTTAGAGCTGGGATGGTGCACAGTGTAACCTTCCATGTGGTGAAGGCTAGGTTCTTCAGATACCAGTATAATGGATTTCAGTCTACCATCAACATGTTGCATTTTTGATCCATTTGAACAAGAACCCCCTCCCTCCCTCCCTCCCTCCCTCCCTCCCTCCCTCCCTCCCTCCCTCCCTCCCTCCCTCCCTCCCTCCCTCCCTGCCTCCCTCCATCCATCCCTCCCTCCCTCCCTCCCTCCCTCCCTCCCTCCCTCCTGCTCCCTCCCTCTTTCCCTCCCCTCCCCTCCCCTCCCCTCCCCTCCCCTCTCCTCCCCTCACCTTCCCTCCTTCCCTCCCTCTCTCTCTCCCTCCCTCCCTCCCTCCCCCCTCCTCCCTCCCTCACTCCCTCCCTCCCCCTCCTCTCTCCCTCCCTCCCCTCCCCTCCCCTCCCTTCACCTTCCCTCCCTCCCTCCCTCCCTCCCTCCCTCCCTCCCTCCCTCCCTCCCTCCCTCCCTCCCTCCCTCCCTCCCTCCCTCCTGCTCCCTCCCTCTTTCCTTCCCCTCCCCTCCCCTCCCCTCCCTTCACCTTCCCTCCCTCCCTCCCTCCCTCCCTCCCTCCCTCCCTCCCTCCCTCCCTCCCTCCCTCCCTCCCTCCCTCCCCCCTCCTCCCTCCCTCACTCCCTTCCTCCCCCTCCCTCCCTCCCTCCCTCCCTCCCTCCCTCCCTCCCTCCCTCCCTCCCTCCCTCCCTCCCTCCCTCCCTCCCTCCCTCCCTCCCTCCCTCCTGCTCCCTCCCTCTTTCCTTCCCCTCCCCTCCCCTCCCCTCCCCTCCCCTCCCTTCACCTTCCCTCCCTCCCTCCCTCCCTCCCTCCCTCCCTCCCTCCCTCCCTCCCTCCCTCCCCCTCCTTCCCTCCTTCCCTCCCTCCCTCCTTCCCTCCCTCCCTCCTTCCCTCCCTCCCTTAGGTATGTCGTTCGATGTCATTGGGCACCATCTGGAAAGTACTTTGTCACAGCATCCTATGACAAGACAGTCTGTGTTTACAGGTATACTATACCTGTACATAGAAAATCATACAGCCACAGTCTAAAACTGAATTATTCGTACCTTTAGACTCTTAACCAGCCACTACTAGAGCACAGTTGGTTGAGAAGAGAATCACACATACATATTCCCTCCCTCTATCCCTGTACTGCAAATAGACTACTAATGACGTACATTGGGGGGAAAGTTTGGAACAAGGCTTTGGTAGACTTTAAATTGTGTGTGATACACAATATGAAGTGATTCACTGCCATTTCCTCCAGGCCCAGGGATGATGACTCTGGCTTGTATGATCTTGTCCAGAAGCTGGAGTTCATGGGAGCCGTGGAAGGCCTTGCCTTTGCCAAGGTTAGGGAAGGACAGTGGACATTGGTGAGGTAGACTCATACCGAGGCCTTCCAACTCAACTTTGTCACTTGTGGTACATTGGGTGGAAACAGCCTGAAACGAAGATAGGTTGGTTGCGTTTCATCACACTCTGGAGTAGGAATGATAGTAGTGAACCAGCCCCTATAATTATGTTTCCCATGGTTTACAGTTGACAGTCTGGATGTTTTGCTGTATTTACTGACAACAACAAAAAACTAACAGCCCAGCATATTGGCATTCCTCCATACCATCCTTGGATAGCCTCGTTCCCAGGCGCCAGGCCCGCTCGCTGCTTTCAGTTGCAAGCGACGAAAGCTGGGTGGGGCCTGGGAACGAGGCTAATCCTTGGAGGGAAAAGAATGCTGCACAGAAATCGTTTTGGGAGGATGGCTAAATTGCACAAAGAATCAAACACAAGACTTCCGTAGGAGAAACATTTCTCCTATGCATTGGGAACAGGACTAAGGAATACTATGTGATTTAACATACACTCATCCAACTGCAAGTTCAGTGATACTCCTGCAAGTATGACTATGTTGTACACCTGAGTGGTACAGAAGCCCTTCACTAACTGGCTCACGCTTTGAGGCTAGCAAGAGCTTTGTATGTGTAAGGGGAGGGAAGAACCCATGTTCCCCAATGGTAGTGGTGGGAATAGTATTGACCCAACAGCATAGGACTGATAGACCACTACCCAGCTCTTATCGCTTTCCCATAATTATGTTAACTGCATGAGCCGGGGTGTGGCCGGGGGACGAGGCGACAACAAGACCCAACTTGGTACGTTTGGTATCCTTCCAAAACGTCATCTCCCAGGGTATCGACTCCCAGAATGCAGATGCCAAGCTCGCTCCACACCTAGCCTCGTTCCCAGGCCTTCTACACCTTCAATTATTGATCACTTACAGTATGTACCACTGGGATGTTTAGAAGTACTGGGAAGGAGGCTACCCCACCCCTACATACTACAGGTGATTCACTTCACAGTGGCCATATGTTACTTGATTTCTTGACAGGATGCAGACGTGTTTGTGGTGAGTGTGAGGAATGACTACCTACTGCACTGCTATGACCTGTCATCGGGGAGTGCCACAGAGGTTGGTATGACTGCATCCACTGTGCATGCAAGATTGTACCATCCATAATAAGGTGAAAGCTTTTCCCTCATACAATTTTCACCATTCAATATTAGCCCTCCCATTCGGACTTTAACACCCTGGGAACCTCGGGCAGTGTTAATTGGTCTTGCGCTGCACCCTCAACCAATTAACACTGCCCTCGTTTTCCAAGGTGTTTATGTGGGTCAATGCCCTCATGTAAGTGCTCTATCCTCATGTAAGTGCTCTATCCTATACGTTATCACTGTGGTTGGACAATTTAATGTAATTTGTGGCCAGCATTTATAAGCTCATTCCCAGGCTCCCATATCAAAAATAAACGAGGGATTCTGAAACATCTTTTGCTTATGGAACGAGACTGATGCATTAACATTCCTATGTATAATACAGCTGAAATACTGTTCCTACATACGTAGTACATTGCCTTGCCTACTATTCTCACTAAAATAAATTATGGGGAACTTTAATGCAGACCACGGAACTAGCTAGCCGAGTGTCACTTGAGACCGCAGAGGCAATGCAGCTTGTGAGTCTTGTCCCCAGACTTAATGTGCAGTCTGGGACAAGACCACCTACAAGGTAATTGTACGTAGGTACCATGTGGAATAATGTACCTATTATTCTTGTTTGTGTAGAATAAATTGTTCTCAATCGGCTAATCGTTAGCCACCTATCATTCTCAAAATTATGCTAGCATTGATTCATCGAGGCCCAATGCTGGTTCCGTACATAGCTAGAATACTCATGCCTACGTATGCATGTATGTATCTGTGTTCTTGGAATTGGTATTTTATTGGTTGCTCTCCCCTCAATGCAGAGTCGTGTGATCAATGTGAATGCTTTTGGTGATGACTACGTCAGCTTTGTACCCATGCACCTCTCCTTCAGTCCAAATGGCAGGTGCATCCTCATCTCAACTGGTGAGTGGGTAAGGAGGTGATGGAGTGAGGGAAGGAGGGGAGGAGCAGGTGATGGAGTGAAGGAAGGAGGGTTGAGAAGAGGAGTGGGTGAGGGATGAGGGAGTGAGGGGAGGAGCGGGTAAGGAAGGAGGATTGAAGGGAGGAGGGAGTGAGGGGAAGAGGGGAGGAGGTAGTCAAGAGAGGAGGGGTTGAGGAGAGGAGTGGGTGCGGGGGGAGGGAGTGAGAGGAGGGAGTGAGGGGAGGAGGGGATGAGGAGTTGGTGAGGGAGGAGGAGTGAAGGGAGGAGGGTTGAGGAGAGGAGTTGGTGAGGGAGGAGGAGGGGAGGGTTAAGGTAGTGAGGGAAGGAGAAGGGAATGAAGTGAGGGGTGATTGGAGTGAGGAGATGAATGGGTGAGGGGAAGGGGGGTCAGTAGGTGAGTGGTGAGTGAAGTTAGGGGGGAAGTGAGGGTGAGTGGAGTTGGGATGAGGTGAGCGGAGCGACCGTGTGAATATATATGGATTCCTGTGAATATATTCCAATGATTGCCGTGTTGTTGAGTGAATGTTAACTGTACCAGATACTATTTATGGCAGCACACACTGTAGCATTACTGGCTGAAATGCGTTGTTGGTTTATTTCTGCTCTCACCTCAGACAGAGACCGACTGATCATGTACTCCTGGGAGACTGGCAAGCAGGTGACACAAGCACATACATACATGTCCTACCTCCAGGGTATAGTGATTGGTTGAATGAGGCTGATGATGTGTTGCTCGGCTTACATGTGAGTCTAGTATAGAGCATTGCAGAAGATTGACTGGGCTGCAGTAGTGAGGTTGAGAGCCTGGACAGATCAGTATTTCTAGTACGGAACCCTGAGGGTACATCAGTAGATCTATAAATGGTTTGTACTGTACTCATGTTGCCAGGGCAGTCCTACCTCCGGGACACACACACACACACACACACACACACACACACTCACACGTACACACACTCACACGTACACACACTCACACATACACCATCATGAAGACAAATTCAGTAACTAACGCGGGGGGTGGCCTGGTAAAACTCGTCACGTGTAGTGACATAGGTTCACGTTAGTACTGCAAGCGACAAACACTGGGGTGAGAAGGCCTGGGAACGAGGCTATGGGTGTTTGGTGCATATGATTCACTACAAACAGTAACTAGGTACATGTAGGCCTATATAGGAAACATACAGTACATGGAATGCACAAGTTGTTTATACTTGTAAATTGCATATTTATTTTTGTTTATTGTAAACCAAGATACAGTAAGTTGGAACAGTATGTTTCTTTAGCCAGCATTCATTGCACTCGGAGCTTGATTGTCATCTCTGTGCTGCACACAACGAACCGCATGCTCCCATGAAGCCTGGTACCGAGGCTAGTTTGAGGCCTGGTATTGGCTGTAACATCAATTCTGTCGTCTCATCTGCTCAACAGATTATATTTCCCAAACCAATAAGATACAGAAATATTACCAGATACAGTACTCATACATGCACATCAACTTGGTAGCCATCACTTCTTCCAGAACAGAGTCCTGATATAGTAGCTGTACTAACATGGTACTGTTCAAATGTTGGCTCCAAGCCATGCAGCTACGTTCATTTTCCAAATCCAACACTACTCTAACAATCAGTGATGCTGCTCTTCCGAGAATGATGTGCTCCACCCAACCCAGATTGCAAACTTCTATGGAGCTACGAATGATGAGTACAGCCAGCCAAGACACTGCTGGGATCCTTCAGGGAAATATATCTATGGGGTAAGGCTTCATGTGTATCATACTGAACGTTATATTTCATCGTTTTCCCACTAGTTACTATTGCACAGCATTTCCATTAATATTGTAACTATTAACTTCACTCTGGATAGTAGTAGCCATGCATTGCTGACAGTCAATCAGTCTATATACCATTATTCATGTACAAGGTGCTTTCTGTGTGTACGCAATGCACAGTGGAGCAAAATACAATGGCACATACATGGGATCACATGCATAGGATCTCATGCACACTTGCTAACTATGCAGCTGCTATCAATCAGCATGATTCAGATGCAAGAAGCCTAAACATGTAGCCTCGTTCCCAGGCCATCGCCCAGCTTTTCGTCGCTTGCAGTACGGTAAAGCTATAGCGACGAAAAGCTGGGCGTGGGACTGGGAACAAGGCTATAAAACATGTGCAGTATATTTTAAGTTCAGAGCAATATTCAACAGATGATAGCTGCTCCACAGTCAGCCAGTACATTTACTATGCAGATAATAGCACTGTGCATATAGTGCAAACTGATAGCCAATCATAGATATATACATGGCATTTCTTCTTAACAGACATCTGATAACCAGAGCATCTACGTTTGGGAGACCAGAAGTCAGACGATAGTGACTCGGTTGGAGGGCCACACAGGAACTGTGGTAAGGACATTCAGTGTTGCCAACACACAGCAAAAAGAATTACATGTCAAGAAGTACCCCCCACAAGGACCAGAAATTGCCAGTATTTTCTTGGTGTAGATATCCTGTCCTACGTATAACAATGTGAACTCATTTATGACTTAGCTTAAGGTATATTAATGCCAGTGAGTAAACAATCCTATAATTGAAGCTCGAGCCTGCACACATAGCAAACCGTTGGCTATTGAATGATTTCTGCACTACTGTATGTAACTGCAGACACAGCAAATACACCTGTGAGTGTTCAGTCACTGCAAACGTAGGGATCAAGCAGCTATTACAGGAGCGGTGGGAGCATTTGAGTTTTGGTCAGTAGTGGAGGCGTTATGTGTCTATGCAGAGACTGCGAAGCAACTGATTATCCAAAATTTTGAGGGTAATAGGCTGGCCTGTGAAGGGGGGGGGGGGGGGGGGCATACCCAGGTCACCGGATATTTTGGGAACTTAGGACCTCTGAGCTGCTCGCTTTCCAAGTGCCATATAACAAACATTGGTCCTGGTCTGCCAGACCTGTTCTGCCACATGTGTATGCTATAGCATGGATTCACCCAAAACTGTAATAGAAACAGGCTCCATGCACTATCTATACAGACAAACTGTGTTTTGGGGTATGGTGGTGTGCACTATAATTTACCAGCCACCTCTACTGGACAGCGGCAGTCGTTACAATCTCCGTTCACTCGTGTAACTGGCACAGCAATATGTGACACGAAGCACTCGTCAGTATTCAAGATGCTGTAACACACTCTGTCTGCAGATGTTGTGTCAATATACTATCACATGGTCCTGGACCACCACACAAGTTGTAATTTACAGGCATCCGTCTTGCATGGAATGGAATGGAACACTTAGAAAACACGAAACAGCTGTGTATGTCGTCATTACAGTGCTAGTGTCCAATGTTCACAAAATTAGTATCACCAGATACATCTCTACATGGTGGTACCCATACTGCTGGAACCTAGCCTCGTTCCCAGGCTCCTCTCCAGCTTTTTGTCGCATACTGTCCTCCCCAGCTTTTTGTCGCATACTGTACAGTATGCGACAAAAAGCTGGAGAGGAGCCTGGGAATGAGGCTAGCTGGAACCCACACTGCTGGAACTTGAGGGCTAATTAGTGTTAGAGAGGGGTACGGCCAGAGTTAACAATATGCAAGCTTCCACTCACGCTATTTCGTAGAACTCAGAAGAAGGATCCCGGGAACAATGCAGGGCTCGTCAAGCTCTATCGTGATATACAGTTTTGTGGAGATCAGACACTACAGGGAGGACTTCACAGTTGTGCCGTGCTTTCCGTTCTGTTCCGTGAAACGTAATCAAGTATCCTTGGTGAAATAGGCAGGCCCATAACTTACTCCACAAGAGGCATATTCAGAAGAAAAACCCTAATTTCAGACATGAGACCAATCAGCTCAAATCTGTGTGTGTATGAGGCACAAATTTGAAGACAGTAATTTAATGACTGATGCTCCTGCAATTGAAGATTTGATGCCTCATGCACCTGCAGTATTGTCAAACATTGAAGTGCATTGGACGTCAGTGGATAACAGACTGGTCTCGTACGTAGACAAAGATGCCATTGTTGCAGGTAGCTATATGCTACCATACTGCACTGAAGACCCTTGATCTCGTAGTCTATGAAGTTCCTGCCGTACGTACGTAGTACGTATGGAGTCGTACCCTCAGCGATCGGATCGGACGTGTCAGCACGCGTACGCAATCCCCGCCGGGCCGCGGGCAAGGTACTGTAGAGCTAGCTGGCGCTATGCACATTGTTTATGCACGTACTGAAACGGCGCCTTGAAGGCTGGTTTGTTACATTTTCCGTGGTGGTTAACCGGCTCATGGCACAGCTGTACAGCGCCGCCTAGCGCGGCGCCACTCTAACGTAACATAAAAAGCTAGGCAACACAGATGGAACGAACTTTTGAATGAGATTTCTTTTATCGTCGAGTCAAGAATAACTGTGAATGACTGCTCACGCTCGCGGACCACCTCTGCCTTTTTGTCTTCCCGAATCTCCTCCTGTTTCCCCGGAGGACCATTCTCTAAGCAGTGAGAAACCGCCCGTGATTCCCAGGACACCGCGAAAGCCGAAGCATCCACGGCAGTCCACCCCTCGCGATGCAGAAACAAACTCGGCTATATTGCGCTTCCAGTTGGTGACAAACGAATGGCCCATCCTGAATATTCGGACAACAACCCGCAGTGGAAGGCGATCTGTTCTGAAAGCGAGAAGGAGACTTTGGGACCGTGAACACGAACCGCTGGAGTTCGTGGAGCTGGCCACAACGAAGCCCCGGGAGAACGCGTACGAAGAAAGGAGGAGGGGCGATCTGTACGCTGATAATACGGATGCAGATGACGAACTCGAGATGGACCGCGGATCACCTGGACCAATCTCTTACGTTCTTTCACCTCCTTACTCCCCTCAGGGCTTCAAAACGGAGCCTGTTGCTGCTGCTGCAACTGTGAACAGGGAAAGACCACCAACAAAAGTCAAGACCTGTGCCTCCTGTAAAACCAAGAAAACTCCCCTCTGGAGGGATTCGGAGGATGGCACACCACACTGCAATGCTTGTGGTATCAGGTTCAAGAAATACCGCATTCGCTGTTCCCAGTGCAGTTACATCCCTCGCAAGGATGAGAAGATTGGAAATATATGCTGTCTCTGTGGCTGTCGCTTGGTACACTGCAGACTAAGCGGCCATTAGCTGAGTAGCTGTCTGAAGAACTCCACCACTGACCATACATGTACCACCCATCATTTATGTTTGTTCATGTGATATTATTTTTTGTATCGTACAAATACAGCCTGTACAGTGTCATGTATTTTCTTGTATGCAAGAGGTGCAGGTACCGTCATCATCTGCTCACTTTAATTTTACATCCGTCATCATCTCCTCACTTAAAATTTCACGTGATATTGTATCATGTCACCGATGTAAGCAGTCCTGGTCCCATGCAGGGCTGCAGCTGGCCACGGATTAATTATAGTTTGCTCAAGATCTATTGTTACTAATTTTAGCATAGTCTATGGAACCTCCAACCTTAATTATGCATGCATGCATTGTGACGTGAAGGATAATACTGTCACGGGTTGCTCTTGTCCTTGCTCCCTCTGACTGGAGATCGTATACAAGCTGCACCTGCATTTGTGGGTGCATGGTCATGATCAATGGCAGAAACACAATCCAGTACCTTCGCCTTGGTTTGGACTGATCTCTAGAATGCCTGCACCACTGGCTGAAGCTATATCTAACTGCTGTGAGTGTCATGGCTGATGGTAGCGGTTGATTGTCTGAACTTGCACCTGTGTTACCATGCACATCCTACTATCCTACCAGTTACTTCTTGTCCTATTTGGCATGGCTGCTTACACCAAAACGAAACGTGGATTGGAAACAGCAGCAATACAAAATAATGATGTCTCAATCCGCGTTACGCGCGCAGGCATTAGCCTCACTCCCAGATCAGACTTCTTCCTGCAACTCAATAGCCTATAATGCAGCAACCACACAAGCATTGATAGCAAGTAGTTTCATTTCTCTGGGTGCTTCCTTGGTCAAGATAATTAACCTAACACAACAGACGTGCAACACGGATTATACGTAGTAAATTTATATTGTTGTTTCCAATCCACGTTTAGTTTTAATTATCCTTGCTTCAACCACTCGTTATTATATCTGTAGTTTTGGTGGGTGTGGGATTATGATCAGAAATGTGGACGTAAAGTATATATATAGCTAATCGCGCAAGTTCACATTTCAGCAATTTCAGTAGTCTGGAACAAAATCACAAACCTACACGCAGAAGCATGGTGAAAGGGCATCCCATTTCAAGCAGAGAATAGCCAAGGCCCTTATATTGCTGCCAGGTATTCCTTGTGCTTATAAAAACACATGGTGTCATGGTGTCATCATCCACAACAGCCATATAAGGCAGTTGAAAGAAGGATGGTTCCTGATGCCTTGTACATATGGAGGAAAGCATTGGCTTTGTGTACTGTCCATAACAGCCTGCACGCACACACTGATGTATGTTAAGAGGCCAACAAGTTAATTGGATGTAAAAGGGCATCCCTTGTGAGGGGTATAAGACTATACACTATAGCCATTCATTCTCATTCTAGTTATGTTATTCAGAAGATGGCTTATATTAGTCTGCAATGTACCAAGCGAGAGCCACACACCTGGGAACAAGTCAAGGCTTACATGCACCGCCTGCAAAACCAAGAAGACTCCTCTTTAGTGGGATCTGGATCATGGAATGGTATGCAAGAAGCACAGGTCTGGACTTTTGTTGCCGTTCACGCTTTCACTGTTCCCAAGTGTGTGAATCACGCTTGGTATGTTGCAGACTAAGCATCCATTTGCTGAACATCTGACCTGAACTTCGCTGCTGACCATATCTATACGAATGCAGCCCGTACAACGTCTCTTGTATGCAAGAGATGCAGGTACCATCGTCATCTCCTCACTTTAGCCTGTATTCAGGATTGATATTTAGCCCACTAGTGTATGGGACCTCCACCTTAATTATGCATTGTGACACTAAGGACAATACTGTCACGGGTTGCTCTTGTCCTTACCCTCTGAGTGGGAGATCTTACAAGTTCCACCTGTGTTTGTGGGTGTTTGATCAATGGCAAAATCTGCTGTGGGCCAACTCCCGACCAGACCAAGCACTTGCTACAGGCATGCAACACAGTAGGAAGTGGACCAGTCAGCATTTGGAAATTGCTTGTCTAAAGTGCATATACCCCTATCAGACACTGATAGCAGGACCAGCCACTGGAATCCAGTCCAGTCCAGATCCAATGTGCTTATGTAGGTTCATGATGTTGTAATTGCTGAAACAGTGCATTGATCAAATGCACATCAGTGGTACTATAGTAAACTCCCAAATTCAAACAGCAGCACCTGTGCCGCCACTTCCCTGCTATCCTTCCTCTTGCACACTTTACTTCTTCACCTGTTTGGCTTGGCTGCTGGGTGTTTTATCTGTAGGAGGGTGCGCAAGCTTGTAATCAGATATGTGAACAGGACAGTGCTCCGATCTGAGTGAGCAGGGGCTCTAGATGAGTAAGCCACCATTTTGAGATGAGCTGTTTCAATGACTGGATTGGATTTGGAGAAGCTTTGAAAGGGCATCCTACTTGGAGCTGAGAATAGCCAATCTTAGGTATTACCAAAGTTTGCTGCCGGGTATTCCTTGTGCTGATTGCCAGTGATAGGACATGCATGGTGTCATTATCTGCCTCAATGGCTCTTTACGTGAAAGGATGGTTCCTGATGCCTTGTAAGGTAACGGAGGGGGTTTCCGGACAGTCTTTTGATTCCGGACACGCACTTCGTGCCCCTCGCATTCGCTCCGTTAGCAGTTCTTCCGAATTATGGTAAGTGCACATGCATACCCTACCTTCGAACTCTCCAACGCTGTGCAGTTGTTAGCAAAAACTGCTCCTGGAGAGCGAAAGCTGGGGCCGTGTCCGGAAACCCCCTGCTGTCCCTCCGTTACCTTACAATATGGAAGAAAAATTTGGCTTTGTGTATACTAGCCTGCACACCACACATAATACATTGATTGGATGCAGAGGGCATCCCTTGTGAAGGATAATGAGGGAAACAATTAATGCGTTGAATTCCCATTCCAGCAAGTACAGAGTATGGGCTCACAGCTTCCAGAATTCCATAATTATGTGTTCATGGTAACAACTTTGCAATCAGTTGAATTTCAGGAATTATGTACTAATACCGTGCCGTTGATCTTTACAGCATAATTATATACCTACTTCTCCTGCACACACTGAATGTGCACACACACACATGCAGCGAGATCTGCATTTCTGTAAGGAGCTAGGGATTCTAGTCTCTTGCGGTTTTGATGGAACAGTGAAGTTCTGGAGGAGTACAAGTTCCTTATAGGTGGGCAAATTGGACAAGAGCAAATGTAGCAGATGACTTGTCTAGTGATTGTAGTTGTTTGGCTATGAGAATTCAGGCAATATCATTGTGTGTGATTCACTTGATGACCTATATTATGTGTACAAGTCATGTTGTGTGCCACTGTCCAGGGCAAGGCTAGCTATGAGCGAGGGGCATGTTAGGTATAGGTGGTGATTTCAGACATGACACTATAGATCCCTCCTGGCTGCCTTTGGTCTTCAAGGAGGCCAGGAGTAAGGTATAAGGGCTAAAAGTGGTGCACGGTGGTTAACCGATATCGCTGTTGTTTCCATAGCAACAGAAATTTGGGCAGGAGGGTCTAGTGTGGGTTCACATGCATACATGAAAACTAATGGATCCAGTCACGTCAACTCCAAGACTTCATGGATCTTACTGGGCTGGATTTGAACCCATGCAGGAGACCTGAATATTGCAGTTTTGACATGCATGTACACTTGCTCCTATACTCACAGCAGTATAGATAGTCGGTGGAAATTTGCATGAGGACCAGTCTCTACTATGTGAACATTGCAGGCAATCTTTACACATAAAAGGTCCTATACGGTAGCTGTCATGGCAATTATGACTGCATGCATCAAAGTGCACTTTACAATAGGCACTCTCATAAGATCTGAGAATACTATGGGGGTGGGCTAATAAGAACTGCATGTTCATGCACAAGGAGAAAAGCATGCTTATCATCTTATCGAGGCCATGGCATGCAGAACAGTAAATGCCAACATTACTCGGAAAAATGACTTATATATAAGCAGTTCTCAATCAAAACTGGAATCAGTGTTTCCAGTTTAACTCTTTACCAACTATAAGCAAAAGCTATTAAATGTATAATGCCTAGCAATGAAATATAATTAAATTCTTATGGGTGTATGGGAGCTATAGCTCATGATCATGACAGCATTTTGTGAATGCATCAAGTAAAAATGCAACATAGGCACAAATCCCATGCAGTTGGCACCGGCCCCCCAAAGTGCATGGGATCGAGTCCTTGCAAAATTAAGAAGGTTCTGAATTTTTTTTCAAAGGGGGTATACGATTTTTAATGCATTTTACACAAGTTGGACAATTCCATCCACATTAATTCAAGATGTGCCTAACGTTCCATTTCTACTTGATGTGTTTCATTTTGTTGTCATCAAATGGCTGGTAAAGGGTTAATCTGTGGCTATAGCTACTATGTACAGGCATAGACGGTTGTACGCCTGAATTTAGAGTCAACTGTATGCAAGTAAGTCATCACAACTTTCACAAAGGGTGGAGGGCATAATACTGAACATGCACTTGATAATACATCGACATGAGTACATGTACACAAACTGCTACATTTGGTATGATGTCCCTGTGGTCCCCCCACTACCACACCTCTTCTTCAGTGCGACCAAACTTGAATACCAGCGTGCTGCACAGTGGGGAGACAAAGAAACACTGATCATGATGCAACCTTGCATAATGTATATACCAGCTTGTATATACCAGCTTCAGTTGACCAATGGGTGCAAGGTAATACATAACACTGAGGGAGTAGAAGCTGAGAGGATTCCCAATAGGGAAATTGCATGATTACATCACAAGCAGATGGACACACCCACTTATGGTATAAGTACCATACTGCCAGGATACATTTTCTGCACACGTCACAATGCGCTGCACTTGAACGGAAATAATTGTGTGTTTATGTTCCTAACCTTGCCAGCCTCGTTCCCAAGTCAATATGGCCTGGGACCAAGGGAAATCGACTTCCAGTTGGAGTACCGGGAGTGTGGCTTCTCCGCTATCCTGTGCGGCTGATCCTTCAAGAGGCCGTACAGTTGATGGCATATTCACTCTACTGGAGCTTTCGAATGATGCAAAGTTTGTCAAGATACTCGTAAAGACTACCGAGAACACAATTCGGTATATAGCAAACCTCCATATAAATTCGTAGGTCACATGACCGTGTCCAACCTCCTCTGCCATACTGCTCCATTGAAAATGTATGGGGAATGGCTACCAAGGTGAGCGTTTACAAGTACTGCGCCCGCGTGCTAGTGTGTAGCAGAAAATGATTCGAGCTATTGGCTGTCCAGACGTTTAGCTACAAAATGAATCCTTCCACGTGCGAATCGGAGAAGCAGTTGTTGAGCAATGCGTCTAACGGGAGGACGGAACCTGAAGCATAACGTTGGACTCACGGCCTGTTTTCTTCAGAACTCGCAACATTTAGCTACAGTGCAGCAGCTCCTCAGTTCATCTTAGCAGAAAACCATCCCTGGAATGGCGCTAAGTTCCTGGAGAGTTGCTAGTAGCACCGAACTATGCTATCCATGCTAGTATCCCGCTTACCGCTTCACAAGGCAGTAGTTTAGCCCCCTGCACCTCAGCCAACGCTGGACTTCCACTTCGTATGGCCTACTAAGGTCATGGCCACTTTAGCAAAGCTCGAGGAATACTAACCTGGACGGCACACGGTCTGTGCCACTCACTTTGGACGCCATTGCTCAATGACCACTTCTCTGATTCGCATGTGTAAAGATTCATTAATTTTGTAGCAAAACTTCTGGACAGCCAATATTTCTGCTATGTGCTAGCACGTGGGCGCAGTGCTATGAACACTCACCTTGGTAACCATTCCCAATACATTTTCAATGGAGCAGTATGTACGTGATACCATAAGTGGTCGTGTCCATCCACTCATGACATAATCATGCAAGTTCCCTATTACGCAAAACTATTAGTTCAGCCAAGGAAGAAGTGACGAACTGCCTCCTATAGCATGACAATGCCGCCAGCCAGTGCACAATAAATGATAGGCAATTGGAGTTTTGCAAATCACTAATCAGCCCTACAAGGTTGGACTGTTTTTGAAGCGCATTAGAGCAAAAGAGGACATGCTGTTTTCACCCTTTGGGCGAACCCACCCACCCACCTCCCCTTTCTGCACACGAGTACATGTACTGTACACGGAACCTATCTACCAAGGACATTGCCAGAAGTGAGTCAGACATCAAAAAATGAAAATCTGATCGAAATCATTAGTGGTCAAAGGGTTTTAACATAAGCCACACCAGGAGCACATCACTGGCTGGATGTGCTCCTGGCAACGCACTCCGTAAAATACTGCACTCGGGCATGGTGTTAAGGCCTAACATACTAACGTCTCGACAGGGGGTGAAACAAAATTTACCAGATCAAAGAACTTAATGCATTCCAATGACCACATCAAACGATACTAGGCCAGAAAAAAAGGAGGGGGGGGGGGAGCACCCCTCTACCTCGATTTGGGGGAAACACTACCTTGTGCAATACAGTGCACTGGGTGTGGCAAACACTGTTATAATGCGTACCTCATAAAGATGAAGAGATTCTGCAGGAAGAAGGCTATGCCTTGCCACCAGTATGGGTTGTAGGCAAGTAGTGGCTCTGTCGTAGAGGCAGTTGGGGTTGTAGTGTCGTTACTGAGCGTTATATTCAAGGTATTGCTGCCTCCACTGTTGGGGTTCTCTGTTACAGCTGTTGAAATGGCATAGTACAGTCATGTATGTGCGAATATGAAGAGTGTGCATAAACTGCTGATAGAAAAATTATACTGTAGATCAGGAATACATGTATTTTAATATTTCACTGTTGCTCAAAAACAACGAATTTCAGGTCTCATTAAAGTCACGTGTAATCCGATTACGTAATGCATGTTAAGTACAGTACTTCCATAGGCAATGTTTCGACAGTTTTCGACATCGAGCCCCGACGCAATCACCTGGAATATCGACTCGCAGGGAAGCGTAGGTATCTGTTGTCATTATAAAAGGCCGAGCCCTTCAAGATTCAGCTGCGGTACAGCAGAAACAAGTGGAAGTAGTCTCCCGGGCTTGATAGTCCCCACACGTGCTGCAAACGTCGGGCCTGCGAGACTAGAGTGGAGGTTCGGGGCCGTCTCGTCCATTTGCAAAGCGGGTTCGAGGATTGCCAAATGGGAGCATTCCACAGCAGCCCCAGAAACGGTCTTCTATTCATACAGCTATTTGCAATAACTTTTAATAACCGTCCACTTGTCACATGACAGAAAGGTAATAATTACTTGTGATGTATGCAGTGGCCAACCTCCTCTGCTACACAATCTTGAGATTGTGCAAATGTCTTGCATAATCTCGAGATTGGGACTCAATTTCTGGATTCCGAGAATGTTCAGCGCAATCTCGAGAGTCCGGTTAGGAACACCATTGCCACTAGTTCACATACAATGTACATATCCACACACTCGAGACAGCAGCACAGGTGGACGTGCACTCACCTGGAACGAGGAACATCTGGATGAATACCCACAGAGACCCAATGAGTCCTCCAAAGGAGAACAGGAACCCAACGAACAGCCACGCCCTAGCCACTACAGAAGGTCATACAGTAGTATCATTAGCACATGCATTGCTCCCACATTGATGACATCATTAGACACCCTCTCAAGTTCATAGTGCTCCCACATTGATGACATCATTAGACACCCTCTCAAGTTCATAGTGCTCCCACATTGATGACATCATTAGATACCCTCTCAAGTTCATAGTGCTCCCACATTGATGACATCATTATAGACACCCTCTCAAGTTCACATTAATGACATCATTAGACACCCTCACAAGGTCATAGTCAAGGTCTGTGTAGTGCACAATATTACGGGCGGACTTTCTGTGTAGAATGACCGTTCAAATTTTCCATGTGACCAGTCAGTTGTCCAAGTGAATTTTGAGGGGCCTTCATCTTAGCTATAGCTAACTATCACGGCAGCATGCAGACACGGGCTAGTGGCAGTGTAGGTTCTCAGAGACAGATAAGAAAAGCATTCAACGCACCAAAAGTGGAGGCACGATTGCGACTGCGAGCCCCACTATATGACGGCTTGGGTGTGGTGGACAGTACGTACATTACATATTCTGTGGGCATACTACCCCAGTACATTGCTTGTGCGCTCGAGGCTAATCAGCACACAAGATCCATTACTCACTGTAGTTCCTTCTACCCATGATCCTCCTGGTATACTTCGTACAGATGGAGCAGTTCAAACGCTTAACCCACTGCTTCTCTCTGCCATCTCTGTCTCGGCAGCTGTTCAATTGATCATGGAGTTAGTAGCTACATGTACATGTGCAGCTCTTACTTCAACTGAAAAAGACTGCTCATGTTGAATAGTACTTGAACCCCAGAAAGAGTTTGCAGCAGCATGGATAAGATATTACAAGTAGCTGAGCTCTAGGGCTGTGCTAATTATTCGGGAATAATTTTCTGAATAATAGGCAGCTTCTTGAATAATAGGCTCCTCAGCTGCCCAAGAAAATACTGCGCATGCGCATGATGTGCTCTAAATAGAAATTAAGTGTGCCATGTGGTTTTATGTTGTTCCTGTTGTGGTCTGACAAGTCTAGGTGCGCGTGCTCTAGCCATTTTATGGAGGACACTGCTACCAGTCCTAGATCATTGTTAGATGTTCTTAGAGCTCCTCAAGCCTCAGAACTTACCGAAAAATTGACTGTAACCCACCGACTGGAAAGAAGACGTATAGGGGACAAGGATCTAGTGAACCAAAGTCAGTTACTCCCAAACAAAGAGTGAATGAATTCCCTGATGAGTGCTTAACTGTCTCTAGAGGTGGAAAACTATTCTGTAGTGCCTGCAGGAACATTATCACGAATCACATCAGTTGCAAGAAGCACAAGACAAGCAAGGAGAAGTTAAGCAGTACTAAAGCTAGAGAGAGGGATATTATAGACAGTTTGAAGATTTACGATGCTGAACACCACCCTGTTGGAGAAACACTACCTATGGATCAGCGTGTTAGGAGAATCAAGGTCTTAAAGACCTTTTTACTTGCTGCCGTTCACCTGGCAAAGCTAGACACGTTCCGTGGTCTGCTAGAAGAAAGTGCCCTGCGACTGACTGACAGACGCCATATGAGTGACCTTATACCCTTTGTGCATTCTCAAGAGCAAAGCGATATCAAGACAGAGATCTGTGACCGGCCAATATCAGTGATCTTTGATGGCACTACGAGACTTGGTGAGGCTTTGGCTATTGTTGTCAGGTTTGTTGATGATTCTTTTGCAATACAGCAACGATTAGTACACTTGCAATTGCTAGTCACAGCGCCGGCGCACGCTTTTTTTGAGTGGTACGGCCATTACCGAAGGGAGTGAATAGAGGTGTGAAGCGACGATCTGTCTGCGCGAAGCGCGGAAAAATTTTTTCACCTTCATTTTTCAGTTGTCTGGATGGGCTCTCGTGGCACCTTCGTGCTTTGCACTGCACTGTAACTGCTTTCTGCTTTCCGTGTCATCCGTGACCGTCAACGTGGAATGGCGATATGCGCGCTTTGCGCGCATAACTTCTAGGAGGCCTCGAGGTATACCGGTAGCCCACGCCTACTAATTATAGGGCGAGCGTGAGTGAGCCCCACATAGACGGCGAATTTTCGTTTATAGACTAGAGAAGACACGAACTATAAACAGTCTACTTCAACAAGGCCACAGCGACTTCGATCTGAAGACTGTCTGACTAAGACACGTACCTCAACAAGGCGTGACTGAGACACGAGCTATGAACAGTCCACTCACAGAGCCGTACCTAGGCGACTAAAAAGTGGTACGGCCAAAACCGTACCGGCCGTACCGGCCGCGCCGGCCCTGAGTCAAAAGTATGTCTGGAGAAGAGATTGCCCGAGAGCTGATTAATGTCATCTCAGCTCAATATGGTATCGGTTCACACCAGCTCATTGCTGCTATGCATGACCGTGCTGCCTGTAATGGTGTTGCTTTACGAACCATCAAGGTTGTTTACTCCTCTATTGTTGACATAGGATGCTTGTTGGCAGTAAATTTGTTACACCTTGTCTCTCTTCCTTTATGGTCTGGTGGGTTAGTCTCTTCAGTCACAGTCCAAAGGCCATGCTGTTGTGGAAGGAGAGAACTGGTCTGTCCTACCAGGGATACTCGGCAACCAGATGGTGGAGCAAGTACGAGGTGATGAAGCAGCTAATGGACCTGTTTGGAGATGTCGAGCCTTTTCTTAAAGAGGCAAATGTCTCGCCTGCTACAATTGAGAAGCTACTCTCGGTTCTTCGAGACCCTTGTGAAAAGAAACATCTCCAGGTGGAGTTAGCAGCGACAATCGATGCAGGTATGCCATTTGTAAAGGCAACTTACAACCTAGAAGGGGACGGCCCATTAGCTCTTACTTGCTATGATGCCATAAGTGCCTTGAATATGTCAGCTCGACAAGCATACTACCCCAATTTGGATGCTATTGCTGCACACATTGCATCAAATGCCCAGGAAGAAAGCGATTTAGTACAGCATGCAAAGAGTTGTGTCCAGCCTGGGATAGCATACTATTTTGAGCAGGTATCGACCAACATGAAGCCCGCTCTGGAAGCTTTTAAAGCAGCAAGGCGTTTTTCTCCCTTTCGATTGATTGAAATCAATCCAAGTGTTACTGCCATTGATTCCCTTGGTGCTTTTCCTTTTCTGGGAACTGAAATACCTGCCCTAAAACAAGAGCTTCCTCTTTACCAAGCAGCAGCACAAGATGTCGATCCTTTGTATGATCCACTTGTTTTTTGGAAGAATCACCAAGCTGGCTTGCCAACGTGGGCTAAAGCAGTACGACAAGTGTTTCTTGTGCAGCCGTCATCAGCAGCATCCGAGCGTGTCTTTTCGCTTTTGAGAAGTTCATTTGGAGAGAGACAAAATTCTTCTTTACAAGACTATATCGAGACCTCTCTGATGTTCCAGTACAATAATCGTAAAGCATATTAAGCCTACAGACTAATCAACCTCTATCACATACAACACATGTATACTGGTCACATGATCACTTTATCACACCACATTGTGAACACTCACTCAGTTCTGTCAGTCACATCATTTACTTTCGTCAGTTTTTTTTTTGGAATAATAGGGGAAGTCTCATGAATAATAGGGACCAAATGTTTGAATAAAAAATTTGAATAATAGGCAATTTTATTCGAATAATTAGCTCAGCCCTACTGAGCTCGCTTCGCGCGCTCAGCTACTTCCCCTTTGTTCGCCTACGGTGCATAATCCGGCGCCGGACAGCTCTCTGTGCAGAGCTGCTCCCCGATTGCATCCGCTTCAGCTACTGCTCACCGCTTGCATCCGCTTCAGCTGCTGCTCCCGGGCCCGATTGCGGCATCCGCTTCAACTGCATGCTGCTCTCCGTTTGCCTCCGCTTCCAGCTGCTGCTCCCCGATTACGTCCGCTTCGACTGCTGGTCCCCGATTGCGCTTGCCGGATTCCAGCCCATGCCCGGGCCCAATGTTCTCGAACATTCTTCGCGGAGTTCGAGGTTCAGTAAATAAATTAAAGTACGAAGGTCGCGCGTAAATAAATTAAAGTACGAAGGTCGCGCGTAAATAAATTCAAGTACGAAGGTCGCGCGTCACTATAGTCTAGTCCCGCCCCACGAACATCCCACTTCCGTCACTCACAGACACACACACGTTAAAATCTTAATATATTGATGATGGCCGATCAAATTCCAAGCAAGCAACTATGGTTTGGCTGACCATTTGGCATATCAAAACCTCCCAGCTTATACTGTGCACGGCTGTGCATGTCCCTACAGTGTAATAATATAAACCTGGAATGTAAACAGCGGTTCAAAATGATCAGCGAATACCTGAGTAGGTTCCAGTACACATTCAATACTTGCTATTTCCATTCCAGGTTCACCAGGGCTAACAGTACGGTATCAAGTACAGAGCTGTCAGTCAATACCCTCAGCACAGAGCTACACTGGTTTGCAAGTCTGTTATCCAGATCGGATTCAAAATTTGACTTGTGCCTCTGCACACCTGGTGGCTTGAATTTCAGGCAACTTGGTGCTGACTCGGGGAGGCTACATGTATGTGACCATGTGACCTGCATTGAGTGGGGTGATAACCACACCTCTGCCACAGGCCAATCCAGAATCAGAGTTCGTCACGTCAACGTAGATGCATTGTTGACCGTAAGTGGAGATCCCACAAGTGACAAGTTTACAATTAGGTGCTGGCCAGTCTAGCCGCTAGCCCCTCTCCGTCCGGCCGGTAAAGCAGGCGAGTGGCGAAGCCACGCACGGAGGGCAGAGAGGGTCTAGCAAGCATTGCACTTGATTGCATTTCAACTGACCAATCAGATGTCAATGAAGCGATTCGTTCCAATTTATTCTCGTGGTTGTAAACCAAGCCACTCGCGTGCAATCAGCCCGGTGGAGAGCATCTAATAGCCTACACTCGAGCTAAACTAGTCCAACCTGGATGCCTCCAAGGGTACAGAAGTCGTCCTCAACTCTAGTTGGCACTTCAACGGTTCACAGGTACAGTACATAAATTGGCATTCCAGAGAAACATAATCCAGTGCAATGTTTGCTAGACCCTCTCCAGCTTCCACGCGCGCCTTCGCCGCATGCGCATGTAACTGGCCTGGCGGAGAGGGGCTAGTGGCTAGACTGGGTACTGGCAATCTCTGCTACATGCCCAAACAGTGGCACACAACGACACACCCACAAATACACAGCATGCAACATACAGTGTGTGAAGCACGTGCACCATAGCTTACCGTGCTCTTTGGACAATGGACTTGCAAACCGGTGTACATTTCAGAAACAGTAGTGTGGGTCTAGCTTGTAAGCCAGAGACTAACTTGGGGCGTCAAGGTGTGGCAATTAGCTTGGACAGCAGTGCAGGACTGTGCATTGGCTGTGTAGCTCTTGCCGTGTGCTTACCTTTTCTTCCTAAGCATCCCTCTGTGTATGTGTCCCCTGTGACCTGCCCCATTGAGATAGCATTAATCCTGGGTGGGGCAGAAAGACACATGTCATGCGTCACACAGGAGGCAGGATTTCTAGTAGTAGACAGCCTGCGATCAGAACCATTATGCATAATTATGTTACTTCCCACTTCCCCAACCCTCACAAGGCCGATGTTTTACCTGGCTAGTTGCTTCACATTTTCCCACTTATGTCTAGTGACACTGTGCCATTCTTATCCAGGACCGAGGGTTGTCCAATTGTGCCATGTTCAGTCCCTACCACCTTTAGTCAGTCCTAAGTTACTTGGGCATTCCCTTGACTACGTAATTATCCTAGGATGTACATCTACCACTTACTAGCACCCTACCTATACCATACTAACACTGGCCTTCCCGGTATTATCCGGGGACTACCTAAGGCCCCCCACCACCACTATGTCAGAGTATCCCAGAACACCAGAGTTACACCAGCAGTCTCGGGATTGTCCCGGGATGACTACCCAACCCTGGGGACCCCTCTGGCAGAGTATCCCAGAACACCGGAGTTACACCGGCAGTCCTGGGATTGTCCGGGGATGACTACCCAACCCCTGGGACCTCACTGTCAGAGTATCCCAGAACTCTGCCAGAGGGGTCCCAGGGGCTGGGTAGTCATCCCGGGACAATCCCAGGACTGCTGGGTGTAACTCCGTTGTTCTGGGATACTCTGACAGGGGTTCCCAGAGGTTGGGTAGTCATCTCGGGACAATCCCAGGACTGCCGGTGTACTCTGGCATTCTGGGATACTCTGACAGAGGGGTTGGGTAGTTATCCCGGGACAACCCCGGGACTGCCGGTATAACTCCGGTGTTCTGGGATACTCTGCCAGAGGGGGCCCAGGGGTTGGGTAGTCATCCCGGGACTGCCGGTGTAACTCCGGTGTTCTGGGATACTCTGCCAGAGGGGTCCCAGGGGTTGGGTAGTCATCCCAGGACAATTCCGGGACTGCCGGTGTAACTCCGGCGTTCTGGGATACTCTGACAGAGGGGTCCCAGGGTTTGGGTAGTCATCCCAGGACAATCCCAGGACTGCCGGTGTAACTCTGGCGTTCTGACAGAGTGGTTGGGTAGTCATCCCGGGACTGCCAGTGTAACTCCGGCGTTCTGGGATACTCTGACAGAGGGGTCCCAGGGGTTGGGTAGTCGTCCTGGGACAATACCCAGAATGGACCCAGGATACTCTGACAAAGAGGTCGAGGGTGGGGGGGGGGGGGGGGGGGGGATAGGTGTTCATGCTGTATAGCAGTGTCATGGTATACGCGCTGTACTCACATGAAGAGAGCTATGGTTGAGAATATGCCGCAGATGTGGTAGGCAGCATAGATGGGCTCCGCATGTTCTGCGCAGGCATCAATCACCACCCACCAGCCAAGAGCAAACTGGAGAGGAGAGAGTAAGCATCACAGTCTGGTGCACAAATCAGATCATGTACAATGTACATGTACGTCGTGTAAAAAACACAAACATGTTAAGTGGGACAACACAGAAAAACGAAAAGAGCTTGGTAAGCATCATCATGTGAGTAGTGTCATGATGGAATGGGCCAGTTACATGTACTGAACATGGGAGGCACGTAAAGATTTCGCCAGGGTATCTCCATGAAAGATCGCAGTGCACAAATGCGATTTCACAGCTCTCCGCAAGACGGTCAGTGAGAAGTAGATGGAGTTTAGTTTGGGTAGCAGCTAGGTTTTCAAATTGAAAGCTCCAAGCTACATGCTACGAGTATATAGGAACTAGCTGGGTAGGTCTAATATCACTTCAACCATAGTCTAGAGTGGCAAGGCCATGCATGGTTAGGTGTGTGAAGGTTGCCCACATTCATGCAGCTAAGTTTCAAATCAAGCTACATGCCATGAGTAGGAACTAGCTCACTCCTGTAATGCCAAACCCATCCATGATCCAGTGTATTCAGAGGTGTGTGGGTAGGTCTAATATCACCTCAATCATAGTCTAGCGTGGCAAGGCCCTGCATGGTTAGGTACATGTATGTGAAGGTTGGGTTTGCCCACGTTCAATTGAAAGTCTTTTTACCTATGACATCACTCACATGATAAACCCACCAGGCCCTCTCCCACTAATGTAATTATGCGTGGTAATTAGCGATCAACTGCGATACCACGTGTATGATCACAGTCGACCTGCTCGTTGCTCTCCTCGATTTTTGTCAAACACTTGCGGGGTAACGTGGTACGGCACAGTGATTTACCGTGTCTAGTCACTGGCGACACCGAAAGCCTGGATAAAAATCATTCCCTGAGGTCATTCGCAATCAATGCTTCTGATTCGTTAGGTCAACATTCCGACCTGGGGACAACTTGAATGTAAGAATTATTCTTACATTCAAGCTTTAAGATGGTACCCAGACCCTTTCCTCCTCCCCGCGTGAAGGGTCTGGTTCCGAGATTATGTCGTATACTGTCTGGGGACACTATGACTGTCTGGGAGACCACTTTTCGGGACCTACCTGTACCATTTCATATATTAAACATACACCTTTTATACATCCAAAACAAGGTATACAAGCTCTCCAAATTTGGTATACACTCACCAGGGTTCCCGAGATGATAGAAGCAATCATGTTCCTCTTGGGTTTGAGCCATTCCTTGGCAGGCTCGAGGCATTCACAACTACAGTCGACTCTGTCAAGACACCCGCTCATGCCGTATCTTACTCAAAGAAAGGAGCGCTAGAGCCTAGACTACTCACACAGGTTTGTTTACGTGTCGTACACCATACAAATCATGTGATCGTAATGAATTCCAATTTTAGCACACTGTATGACGTCACTATTTCACGGAACGGATCGGAACGCGTTAACGGATCGGAACACCCCACAGAACGGAACGGACACGCGAGCTCACGTCGCAGTTCGTACACAGCGCAATGTTGTAGGTGTCAGAAATGAAGCAGCAATGATGGCAACTGTCTATAGTGTATGTACCACGCCTTTGCCGATCTCTGAGGTTACCAAGATCCTCCTGAAGAAGGAATCAGCAGTCTGCCTCCAGTGAAGGCCAAGGCAGGTGAAATCTATCTCTATAAACCAAGGGATGATTTGCACAAAGGTAAGAGTAATAGTAATAAGACATGAGAGAATATTGATGATCTGCAAGAAAGAACAGGTGATAGACCCTCTCAGTTCCAGCCAAGTAGCTGTAGATTAAAAGAAGAAAGTATTGTCTGCATACCGACTTGGTTCCCTTCTGCATTAAGGTTACGGGATACTCGTGCGTGCGCCGTGCGAAATGTATTGGGAAATGTGTACTTAAGCTCGCTAACCAAAAATCTCTGGTACGAAGAGCCTGAGCAACTTGATTCTGGCAGTGGAGGTGCGCTGTCACAAGGTGCAGGGCATGACGGAAGCTTTTGTGATAGCATAATCCCATACAATACATACAATACATTTCGCACGGCGCGCGCACGAGTATCCCGTAACCTTAAGCCTTTCCTGTCCTTGGGAGATATTACGTTCTGTGTGAGCAATAAGGATGAGACAAGGGGAGGTGTGTGGGTGCTTCTGAAGGGAGAAAACAGCATGGTCGTGTCTGTGATTGGCTGTAAGAAGGCCTTGGTTTGCACTGGGAGGGCCACTTCCGTCCTTTTAAAAACCATCTCAGTTGGCTATGCCAGAGCTAATTTCAAACTTCAGTAATTGGTTTGTGTGGTTACGGGGCTTAGGATGGCTGAAATTACTTCTGGGAGCAGATTTGAGTACAACAACCTGGAATTACTGTACATTTAGGGGCTGAAAATGACTTGCTAACGTGCAGGCATCATGATATCATCTCTGCGAGCTGGATCATGGATGATCGACGCTGAGACCTAGTACCTCTGCCCTGCACAATCCCAACAGCTGAATCCGTGCTAGAAAACGACAGCTTCTGGACCATTCCTATGGCCTGCACCCTACTTCCTGAGTGAGCTAGCTAGAGAAATTCGATAGACTAAACTGCTGTGCTCTCTTGCCAACACGATGTTGTGTGTTTGACAGTTTGTCCATAGATATTACACTCCTGGTAGGGGAAAAATTGTGCCGCGTAATATATAACATAATGTTCGAGTACTTAGGATTGGCCTACAGAGATTCTGACTACACCGCCGTGATCGCTATCATGCACTGACCTGATCATGTAAAAGTTGGTGCTGAAACTCACCTAGGTGGTGGAGATATGAGCGCTTTTGTCTCGCCATTGGCCGCCATTGCTCGAGCGCTCTCTCTGACTTCCTGTGGCAGTAGCCTCGGTCCTAGGCTCTCTGGAGGAGAGAGCCTGGGACCGAGGCTACTGTGGCAGTACCGTTCTTAGGAAAGGCACACAAAGATTCTGACCACACGGCCGTGATCGCTGTCGTTTACTGACGCTTACATGCTGAAACTCACTGGCACAGTTGTGAGCGCTGTAACAATTTCTTGTCTTCCCTGTGGCCGCCATTGCGACTCACTTCGGTGAAACCTGTGAGGATGTATAAGAACGTCAAGAGAAGAGCGTATCTGGTACTTGTCCATCCTCACCTGGAGTACTCCTGTAACTTGAAACCTATTGAGCCTCAATGTTGCTAGAGCCTGCATGCCTTATACACGCAGGACCCTCATGAAAACCAGCACTATCGCTGATGAAGAACTTCCTGTCACAAAAATTAATCTGTCTGTCTGTCTATCTATCTATAACTGTGTGTGCAGTCCTGCATGGGAACAGTGCAGTAAAGAAAATGCTTGGAGAATGAACAACCAGGCTAAGGACAAGTGCAGTGGCGGATCCAGGGGTAGTTCGTTGGGTTCAGTTGAACCCCCTTCTTACAGTTGAATTAATAAAGAACCTACCTTACTTTCAACCTATAATTTCAAGCGCTTGCTTGCAGCGATGACGAGCATCGAGGGCAACATCGAGCGCTCAGTTTAACTAGCTGCCGTTACGTTGCAACTCTTATTCCTGGCTGAAACCAAACGGCTTGGGAGCGAAATTTGAGCAAGGAACGGAAGCACATGACGGCCCCGGGTCCTGCAATCCTTTTACATCTGGAACTTGCAGTGCAAAGCACGAAGCTGCAATGAGAGCCCATCCTGCAGCTGATAACTGAAAAATAAAGGCGAAAAAATTTCCCACGCTTTGCGCGGACTGATCAGCGCTACGCGCCTCTGTGCACTGCCTCCGGCAGCAGCCCTGCATATAAAAGAACCCCCCTTTCTAAAATCCTAGATCTGCCCCCGAAGTGGATCATCATCTATGCCGAGAGTGCAGAGGTCAAGAAGCAGTGGATAGATGCACTTGGGAGAGAAGGCCAAAGAGTAAAGGAAGACGTGGGGAGAGGTATGTTAAACTTCTGTCGCTGCATGTCTCAACTGTCTGTAAGTAGATGGTACAACTTGAATTATCCTTGTCTCAATTATCTGTCGCTGCATGTCTCAACTGTCTGTAAGTAGATGGTACAACTTGAATTATCCTTTCTCCTCATTCCCTCTCAACTCCATCCTCCCTCCCCCCTCCTCTTTTCTTCTCGTCCTCCTACATTGTACTCTCCCTCCTTTTCCCAACCTCCTCCTCCTCCACCCTCCTCCATCTTTTCCGTCCTCTCTCATCCTCCCTCCTTCCCACTTCCCTCTTTCCTCCCTCCCCCTCTTCCCTCCTCTTCTTCCCTCATCCTCCTCCCTCCTCTTCCTCCCCTAGGCTTCCGTGTATGCATGAGAATGAAGAAGGCAGCAGTAACACTGAGTGGTACAGATGGAATTGGGATTCGGAGAAGATGAAGAATCTTCCATAAAATACGTACACAATGTAATATTGTGCTGTCCGTGATCCATGATTACATTCAAGTAGAAAGAAAACATTAGTTTAACCGCTGACTAGAAACGTTCTGACACTAGCAAACAATTGTTTAGAGGATATTTTGCTCAGAAATGGAGCCCACCTCTTCAAGCCACTTTTTGAGTCTTGACATTTTGTAGTCTCGGCCCCAGACCCAAACCAACCCCAGCGCAGATCTGCGCTGGGGTTGGTTTGGGTCTGGGACCGAGACTAGACATTTTTGTTGCCTATAACACAAATTGGTATGGTGGGTGATGTGATGTTGCTATGCAGTCTGAAACAAAAAGAACCTTGGGGGATGGAAATCAAGGGGGAAGAAAGGACTGTACGAGCTGTGGGGTCATGTCAGCATTGCACCGATGATTGGATCGGCTATTGAAGATTGGCTATATCAGCCCAAAAAATATTGGTATCAGATATCACAACATTAAAACTGATGTTGTATAACCACAGTCATTGTTCTATAGTAGGCGACATTCGCTGTCAATCACTACTGACACAGTAATGGCTCGTACAAGAATGTGACCCTAGCTGGATGGATGGTGGTGATGATCAGACCATGATGATTTTATACACAGTCATCCTGTCACTTCTGTGCAGGTACATGTATAACAGAATCAGTGGACGGTGTGGGAAGATACAAGTTAGACAGCTCCAGCAACGCCAAGAAGCTGATCACCACGTCAGAGGCCTCCCCTTCTAGCAAAAAGGCCAAGGGAAGACAGAAGATGGCTCAGGTGTGTAGCCCTATTCCAGCCAAGAAGATCCACTGAGCTGGTCACATGACATTTACTTCATGCCATGTACTTCAGAAATCCAGACTGCTTTTATTTCTCCTCCTCCACTTTCATCCTTTTCACAGTATGTTCATATACTTTGGAAACTCAGTATGATTCTGTGTGCAATGTTTGTTTGTGCGAATGTTCCAGTGATGTTATTTTAATGTGCTATGAGCTTTATTCCCAGCCTATATAGCGGCTGTTAAAAGTAGTTGTATTGTCAGTTCTTGAAATGCAACGATGACATTCTTCTTTAATGCAGAGCATTGTATGTCTGTCCATTCGGAGGATTGTATAGGATTACTCTCTTTAACAGACCCAGTAACCTCAGCGTGTGCATGTGGATCTCCCCCCACGTCATTTTATTATAATAGGCCGGATACATGGTATATCCCAATGTGATGCATGACTTCATGCATGCATGGCTATGGGCCGGCAGAAAGTGGGGCGATGGGTTATAGGGTATATTTGGGCCAGGGCCAGTGCTGAAACAGCTAGCTGTATACATGTACATGTGCAATGCAGTGCAACCACACCCTATATAGCTCAAATTAAACAGAGCATGTCCTTCAGAGAAACCACACTATATATCTCCTCCCCAACCCAGGGTTCTATCTATGCTCTATAGAATACGATTTGTCCCAGAAATGAGGTGGTGTTGGGATAAGCAGCATGACTGTATGGTATGTGCTACAGACTGGGCGGCGAGAAAGCCAGCTCATATGTACTAGCCTGGAGCCTTCTACAGGCCTTCAAAAACCACCCCGATTGTATGGGCACACCGAGAACTGACCAAGGATATGTACAGTACCAGTAGTCATAATCAGTGCTATCTTAGTGGCACAGTGTTAGTTAGTAAAGGGGTTACTAAAAGCACATTTAGTTTGGAGTTAACTGCATGGTAACTTACATGTAAGAAAAGGAATTAGGCTATGGCTTGCTAGCTATATACAATGCATTATAGTTTTGGCATTCTCATAAGAATTTTAAAAAAAGAAATTAACCTGGATGGTAAAAATGAATCATGCAATGAAAGCCCAGCAGGTGCCTCCATGAAAAAAAAGAAGAAAAAAAAAAGGAAGAAGAAAAATACAACCTAGCAACACACCCATCCCTCCGTGACAGGTCAGACACCGAAGTGTAAGCCTCAGAAGCGCTGGATAGGCGTGACTGGAATCACAGGAGGGCGACCTGCTTTGAACCAGACACCTTTAGCTTCGGTGGTCAGATGGGAACCGGCGTACTCCGGCTGCTAGGCGGGGAAGTCGAGAACCGGTATGTACGGAGGGGCCCGACCTCGTACTCGGTTATTGGGGAGGCAATGTTCAGACCCCAGTCTGCAAGCGAACACGCCATCCCGACTTCCCGCCAAAACTTGCTACAAAATTAGTATTTAAGCCCAAACCGGATGTATCCTGTTGCGCATGCGCGTGCCACCTGACCTAGACTTCCCGCTAAAAATATTTGAAACTAGCCACGGGCAGTGCGGATACTAATTAGCTCTCTGCCGCTCAGTGAAGAGGCAAGGACATTTCGACGTTAGTTGGAAGAGACAGTGGGCTTTCCATGAATCCTGTGAGATATAGACATGAGCTTTGGAAGGAGGGTGAGGCCAGTCAGTTTCCACTTTGCATTGCACATGTATGTAGACCTGTTTGCTTTTCCATTCAAGTGTAGGGCCTTAGAATTTGAAGTCATGCATAACACAGTATACATTTGGACATATTCTACCCATGCAGTTAGTCATATATAGGCTTCTCCCTTCCGTCAGCAGCATACCTGTATAGGATCTTGACTCCAGCCAACACTTCACACTGGCTCCATCAAAGGTTGACCCAACATCTTCCGAGTTTCTATACCGGAATTACTGTAAAAAGCGATGTGACTCCTGTACCTGTGAATTCTTGCGTCTTAGAAGCTGACCACTGAAATACAAGGATATATAGGTCTTTTGCATGGAACCGATGATCTCCTGCAGTAATAGGGTTCCTGATCTATGATCTGCTAGTGTTTCCAGGCCAATGCAGTCTACTCTGATCGTGGTCCCATGTGTGCTGCAACTCCATTATTCCTATCTCCCCTCCAGACTGTTTCTTTTGTGTTCCACTGATCTCTCAATTCCTTCCAGGCTACGTGTAGACCAATTAAGGTGTTGAGACAAACCTTGGAGAGAAAGATGATTTCTTCCCTTAGTCACATGCCTCCACTTCTCCTTTTAGGTGGAACTGATTAGCCAAGAATTTGGCCAGAATCCTTGTAGGCAAATTGACATGTGTGTCAAGAACTCTTTCAGAATTAATTTGTTGGTGAGCAATCCACAAGTCGGACGTACTTGACAAGCCTTGCAATTGAACCCCAGGGTCCCCTGAAGTAGCCGACTACAAAGCACCTTCCTGTCACCACCACTGGAAGCTCCCCACTTTCAAGACTCCTATACATCTACCCAGAGCAACCCTCAAGTCATGCAGACACAATTAACAGTAGGTGGTAGCAATTAGTGCATACACAGGCTGTTCTGTACCCTCATACTGCGCAATATTGTCAGTTGGATGCCACAATACAATGTCATTACATGGGACTTACATGACTGTACAATATCCACAAGGCAGCTATACTTAGTAGTGTAATGCCCATACTTATAGGTTGGATTCCAGGAATGTTATTGAGACTGCATGGTGTACAAGAGGAAGCTGTCTTTCTGCTTTTACTCACACTTCCCTAGTGGGAGAGGGCCTACAGCAAGCTTGTCATACAACTTCTTTTTTTTTTTTTTTTTTCTATCACAATTTTGCAACAATGCAAGGGTACATGAATAGCAGTTGCTAACATGATAATGCACCCAGACAGAAGTCCAATTATCTATGATCTAAGTAATAGGTATAATTGAGGTATTTAATGTGTGACATAATACAGTCTGTTTAAAAGAATCCAATGACTGACAGTTTTGTACAGATGAGGGTAAGCTGTTCCATAGGGCAATTGTATCCGGAAAAAATGAGGATTGATAGGCATTTGAGCGTGTTACTGGTCTTTCAAGGGCTAGTGTACTGGAGTTTCTGAGGAGTCTGGCCTGGCTCCGCGGCACAATAGGTACAACCGGGAATGTAAGCTGTCCATTTACAACTTTATAAAGGAGGCACAGTTTCAGATAGCGTCTTCTGCAGGCAAGAGTAGGCAGGTTGCATGACTGAAGCAAAGACTCATATCCAGAACTCCAGCTTTTAGTGCACACCTTAAGCGCAAACTTCTGCACTCTCTCCAGGGAGCTGATAAGTCCCCGTTGATGGGAGGTACAGCGTATTCCAGATGTGGTCGGATGTAGGCCAGATACAGTTGCAAGAGTGATGAAGAATTTGCAGATGGATAGAATTTTCGGTATAGAATACCCACTTGTTGCCTTGCTTTTTTACATACTTCACTGACTTGCATAGACCAGTTTAAGGACGGAGTGAGCCATACTCCAAGGTATCTGTAGGAGTGCACCCTCTCCAAACATGTTTGCTTAATCTTCAGAGGTGTAACAGGGAGGGAGGGCTGCTTTCTCCTGGTGATGATCATATACTTGCACTTTCTACCATTAAACTTCAGATGGTTATCGTCAGACCATACACATATGTTGTCAATATCTATCTGTAACAGATGGTAATCAGTTGCTGAGTGGATAGGGCGATAAAGCACCAGATCATCAGCATAAATAGACATGGTACCGTCTGACAATGGAACCATTGTAATGTCGTCAATGTAGAAAATGAACAGAAATGGCCCAAGGACTGACCCTTGTGGGACTCCAGAAGTCACAGGCAAAACACCTGAAGATGAACCATTCACACACACATACTGACTTCTCTTACAAAGGTAGTGCGTGATCCATCTGAGAATATGTGACTGGAGTTGCTCTCTTCATTGTCCTAGCTGCTGTGAGGTTCCTCCACCCCATGGAGACCATGTAGTACTGCACTGTTGTAGGTGGGAGGTAGGGAGCCAGCAGCACCGGTACCCGCAGTGTTCTTAAGGTTACGGGATACTCGTGCGCGCGCCGTGCGAAATGTATTGGGAAATGCATACTTAAGCTCGCTAACCAAGAATCTCGAGTACGAAGAGCGTGAGCAAGTTGATTCTGGCGGTGGAGGTGCACTGTCACAAGGTGCAGGGCATGACGGAAGCTTTTACCAATACGCTGTATAGCCGTGCAAAAACAAGCAGTTCAGTTCGCCAAAAAGCCGTATTTACCGCTTTTCTCGAGCGAGACAGCAGATAAATTTGCCAGGGATTATACTATCGAAAAAAGCTTCCGTCATGCCCTGCACCTTGTGACAGCGTACCTCCACCGCCAGAATAAAGTTGCTCACGCTCTTCGTACTCGAGATTTTTGGTTAGCGAGCTTAAGTATGCATTTCCCAATACATTTCACACGGCGCGCGCACGAGTATCCCGTAACCTTAATGCCCGGGCAGGACTCTGGTGTGGGTGTGGGTGTATGTGTGAGTGTATGTTGTCATGTAGTGGTCACTGACTAAAATATGGCGTGCATGCATTATCATTAAAGTGACAGAAAAGCGGGAGAACGTGTGGACTAGAAAGTGATTGGTCTGACACTATTATACATGATACCTGCTGCATTTGCACATCGTGTGACACTGCACATTCATTTACATCACGTGACTGACCTTCTGCTGTTCTTCCCCATCTTCTACCCCCTCCTCCCTAAGCATCATTAGCCTCACAGTCACCATGTCCACCCATGCTAGCCACAGAGCAGCCCTCTCCTCCTCCTTTGCCACTCCCAGTACCTATTGCTGCTGTGACCTGCACCAACGAAAATAAGCAAGAAATGAGTTGGGACAGAGCAGCCCAACTCAAACTCCCCTGCCAGCATACAAAGAACTATCAGCCTTGTAGCCACAAAGTATAGATAGTTATATCAGGAGCACATAATGACAGTCCTGCATGGTTATTTATACTCAGCCTACTGGTCATCAACATTGGTACATTAGAGCTATCAGAGGAAAGTAAAGAGGCTCTGCACTGTCTGCAGACCACTATAGCTTGGTGGCACCTATGGTGGAAGGTTTCAGTGCTGGAGATGGTCAATGCCAAATGTCATGATAACCACTAAGTCAGTACTGCACTTCACAAAATTGAGCTGAGTCAGAGCAGTTCCATACTGAATACCTGATGCAGTTTGCTTCACATCATGCTACAGCTTGCAGCTACAACTCACCTGATTCACACAGACTACAGCTGTTGAGAAGGAGTCACTCTGGGCAGCTGCACAGTCAGACACAGCTGTAGACATAGCTGCAGCACTGGTACCAGCGATCTCTGTGACACCAAGGATCAGCAGCCCCCCGTGCAGTGCCTTGTCCAGCACGGGGCAACCGGTGCTCAGCCATCCTACAAGGAGAGGAATCACGTCACCTGCATTCTTCTTCATTCCAAACTGCACCATTACGAATAAGGGAAATGCAGGTATTTCAGACCAGGGGATATTTTGGGACACCTGTTAATAATTTCCTGTCGTTCCGGGCAGTTGTGATTGATTATGGATGTATAACCGTAAGTATTGATTTCATGAATCCGATGTAGCTCGACCACTAGAGCAGCCGCTTCCCCCAAACTGTGGACAAAAGCTTCTCCACAAGTTACAGCCATCCGCTGTGCCTTTGCAATTGGTGGGGTGTTCTGGATTATCATGATCCACCATAGGGTAGCGTAAAATATAATTACGATATGGTTATTTGGTCCGGCAGGAAGTAGGCCGATGGGTTATTAGGGCCAGGGCCACGCATGCGTGTCCGTTACCCATACTTAAAGTGAGTACTTCCTGCCGGATGTCTACGTAGCTGTTATTTGATCCCAGTGGTCTAGGTGTTCTTAGCCTCGTTCCCAGGCCGCATGGGAGGAGAGAAGACGTCTTCTCTCCTCCCACGCGGCCTGGGAACGAGGCTAAGGTGTTCTGTAACACTATTGATATGTACCCTGGTGGTACTCCTCAGCTTCCCCCTGGTACATCTGTAGCGCAGTGAGGGTGAGGGGTGTGGACAGCAGAGCCTTGGATGCAACCAGCAGAAGGGAGCGGACATCTGGACGTGAGAGTCCAGTCCTCCTGACGAGATCACTGGAGGAATAAACAAGGATGGAACTCAAGTGATGGAGGCCAGCTAGTATGTGTGGTGTATGTGTGGTGTATGCGTAAGGGCATATTTGCGGAAGATGTAGACAAAGCACCATACGAAGAATAATCGGTCAGGGCCAGGGGTCATAGTGTAGCTGGCTGAGACCTTTTTTCAGAGCCGAGTGAATGCAGGGATGAAGGTCCAGACAAGAGACTGGCTTCTCCGGTGCCCCACTCACGCTCATAGTGCTCCAGCTGATGTATCATCAGCAACAGTGACACCAATGGTCAACTTCTACCAGTGCATGCAGCAGGTAGCGGCCCGCGCCAGCTACAAGCCTAGTCACGTTCCCAGGCCACTTCAGAAAAACATGGGAACGACACTGCGCCCTGACTAATTTGCACATGTGGGCGTGATTATATTATGGAAAGTTCCACGTGGTGATCGCTATCGATCAGATAATTTTCAGCGAGTTTCAGGTGACCGAGTCTGCTTGAGAAGTGCCCCCAGAGATGGCAGACAACAAAGAGAAGGTAATAAGTTGAGGCAGAAGTAGCCTGAGCATGTTGGGGGGGGGGGGGGGGGGGGGGGGAA
Source organism: Axinella damicornis (assembly GCA_963931865.1). Lineage (NCBI taxonomy): Eukaryota > Metazoa > Porifera > Demospongiae > Axinellida > Axinellidae > Axinella > Axinella damicornis. The sequence goes on along the minus strand of OZ007506.1, from coordinate 14,000,622 downwards.
TTGACTGCTTGACACTGTAGTTTCATGAGTTTCAGTGATGTCATCATGACGATTGCGGTGACATGCTCATTCTAATAAGTTACATGTCGGTCATCAACGTGTATCAGTACTGCCTCCTCTCCCATCCTCCCCTCCTCCTTCCCTCCCATCCTCCCCTCCTCCTCCCCTCCCGTCCTCCCATCCTCCTCCCCTCCTCTTTCCCTCCTCCCTCAGGTACATGATGGACCAGAGAGTGATCTTAGCTCTTTCTGTCCTCCTCGATGTGGACATCTTGATGGAAGCAGTCAGTAAACAAGTGCATGAAATGCACGATGTCACTTTCCTCACGAACAAGGCAGGTGAGTCGTTGTGGAGCTACAATGTGCTGTCAGGAGTCAGCAGCAGTGAGGTCGAGTATTATGAAGGTGGATAGCTAAGCAGCTGAATTAAGGGGTGTTGAGTCTGGTGAGGTTTGTAGCCAAGACCGATCATTTCCTCTCTCCTCACACACACACACACACACACATAGCTGTGTTCTTTGAGCAGGGTGAGTGGGACAAGTGCCTGGGGACATGCGAAGAGGCAGTGGAGAAGGGGAGGGAAGTCAGAGCAGACTTCAAACTCATCGCCAGGTGAGTGAAAGCACAGTATATATACCCCCACTATTATTCATGCACACACACATCCATTTTCAATCAGGGCACTGGCTCGAATGGGAAGTGTCTATGTTAAGCGAAAGGATTGGGAGAATGCAGTGAAGTACCGTATATCTTCTAAAAATTCGGCAGGTTTTTATTAATTATTCATAAGCTTTGCCGAAATAATTAGAAGTGAAATCGCAAAATTTGTACCAAGATGCAAAAGTGCCGAATAATTAGAAGTTCTACCCGCGGTCGGTCGCTCGGTTTTTTTCCACTCGAGATTCAAGTTTCAAGATCGAGCAGCTATACCGGCAGGGCGACGTACGTTGGTACAGACTGTGACACTCCGACTAGCACCTGCGTCGGCCCGAATTGTCGGTGTATGAAGCGAACGATCTCGAACTGTGCCGCCGGCAGGCTGTTACCGTGCGATCGATGCCCCCTGGTACTCACCCCGTGTCGTTCTGTGTTCATCTGGGTTGACTCTCAGGGTCAGGGCAAGACTCGGAGGTTTGCGAGTGTACTTCAGCGCAGGGCTTTCACCAATTGGACGAACTGGTCAACGTGGCACGTAGCTAGCTACGTCGAAGCGATCGGTTGACTTCCAGGGGCTCATGTGCATTGGCGACAGCTTGGAGCTTTCACCGCTCTGGGCTTTAAACAGCACCGAACTCACCGATCTCTCTCCTTGACTAAGCCTCTCGGACAGGACGGCAAGCTGCCGAAAACGTATTACAATTAGAGATTTAATCACATACTTATTATAGTTGCCATACATTTACTCCCATAGAAAAGCGTGCAATTTTTTTCCAAATTGCACGGTTATTGTAGCCCAAGGGCTGTCAGAAATTGCATGGTTACGAAGCGGCCGCGGCGCGCGCTAACCAATCAGGTGAAGCTCCGCCCTAGCAACGAGCGTCCGCGTCATGGCTACGCCTCGTTTTCATTAGCAACAGTTGAAAATGGCTGTACAGTGTGAGCGCTCGCGTTGTTTAAGCTTTCTGTACCTGAGCTGAAGAAACGCTGTGAGAACCGAACGATGGCGTGGCGAAAGTGTTGTCACAGAAACGGTGGCGCTAGTAGCGCTGCAGCCGTACTGTTCGTGGCTGTTATGCGCACACAGGCTCTGTGCTGCTGTTTTGGGACCCTGGGGGTGTCAGTTGCAACACCGCGCTTCCGTCCTAAAGCTTCACTACACAACTGAAGAACAGGTCAGTACTCTGAGCGAATAAGATAAGCGGTACTAGTAGCGTGTAGTTCGCTCGCGCTTCGAGCGCTTTTGTGGCTGGGGCGTGGCTTTAATCGCTCAAGCCGCTTGCTTTCGACCATGCCATGCCTGGAAGTACATGATTAGTATTTAATCACATGTATTCTCGTGCCATTTGGGAATAATCGCACTCACAACAGTCATAAATTGCACTCGCTATCGCTCGTGCAATTACTTTGCCTGTTGCTCGTGCAATTATTTCCCAAATTGCACTCGAAACCCATGTGATTACCTATACAAATTCTGAAATATTTGGGAATTCCCGTGCCGAAATTAGAGACAATTTTTCCCATTTGCGTGAAGGGGTGCCGAATAATTAGGGATGCCGAATTTTTAGAAGATATACGGTACTTCGATAAGTCTCTGGCTGAGCACAGAAACCCTGATATTGTAGGCAAGAAAAATGAGGTAACTTTGTATATTAGTACTTTCCTGTTACGTACACATTTATCCCTCTGCTCCCCCCCTCCCTACACGTACACATTTATCCCTCTGCTCTCCCTCTCTCCCCTCCTCGCAGACACAGAAGAAATGGAAGGAGGAACAGAAACAAGCATATATCGATCCTCAGAAGTCTTGAGGAGAAGGAAAGGGGAAATCAGCTCTTCAAAAGTGGTAGGATTCACCTGGCACTGGGAAACCTGGTTCTTTGTAAATAATGTTTGAACACTTGGGGAAGGATTCTGATTACAGTGTTTTGTCTTCCCGTTGGCCGCCATTGCTTGCTTCAACTGTCATTTGACGTCACATACATGTATGTTAATTGCCTACAAGCAGCCTGGGAATGATGCTAGCTATAAGTACAAGCTGGTAGATGCAATCAGAGTCGGCTGAGGTATCCACGAAGTGATAGTAGTTCCTCAGTGAGTTTGCCCTACCAGGAGTGCTATTGCCACTTGTTATCTATGGTTAAAGTTTGTCGGTATCTCATTCTTCCCACGCTTTGTGATGCTGTGTTAGTAATGGATAGCCATTGACACTAGTGATGTACCAAAAACGACATTTACAGATATTCCAATAACCAATAACTGTTAGTTGTTGATGGCCGATACCAATAACCGGTCCGATAGCAATTTTGTTGACTTGTTTGTGCTTAACTCTTTGAGCGCGTTCATTAATATTCATGACTTCCAGTCACGCGATTCCTGATCAATTTATTGCCTTGGTTACACATCTCTAAGGCTTCTCGCCGTTTAACTTACGATCGCTGTGTAGGCTAAGAACTATCGAAGTGTAGTTAATTTGCATGCTAAGGGCGTCATTGAGCCCCGACTACCGTTATATGGCTGCTAAAGCCAAGTTATACTCAAGCGCTCACCTTGGAACTCTCCCTGCCCTGGTGCTGTCGATGTCTGCCCTCCAGCGGGTGAGTTACTGGTGTTGATAGGTACTTCGGTGATGCCTCAAGCCTATGCCAGGTACTTTGAGCGCTACCAATGGCGTTCCGTGGGCGAAAAAGCCTGCCTATGCTGCCAGTACAAAAATCGGCGACAAAATAGTGAGCGCTTACTTTACTCTCGATCGGTAGGAGGAGCTTGTGATGGATTGCTGATATCCGCAGGGTCTGCCTCTTCATTATTGTGATTGGCATTATATTAGCAGGGTCTGCCCCGCTTCAGTTAACTCGCGAAATCGCAGTAGGCGTATAAATACGCCGATCGCGCTCAAAGAGTTAATTAAGGTGACTGGGAGGTGCACCCTATAGCTACTAGCTACATGCAGTATGCGCCAATAAAAAGGTAACACTCTGTTCGCTGTGTTCCTTAGACTGTTCTGAAATAGTTATAATGAGCTAAGTGTTCACGAACAGTGATCGCGAAACAGATCCAAACGTTCCTATTGTTCTTAGTGTACTCTTACTGTGCATATCAGTTAATGTGTGCGTACACACAAGTCTGTGAGGTGGCCTTATCTGTGGTGTTGTTGAGTAAACTCTGTGGTGTTCTCACTGTACGCAACTGTTCTTGATGTTCTTGATGTTCCTGATGTTCATGCAACTGTGTATATAAACAGTCACCAGTCTCAAGTTACATTTGGATACCTGTATGTTGTTCTGCTCAGTGGCTTTGCTTCAGGTTTTTATCATATACAACGTTACTTTTGAACGTGAGGACGATATAATTTAGCGGATTTGCTGTTTGAACATGTGTGGATAGCTGGTAAGGACACAGGTGCTTTCACCTGTAATCTTCTAAGTAATACCAGTTGTACGTATGCAATCCTTTGTGCAATTATGTAAGTAAAGTTATTTTCCATGCAGGCTACAATGGTACTCAGTGAGTATGCTAAAATTCGAATCCTAAGTGTGTGGTGCCAAGGGTTTGGACCTACAAGGATAGTCGAACTTCTACATTTGCAAGACAGCATCAAGACATCCAGGAAAACATTGTCCCTGTTCATTGCAAGGTATGTACACGCACATAGCTTCTTACACAGTGAGAGCATGCACTACCTGCAGAGAATACACTGAGCAATAGTACACATGCAGACTGTATGTGCATACATGTGCTTGTGTGTTATACAAACTGTTCTCTTCATGTACAGGTACAGGAAGTTGTGTACTATTGCTCGTAAACCAGCCTCTGGTCGTCCATCGAAAATAACTGACTATGTTCGTTCGATCGTGGAGCACCAGATGAGGTGTGACGATGAAACCACAGCTACACAACTGCACGAGCGACTTATACAGTATGGCATATTTCTGTCCCTCCGTAGCCGGGAACTGTTGGGGTGGACCTACCGAGGATCTGCCTACTGCCAGCTCATACGAGACATCAACAAACAAAAACATCGGCCAATTTCCGCTCAATAGTCGCACGTGGCCGAGCGTTTCCGTTTTCACACAGACAAAATGGCCGCCCAAACACAGCGTGTTTGTACCAGCAGCAGCCAAGCCTCAGCAAAGAAAGTAAAGCATCAAGTAGGAGTGTCAACCTTTGAGAAATGGCAGCGCGAGTTTGAACGGGAGTATCAGAGTCTGCTACGGTTGCGGTGTGACAAAGATGAGGCGAATCGATCGTTAGTGGCTACGTTGTATTGTGAAGTGTGCCGACGGTTTAAGGATCGTATTCAAGGCATGCGGAATTTCTCGCCAGCCTGGCTGACTGGTTCTACTAACCACCGGACCAGCAACGTTCTGGACCATGCAAAGAGCGAGCAGCATGTCGCCTCTATGGCGCTTGCAGGAGGAACGTGCTCATGCCCACTTCTTCGTACATGCACCAATCGCACGCTCGCTAGCGGTGCTGGACGACCTTGAGAAAGAGAGAGTCAAACATAAATTTGATATCTGCTATGTACTAGCAAGAGAGGGTTTGGCCTTCCTGAAGTATCCCGTGTTTCACGCTCCAGCTGTGTGTTGTGTTGTCAGACCATGTCCTAGCATTATTATAAACTTAGTCTGACATATTGGCAGTCCATCCGCAAAAATTATAATTACCTCTGTTCAGTGGTGAAGCATCGGTCCAAATCGAAACCCATCGATTGCGGTGCTACCGGAAGAAAGGAGAGCAGCCAAAACCAAAGCCCCGCCCAAAACACCCGGCCAAAGTACATGTTTGGGCCGGAATCAGCAAACAGGGTGCCACCGGTATTGCCATTTTTACTGGAATTATGGATGCAGACTTCTATGTGTCCATACTTGAGCGTTGCCTTGTTCCATTCATCCGAGCTAACTTTGTCAGTGCTCAACATAGGTTCATGCAGGACAACGATCCAAAGCATGTTTCCCGGCGTGCCAATCAATTTTTCGAGGAAAATGACATAAACTGGTGGCGTACCCCACCTGAATCTCCAGACTGTAACCCTATCGAAACTTGTGGCATGAGCTCAGGACTACTTGCGTGCTGAAGTGAAGCCAAGAAACCTGGCTGACCTGAAGGCAGGAATTCAATCATTTTGGTCCATTGTCATCAAAGAAAAAAAGTTTTGTGTATATTAATCATCTTAAAAAGGTAATTCCTCGAGTTATTCAACTAAATGGTGATGCTACTGGCTACTGAGTTGTACACTCACATATTTATACTCATGCTGTTTGCTTTTGTGTTACACACACACTCAATGCACACCCAGAGGATTCAATATAATTATGATTGTACATTTTTATTTCATACCACTGTAGAATATGTGACACAAGTTATAAATTGGATCTACTTGTACTATAGTGTGTGGGCGGATCAAAGGCACAGGCTGTGCTAAAGCCATGCAGCAGTGCAACAAATTAGAGCATGATGACTCTTATTTGTTGCTGTGCACAATGAATGTAATTATGTGGTCAAACCTTTACAGGCTGTATGGAGAACTTGCCCACATAAATATATTCATATGAACACAATCTGCTATACCATGAGCAGCCTTAGCTTCATTCCCAGGCCCCCTTTTTCTCCATGGCTGCGAGATAAAATCTGGGCTGAGGCCTGGGAACGAGGCTAGAGCAGCCTCATTCCCAGGCCATCTACTTCCAGTTTTTGACTGCTAACAGTGTAGGTGTAGAAGGCCTGGGAATGAGCCAGAACTAGTGCTGTTCCCATATTGTGATTACTCGCACAAGTTCAGCTAGGAATCCATCTTGGATCAACATTGATTGCAAAGTCTCACAAATACAACCAGAGGACAATACAAAAATCAGTCATTACAACACAAAAATCAGTAATTGAAACGTGCAGAAATTACTCAAATATAAACATGAAACACAACACAAGTTTTAACCTTTCAGATGATGGCTTTGTCAGAGCTTCACAGTGTTTGCTGCCAACCTGCCGCTCCGTAGATTTTGGCACATCTTGCTGATGCTAATACTGCATTTCGCCCAGACTGCCTCAAACTCATTGTCTGATAGGTGGCGTGCCCTCTGCTGCACATAACTCGGATTTCTGCCAACTTTTCTGGCTCCAGCTGGCAAGTGGCATACCCCTTCCCACTAGGCGAGCTTTGAAGGAGTACATTATCGCCAAAAATGCATGCCCTGGCCAAAACCACTGCCACTGCCCTCAAACGTTTAATGTCCCTTCCAGTGACTCTCGCCATTGCCTTCTCGGAAGATTGGAGTGGCCTTGGCGGGAGTTGAGGCAGGGGAATAGGCTGGGGCAGGAGCTGGGGCGCAGGCTGGGGTGGGAGCGGCTGGGGCAGGAGCTGGGGCGCAGGCTGGGGTGGGAGTGGCTGGGGCAGGAGCTGGGGCGCAGGCTGGGGTGGGAGCTAGCGGCTGGGGCAGGAGCTGGGGCACAGGCTGGGGTAGGAGCTGGGGTGCAGGCTGAGGTGGGAACTTGGGCATCGGCTTGGACAGGAGCTGGAAGATAGGCTGGGGCAGGAGCTGAGGCATCAACTGGGGTGTAGGCTGGGCAAGGAGCTCTGCCTGTGCTAGTTGAATGTCAGGGGTAGAATGGAATGATAATGGTGGGCTATGGAATGAGGAGTGTCCAGAAGCCTGCTGGCTTGAAGTTGAGACTGGGGAATGTGGTGGTGTTGGAATATCAGGGGTTGAATGGAAGAGTGGTGGGCTATGGAATGAGGAGTGTCCAGAAGCCTGCTGGCTTGAAGTTGAGACTGGGGTTATCATTTGGTCCTCACTTACGCTTCCCAGGAGTGACCCCATTTCCAGGCTCTCTAGCCACTGATCTTGTTCCTGGAGTGGGAACTGTTGGGACAAGGTCTGCAAGTCAGGCGGGGGAGGGAATTGCGGCTGGGCTGGGAACTGCGGCTGGGCTGGGGGCAGGAGCTTCAGCTGGGCTGCGGGTGTTCCCTGCAGCTGTGACGATGGCTGTGCCTGGGGCTGGGATGGATTGGACAGGGACTGGAACTGCGGCTGGGCGGGGGGCGGGAGCTGTGCTGAGGGTGTTCCCTGCAGCTGTGATGATGGCTGTGCCTGGGGCTGGGATGGATTGGACAGGGACTGGAACTGCGGCTGGGCGGGGGGTGGGAGCTGTGCTGAGGGTGTTCCCTGCAGCTGTGATGATGGCTGTGCCTGGGGCTGGGATGGATTGGACAGGGACTGGAACTGCGGCTGGGCTGGGGGCGGGAGCTGTGCTGAGGGTGTTCCCTGCAGCTGTGACGATGGCTGTGCCTAGGGCTGGGATGGGATGAGTAGATTGGACAGGGTCTGGAACTGTGGCTGATATGCAGGTGGGATCTGCGGCTGGGGTGGTGTGAGGTGTGGCTGGGATGGTAGGGAATTCAGAATCTGCCGCAGTCTCCTCAATCCTTCCCAGCCGCACCTCTGCTAGAGGTGGTAGAGGAGGTGGTAGGGGAGGAGGAGAGCCTCAGCTGGAATGGAGGGTCCCCGACCTCCATGTCCACAGCCATAGACTTTCCTGGAGCACGGTAAAGAGCAAAACAAGATGGCAAAATGATGTGTCTTGCTCTCAGCACATAACATGCCTGGAATGTCAGCATGTCAGCAATGTCAACATGTAAATATAGGCACCAGTTCATATGTACTCACCCTTGCGACTACGCTCAGTAGCCTTAAGCTTCTTGGGAGCCTTCCCTGCTCCTCCCTTGCTACTAAGCTTCTTGGGAGCCTTTGGTGGCTTCACTTCTAAGAGGATGAGAAATTATGCTGGTAGCTGACACACCCTATGTTTTTTCCACCCACACTAAATGTAAGTGCAAACTCACCACTTGTCTTCTTTCTCACAACTTGTTTGGGCTTCCCTGCAGGCCAAAATGTATGATATAACCACAGTTCACCAGAGGTGGAGTTATTCACAGCCACAAGTGTAGCAATTCTACAGATAGATTATCCATTAGTGTGGCCACAAATCACAGGCTTACTCTTAGGTCCTGCCAAGAGCGCATAGCGGGCGATCTACTTATGCGCTCTTGGTCCTGCGGACCCAGTAGTAGCTGGCCGAGCTACTGCCTCCTCATCCACGTTTCCCTCTGTACATGTATAACAAGAAGGCAATTTTGTACTTCGGGTATAAATAATTAATTATGACTACAATAATATTATGCACTTAAGAATCCCAATTTACCTGAATTGGTAAATTATATATACGTACCCGGCCCCTTGCTAATGCAAGATATTACAAAAATAGCTACCAAAATAAAAATAGCTAGCAAGTGAAAGATGCACACAAGCATAACACATGGAAGCCTTCCATAGTAGTTATTATTTGCCTTGCATAGTAGCAGTAGTTGTTGTTGTGATGCCCTCTTTGCCTCTCACCACTTCCTCTGCAGCACAAATAGATAGATATTGCAAGCACACAGCATGAATGTTCACTGCATAATTATAGAAACAAGTGAGTCTTTAAAAGACTTGATGTGTCTCGGCACGACTTGGTATCAGCTATATAGAATCATGCAGAGGACATGGCAGCTGCTTAACCCTTTATTATGCGTGATGACTGCAAAACCTGTTAGCTATGAGACTTTCAGCTTAAGTGAGCATCAATATCCTTGGAGGTTCTGTGTGAGCAAGGAGTGGGTCAGGAATGTTCACCCAAAGGGTGAAAGCAGGATGGTCGTGTCTGGGCTTGATGTTTAGTCAACACCTTGGCCAATTCTTTCAGCACTTATCTATATAGCTATAGCTAGCTAGCTAGCTAGAGCTGAGTGAGTTAGTATGCACTTGAGTACATGCAGCACACTGGATGAGTGAGTATTCATTGTCCTGAATTAAGTATTATAGCTACCTATATAGCAGCAGTCTTGGTAAGAGGATTCATGAGCAGCCATGCAAACCCATAATCACTTTTGAAGACCTACTTGCAGGCTATAAATACGTTTGACACCCTATTAAGAGTGTAGAGCATGCAGCACTTGCGCGGGCGCATTGCGAAAAGCGACGTACGTACGTACCACGTACGTACGTACGTACCTACGCATCCAGCACTGTGTCTCGGCACTTCGGTGCCGAGACAAAAAAATAGCTGCCAAAATAAAAATAGCTAGCAAGTCAAAGCTGCACACAAGCATAACACATGCAAGCCTTCCATAGTAGTTGGGGCGAGCCTGAGCGAGCCCCACATAGACGAGTTTGCTGTGAATTTTCCATATATTTATATATTTCTTTATATCTATCGTACGTCGTGCCGTAAATTACTTCCTGCTCGTATTTTGCGTGTCATTGCGTCATGCGTTAATTCAAACCACAAACGAACTCACCATTGCCAACGTCAACGACATAGACATGGCGAACCATGAACGGTCTACCTCAACAAGGATGGAGACTATAGCGCGCGGTGAGGGGCTAAAGCATTTCATGAAGACAGGGAGAGTGCTTCAAGCGATCTCATGTCCTGCATGCAGAGCACATCATGGTGTGCATTAGCTAGCTAGCTCAGTAGCATGCATGCAGGTTTTAATAGGTATAAACCATCACTGTGTGTTAGACTGCTGCTTCAGCTATTGCCAGAGGATGGGAACTTGACTGGTCTGCGCTCGGTAACACTTAACTCACTGTGACATGCAGTCAAGACACAGATCTGGCATCAGCAGGGAATGAGAAAGTCGCCCTCCGGTGGCGACAACAAAGACAGAGAGTTCTCCTGGACCTACCTACCAGACTGCTTCGGCTAAGCTGATTCGCAGTTGCTGTGAAGTGCATGGGTGTACTTTTAGTGTCATAACTTCTAAGTCATGCTATGCTCTCCGTCACATTCAGATGACATGCACTGACAGTCATGCACATGCATCTGACACATGCTCATGCAACTGCTCCATGCACATTCGACAACTGTACTCGCTCAGGCTCGCCCCACAATGTTCTGCATTCGTCTAGTTGGGGCGAGCCTGAGCGAGCCCCACATAGACGAGTTTGCTGTGAATTTTCCATATATATCTATCTATCGTACGTCGTGCCGTAAATCACTTCCTGCTCGTATTTTGCGTGTCATTGCGTCATGCGTTTATTCAAACCACAAACGAACTCAAGTCACCATTGCAACGTCAACGACATAGACACGAACCACGAACGGTCTACCTCAACAAGGATGGAGCGCGCGGTGAGGGGCTATATAAAGCATTTCATGAAGACGGGGAGAGTGCTTCAAGCGATCTCATGTCCTGCGTGCAGAGCACATCATGGTGTGCATTAGCTAGCTAGCTAGCATGCATGCAGGCTTTAATAGCTATAAACCATCACAGTGTGTTAGACTGCTGCTTCAGCTATTGCCAGGGGATGGGAACTTGACTGGTCTGCGCTCCGTAACACTTACCTCACTGTGACATGCAGTCAAGACACAGCCAGGATCTGGCATCAGCAGAGAATGAGAAAGTCGCCCTCCGGTGGTGATAACAAGGACAGAGAGCTCTCCTGGACCTAGCTACCTACCAGACTGCTTCGGCTAACCTGATTCGCAGTTGCTGTGAAGTGCATGGGTGTATTTTAGTGTCATAATTTCTGTGTCCTTAAGTCGTGTTATGCTCTCTGTCACATTCAGATAACATGCACTGACAGTCATGCACATGCATCTGCTCCATGTAGGAACACATGCTCATGCAACTGCTCCATGCACATTCGACAACTGTACTCGCTCAGGCTCGCCCCACAATGTTCTGCATTCGTCTAGTTGGGGCGAGCCTGAGCGAGCCCCACATAGACGAGTTTGCTGTAAATTTTCTATATATATGTATCGTACGTCGTGCCGTAAATCACTTCCTGGTCGTATTTTGCGTGTCTTGCGTCATGCGTAATAATTTTCCAACCTGAGCTGAGTTCACTTTAATACCTCCTGCATACTCGTGCGTTGATATCATGATGTCGCGCCGGTGTAACTGAGACGCGAACTACGAACAGTCTACCTCAACAAGGCCTTGCAAGGATGGAGACTATAGCGGGGCGGTGAGTGGCTAACAGAGACCGCTCCTGGACCTACCTGCCAGACTGCTTCAAGTGCACGAAATCTGCGGTCATAACTTTCTCTGGTGTGATCTGTGTCTGTGTCCTTAACTCTCTGTCAGACTCACATTCTGATGACATGCACATGCAACTGCTCCATGCACATAATTTCAGTACCTGCATGTACTCGCTCAGGCTCGCCCCACAATGTTCTGCATTCGTCTAGTTGGGGCGAGCCTGAGCGAGCCCCACATAGACGAGTTTGCTGTGAATTTTCCATATTATTTATTTATTTATTTATATCTATCGTACGTCGTGCCGTAAATCACTTCCTGCTCGTATTTTGCGTGTCATTGCGTCATGCGTTAATTCAAACCACAAACGAACTCACCATTGCAACGTCAACGACATAGCTAGACACGAACCATGAACGGTCTACCTCAACAAGGATGGAGACTATAGCGCGCGGTGAGGGGCTAAAGCATTTCATGAAGACAGGGAGAGTGCTTCAAGCGATCTCATGTCCTGCATGCAGAGCACATCATGGTGTGCATTAGCTAGCTAGCTCAGTAGCATGCATGCAGGTTTTAATAGGTATAAACCATCACTGTGTGTTAGACTGCTGCTTCAGCTATTGCCAGAGGATGGGAACTTGACTGGTCTGCGCTCGGTAACACTTAACTCACTGTGACATGCAGTCAAGACACAGATCTGGCATCAGCAGGGAATGAGAAAGTCGCCCTCCGGTGGCGACAACAAAGACAGAGAGCTCTCCTGGACCTACCTACCAGACTGCTTCGGCTAACCTGATTCGCAGTTGCTGTGAAGTGCATGAGTGTACTTTTAGTGTCATAACTTCTGTGTCCTCAAGTCATGCTATGCTCTCCGTCACATTCAGATGACATGCACTGACAGTCATGCACATGCATCTGCTCCATGTAGGAACACATGCGCATGCAACTGCTCCATGCACATTCGACAACTGTACTCGCTCAGGCTCGCCCCACAATGTTCTGCATTCGTCTAGTTATTGGGGCGAGCGTGAGCGAGCCCCACATAGACGAGTTCAATGTGAATTTTCTTTATTTCTATATTTCTATATTTCTATATATATTTCTATATATATATCGTACGTCGTGCCGTAAATCACTTCCTGCTCGTATTTTGCGTGTTCTTGCGTCATGCGTTATTTCCAAACTGAGTTCACTTCCTGCTCGTGCGTTGATATCGTCCAACTGAGACGCGAACTATGAACAGTCTACCTCAACAAGGCCTTGCAAGGATGGAGACTATAGTGGGGCGGTGAGTGGCTAAAGCATTTCATGAAGACGGGGAGAACGCTTCAGTGAGACCAAGGGAAGTGATCCTCCTTGAACTCACAATCCCCTATAACTCGCCGGAGTCCCTTTCAAATGCTAAGCCATGCAACTGCTCAGAGGATGGGAAGTTGACTGCCCTGCACACGGTAACACTAAACTCACTGTGACCAGTCATGACAGATCTGGCATCAGCAGAGAATGAGGAAGTCATCCTCGGTGGCAGCAACAGAGACAGAGACCGCTCCTGGACCTACCTGCCAGACTGCTTCAACACTGTGAAGTGCATGCACGAGTGTCATAACTTCTGGTGTGATCTGTGTCGTTAAGTTGTGTTATGCTCCCTGTCAGACTCACATTCTGATGACATGCACATGCAACTGCTCCATGCACATTCAGCACAATGTCAAGCAACTGTTCCATGCAAATTCAGCACCTGCATGTACTCGCTCACGCTCGCCCCACAATGTCCTGCATTCCCCTAGTTATTGTCTCGGCACCGAAGTGCCGAGACACGTGGTACGTGGTACGTGGTACGTACGTCGCTTTTCGCAATGCGCCCGCGCAAGTGCTGTATGCATGCTCTACACCCTTAATAGGTGTCAAACGTATTTATAACCTGCAAGTAGATCTTCAAAAATGATTATGGGTTTGCATGGCTGCTCATGAATCCTCTTACCAAGACTGCTGCTACGTAGCTCTAATACTTAATTCAGGACAATGAATACTCACCCATCCAGTGTGCTGCACTCAGCCATCCCAAGTGCATACTAAAGCTCACTCAGCTCTAGCTAGCTAGCTATAGGCCTATAGATAAGTGCTGAAAGAATTGGCCAAGGTGTTGACTAAACATCAAGCCCAGACATGAATTTAAAATACTGCTTTCACCCTTTGGGTGAACATTCCTGACCCACCCCTTGCTCACACAGAACCTCCAAGGATATTGACGCTCACTTAAGCTGAAAGTCTCGTAGCTAACAGATTTTGCAGTCATAATAAAGGGTTAAGCAGCTGCCATGTCCTCTGCATGATTCTAGCTGATACCAAGTCGTGCCGAGACACATCAAGTCTTTTAAAGACTCACTTGTTTTACTCTTGCCTTGCAAAGTAGCGGTAGTACTTTTATTGCAGCAGAATTTTACAAGCACACAGCATGAAAGTTCACTGCGTATTGGACATACGTACTGGAGTATGTACATGTACTTACCATCTGTCAGGTGCCCTGCCCACTTCTTCCCTCCTGCTCTTCTCGGCCACCACACTACCACCCGCCCTTCTTCCCCTGTGTGGTCCACCAGATCATGGGGAACGCTGTGCATCACTCCATGGAACCTGGAGTCCGGCCTGTCCCACTTCACTGCTACCAGCTGTTTTGGCTGCTTCTCCATCTCAAGGTCAAAGTATCAAAGTCAAAGTATCAAGTTTTAATGCAGCAGCGCTCTCGCATTGCACGGTCGTACCACGTGAATTTCGCGTACGTTCATTGCGCACGTTCATAACACGTCGCGCTGACCGCAAAGCGGTCTGTGTATGGCTGCAATGTTTACTTTCACCCCAGTACCTGTGCACCGTGCGACTTCCGGTTGCGTGTGCGTCATCGCTCGATAACGCGTTACGAACTTGCGTGCACTGTTCGCGACCATGCCACGAACGAACCCGCGCGCTTGACACTCACTGTTCGCGAACTGAATAATCATTCCTGAACATGACGAACCTGTGTGCAACGTTCGCGTACTCACCGTTACCTTTTTATTGGTGCATACTGTACATACAGTAATTCTGAAACGAGAGACACACTAGGCGATCGCACAAGCCATAGATTGAGGGACCAAAGACAGCAGTTCCGTGGAAGCGGTAGCATACTACTTTTGACCTATGAGATGGGAACATACACAAGATTAAGATTTATAACTCTAGTTCTGCAGTGGCAGTGTCCATAATGCTAACAGCTGGATCAGCACTGCTGCATCTCCATCATGAGCTGCTCTCTCTCTTTGTCAACAGGGTCGACATCCTGGAGACTGGCAAGGTTGTCAGTTTTGGGTCATGGATTCCTGTACAGCTTCCGTGTGACTGGAGAGATTTTCAGCTCCAACCATCCCTTGCTCAACAACTGGAGACCCTGTAAGAGCCAATTAGAATCTCCAAAGGCTGCTCTTCATCCTGGAAGTTACTGAAAACTTGTAGCTTGTGTTATACGTACAGGTAGTATAGCCTCGTTCCCCCCGTTTTTCTGTTCTTCGGTTTGCGTTGACTATAATACACAGATGCGGAAGAGCGGTGAAAAACACGGAAGGCCTGGTATCATTCATCACATGAGTGACGTCAGGTGGACGCGAGGTGGACGTAGGGGGGGGGGGGGGGGGGGGGCTGTAGTCGTTTCAGCAGATCCTGAAGGCTGTTCATCCTCCAGTTGGCTCGGTTCGAACGTTCCGCGACTAGTCGAGACTCTCAGACGATCTACACAACTTTGTCGGCAGTTTTTGCGGTTGGGCCACATCCCCCCTACGTCCACTTGACATAAAGCACGTGATGAATAATACCAGGCTTTCCCCGTTTTTCGCCGCCCTTCCGCATCCGTGTATTATTGTCAATGCAAACCGAAGAACAGAAAAAACGGGGTAGGCCTGGGAACGAGGCTACAGGTAGTACCCACCAACCAAATTAGGAATTAGGTCACTGTATGGAGTAATTCTACCAATACTAATGTTTAACCGATTATCGGTTCATCTCTCTCCGTTACAGCGGACCAAACCATCAACTGCAGGCAATGTACTCCACATGTCAGCCATGACGCATTCTGGTTCCTTGTTGTTGTCTACCAATAAAAGAGCATCTGTGCGCACATAGGTGAGGCCTTCTAGTGCTTTCAGTGTTACCCTAGCCTCATTCCCAGGCCGTAGGAGAGACGGCCTGGGAACATCCGCGAGTTCAAACTGTGTATGGATCGATGTAGCGTCACGGCAATTGCGGTATCTCATTGAAGCAGTTAAGTCCACACGATACTTCTGATATATCCACCTGCTGAGAATGGTCCTTTAATTCCTGCTCATACGTAGGTTGTTTGCGGTAGGTTCTGCAACAGAAGGCAGCAGACGAACAAACAGAAATCATCGTGCAGTGCGACGTTTCAATGCTTGATGCAATTCGGTTTACTGTTGTCATGTGAGAATGTTCTGAAATCTGATTGGTACTGCCAACTCCCTTGCAGCGGAACTATATAACAGTTTGAACTCGCGTAAGTGGCCATTTCTCCTACGTCCTGGGAACAAGACTAGTGTTACCCCGACCTTTTGTGCCTATAATTTTACATCGTGTTTAGCATCATATAATATTAGCCCTTGTGTGGTGTTCAAGATAGACCAATTTCACTTGATATTATGAGCTCATGAGGTGTTAGAGATATTTGTAAAATGATGAGCTCAAAGACTTCTAACGTAAATTATTCCTGTTGGTGGCTAATTAGTTCCCAGTCCTGCGTCATTTTCGGTTACATGAAGAACACGGAGGGCCTGGTATCTTTCTTCACATGCATGACATCAAAGGTAGAAAGGTGGTAGAAAGGACACACGTGGGCACACTGGGGGTCATGAGAGCTAAGGTACCAGGTAACCTACCACACGTATCTAGCTAGCGGGGGCAACTGTCATACACACCAAATCTGTAGGTGGTTCCACAATTCTCAAAACTTCGCTTTATTGGTCCGAAAAAATTTGCTATTTGTCGATTACATCATGCACGCTCACGTGAGGAAAAATACCAAGCTCTCCCCGCTTTTCCGTGCATAAATATGGTGAAAAATAATTCTTAGCCTGCATGTGACGCATACATGCACCCTCTCACCAGACTAGACCCAACCGTTCAGAACCCTCCCTCCTGCATGCTGATGCGTTTGTGTTGTTAACCACGCCTAACTTTGCTAAGCTCAAATTAACACACTACACTACCTTTGGAGTTGGTGCAGGGGTTGTACACATGCATATCCAGAGAAATAGAGTCCCGATTATGCAACACTATGGAGGGGATCATGCCTGATCCCCTGCATCAATTCTACCACCAGCTGAGGGGTTTGTCATATATCCTGCATTAATGCCTACAATTCCAGCTGAGAGGTTTCCCTTCATTTATTGCCCACTAGCGGGTTTTCCCTCCATTTAATGCCAGCTGAGGCAGGGTTTGCGAATCCCCTTCCTTTGCTGCCTGCTGAGGGGTTTTCCCTCCATTCAATGTCAGCTGAGGGGTTTGCTGCATCCCCACCATTTAATGCCTGCTGAGGGGGTTTCCCCTCCATTTAACCGCTTACTGTTTGCCGGCTAGATCCCCTGCTTGCTGAGGGCTTTGCGAGATCCCCTCCATGTAATGCTGCTTAGGGGACTGATTCTTATGTGTAATACTAGGTTCAAATGTCATAAGTGTGGCTGCTTTAAACAGGTCATTTTTCCACAAATCACATCAAGGTAACTACATGTATAGTGAATATATAAGACAACCATGACTCGACTGTATATGGGCAACTATGAAAGCAGGAATGGAATGGAACGAGGAACGGAATGAGGAAAATTACTTTCATGAGTTATTGAAGTTAATAGTTAATTAATTAAGACCTAACGTTGCATATCTGCAACGTGAGACTTTCAACTTCATGATGTCACATCCAGCAATGTCCTTGGGAGATAGGTTCTGCGATAGCAGAAAAGGCGGGACAAGGGGAGGTGGGTGGGTGCACCCGGAGGGTGCAAACAGCATGGCCGTGTCTGGGCTCCGCGATAGAAAGGTCTTGGTCGGCACTGGGAGGGCCAATTCCGCACTTTTTGGCATAAATGGACTTAGAAAGTAGCTGTCTTGCCTTGTAGGGCCTCCATTTCCAGCGTTCATGGTCCGTTTTTTAGCTACAGCAGGTTGGCATTTCTCGGGAGGCTTGATTGCAAGCTCGCTAATTGGTGGGTGTGGTTAAGTCACGTATATGCTTAGTATAGCTGAAATTACCTGTGTGAGCAGTTTCGAGCCCAGCAACGCCAGGGAACAGAAATGAGGGTATGTTTAAGTGTTCTATAGATTGAAAATGACCTGGAGAAAGAATTTGGGCCCTAATGAATTAATGTTGTACCTATACCGGTATCTATGCTACTACCGTAATTTGGGAAAGTTTCGTTGTTAAAATATTTTCGTAGACAGAGACGGCTACGAAAATTAAACGCACGAAAATATTTCGACAGCTAATTATTAAAACAACAATAATTTTACGGTACGAACTCTGATTGCGAAACAGTTCAACGATGTCAATTCGAAGCTACTTCAAGCCGAAGGACGGTCTTCCCGATCCCAGGGGGTCGTTATCTTCTTGTCTGCCCTCGCAGGCAATCGCTCTTGCGAACAAGGAAGTGGAGAAGGTGACGAGAGATACAGGCAAGCAGCGTGGTCAATACAGGAGGTGAGACGAACTATTTTTGAGCGTTGCGTGGCTCCCTCTCACATATCAGCATTTCTCCAGCTGCTGCCTCCCATATTTCTTTGTACACAAGGTAGCCTCGAATACAACAGACTGTTTCGAACTCCTCCATGCCAGATCGCTCGAATTTCTTGGCGTCGCAAATATAAATGTACACGTGTTAAAAATGTTTCGTGTTAAAAATTTTTCGTTGCCCGGATGGGCTACGAAAATATTTTAACACGAAAATATTTCACATGAAATAATATTTTCAACTCGAATAATTCTCAATTTACGGTACTCACATCAGTATCATGAGTGTTCTTCATATCACCATTTGGATGCTACTACTTGACTGGTGACAGCGCAGCACATGCAGCATGCTCAACTACATGATGACAAATCACAGTCCATGCATTTCAGAACCACGGTGTGAAAAGGGCAAAGTTCACTGATATTTTATTCCTGTCTCTAACCGCTGGTGTGTCTGATGCAGTGCATGATTACGGTTGGCACTGCCGGCGCCACGAGAGGAGAAGGGTCCTTGCTGTCTCACCAGCCCTGGCCCTAGTTCTGGAGCATCAAATTATGGATGGTAGCACTGCCGCCAGAGGAGACGGGACATACAGCATCAAGTGTAGCAAAGGGCAGTGTCGAGATAATACTCAGCTGCTTGTGGCGAGGCAGCAAATTATCCTCACCACAGGCTGTCAAATCAATGACCATTTCACCACCAGAGGCCATTCTGGGCTCTCTAACACTGCTCTGCAGCTAACTTGTTCAAGATTTGGCAAAAAATGACTGCAGTGCGCATGTCTTGCATGACAATTAACAGACCACATCCGGTTTTCATTCCGTTCCTCATTCCATTCCGTTCCTGGTTTCATAGTTGCCCCGACTGTATGGCCATCAAAATGTTAGCAGAGTGTGAGTGCAATGAGAGAATCCATCAAGTCTGCAGCTATGTAATTGTTTGGAGAACAGCGCCAGTTGACTCCTTGGGATCCCAGTGTACCGCTTGAAGGAGTTAGGGGGATGCCCGCCGGTCGAGGGTCGGTATCATGCTCTCGCTCATGCCCTTTGCCGCCACGTGGTTGCCGCCCTATGCGGAAGGAGTGTCCTGTGTATCGAGTGTAGTCCACACCAGCTTGAGCCAATATCACTCGTAGCATTGCCACTAGTTGTGCTCTTGTCAGTGATGGCCATCTCTCAAAATAAACGATGGTCCTGGTTGTGACCCCTGGGCTGATAAATACGACAGTACCGCTGCTATCAGGCAAATATCGATGTCCATCGCCCCGATAAACAGATTGATGCCTTGTCTGAGCTGGTCCGTCTTTGATTTTTTTTATGTGTATCCTCATCATCGTCATCATCGTTGGTTTTTCTCTGGAGTCCACAGCTGTGTTCTCTGGTGTTATGCGCATGGTGGGATCAAGTGCTTGTTATTGGCATTACAAGTGAATTCACTCTCCTGATCTTAAAGGCCCTGGCCCACAGCAACAAATTTGCATATCTTGAGGTGCAAGTGCTGAAAGCAAGAACGAGGCTACATCACTGGATGAACACCAGGTCTTCCTATTGGGTAGGCTTTTTTCCTTTTTCTTCTTCCCCCCTTTCTTCCTGTGAGGGTTACCAGCTCTCTTCCGTGGTTGGCTCTGTGCTGGTCAATCCAATTGTCCCTCTGCTACAAACCGCAAATATTTGGTGTAAGGCAGTGAAAACACAGCAGAACTAAGTTGATATTTTCTCAAAAATGTATTTATCACAGGCAATTATCACCTTTCCGTTTCGTTAGGGGTTGAGCAACGGTCCTGTTTTGGGATGGGGCTGCTCCCTTCCCGTTGCAGGTCTCTGTCTGCAATCGGTCCTCTGTTGCAAAACCAGTAGTGTACGACAGTGTAATAGACATAACAGAAAACTACAGTTGCAATGAAGCTACAGCAGAATGGCCTACGCATCATTGTATGGTCGGTATTATTAACAAGGATGTACGTACCTGCTTCCGGCACCGTTTTAAGTGTAAGAGTAATGGCAAACTTGGAAGGGGAGACTGGCATGGAGCTTGCATCTTTGGGAGGAATGGAGGCCGGTTTCGGGGGGTGTATAGCTTGAGTGTTTGGGAGGTATGGAGTCGGTTTTCAGGGGGTTGGGGTGTTTGGGAGGTGTGGATAAGGTAGTTTTGGGGTTGGTGGAATCGATGTGCTTGGGAAGTGTGGGTAAGGAAGCTGTGAGGGATTTCATGTGTTTGTGATGTGTGGATAAGGCAGTTATCAGGGATCTCACATGTTTAGGAGGTGTGGCTATGGCAGGTTTCGGGAGGGTGGAGCTGGCATGTTTAGGAGGTGTGTACACAGCAGGTTTTGTCGGGGTAGGTCTCACATGTTTGGGAGGTGTTGTTACGATAGGTTTCAGTGGAGTGGAGCTGGCATGTTTAGGAGGTGTGTACATGGCAGGTTTTGTCGGGGTGGACCTGGCATGTTTGGGAGATGTGGATACGACAGCTTTCAGTGGAGTGGGGCATTATCTCGCCCTCGACCGTTGACTGGATTGCCCTCGTGCATTGAAGCCCGTAATGCACTGCAAACTGGTATTTAAATATTACTTATTACTAGACTGAGCTGTTTGTCTGTTGTACCACAGTGAATTTCTGGTTGTTCCCTAGCCTCGTTCCCAGGTTCCTCCCCAGCTTTTTGTCGCATATAGTATGCGACAAAAAGCTGGGGAGGAGCCTGGGAACGAGGCTGGTTGTTCCCAAGACAAGTGTCAGTCTACTCTTACAGGGCTTTTTGTATCATCTTCAGGATTAGTGGTGTGAGTGGTAGCCTCTGATCGTTCGATGGCAGTTTTCGTCTCTTCGCCCCTCTTGTAAGCAAATCTAGCTGCCGTGCACCTCAGCCAGTTCCTCGTTAGACTGTAGGTCTGGTTCCACTTGTCGGCCAGAAGGGATGCCAATCTCTTGTAGAAATTTGTTGCTTCTTTGGCAAGACCTCCACTGCAGACATGACTAGAGGTGTAAAAGAGGAGTGCTCGATCTCTCTTACTCGCTGGGCGTAAGCCCTCTTCTTCTCCATTTCATGCTTCCTGAAATCACCCATGCACTACTGCCATGTTGTTGCTCCGTACTAGCACCTGTAGGTGTTGCCAGTAAGGCCCCCGTATGGCACATGCCACCACAACCAGTAACATCTCCTTCACCGCAATCCTCTGTGTTGTCCATTGACCTGCCCAGGGCACTGTAACCAGTGCTGTTACCAACTTCCTCCACGGCCCCATGACATCTCCTTCACCGCAATCCTCTGTGTTGTCCATTGACCTGCCCAGGGCACTGTAACCAGTGCTGTTACCAACTTCCTCCACGGCCCCATGACATCTCCTTCACTGCAATCCTCTGTGTTGTCCATTGACCTGCCCAGGGCACTGTAACCAGTGCTGTTATCAACTTCCTCCACGGCCCCATGACATCTCCTTCACCGCAATCCTCTGTGTTGTCCATTGACCTGCCCCCCATGACATCTCCTTCACTGCAATCCTCTGTGTTGTCCATTGACCTGCCCAGGGGCACTGGAACCAGTGCTGTTACCAACTTCCTCCACGGCCCCATGACATCTCCTTCACTGCAATCCTCTGTGTTGTCCATTGACCTGCCCAGAGGCACTGGAACCAGTGCTGTTGCCAACTTCCTCCACAACCCCCACGACATCTCCTTCACTGCAATCCTCTGTGTTGTCCATTGACCTGCTCAGGGGCACTGGAACCAGTGCTGTTGCCAACTTCCTCCACAGCCCCATGACATCTCCTTCACTGCAATCCTCTGTGTTGTCCATTGACCTGCTCAGGGGCACTGGAACCAGTGCTGTTACCAACTTCCTCCACAACCCCATGACATCTCCTTCACTGCAATCCTCTGTGTTGTCCATTGACCTGCCCAGAGGCACTGGAACCAGTGCTGTTGCCAACTTCCTCCACAACCCCCACGACATCTCCTTCACTGCAATCCTCTGTGTTGTCCATTGACCTGCTCAGGGGCACTGGAACCAGTGCTGTTGCCAACTTCCTCCACAGCCCCATGACATCTCCTTCACTGCAATCCTCTGTGTTGTCCATTGACCTGCTCAGGGGCACTGGAACCAGTGCTGTTACCAACTTCCTCCACAACCCCATGACATCTCCTTCACTGCAATCCTCTGTATTGTCCATTGACCTGCCCAGGGGCACTGGAACCAGTGCTGTTGCCAACTTCCTCCACAACCCCATGACATCTCCTTCACTGCAATCCTCTGTGTTGTCCATTGACCTGCCCAGTGCCCAGGGGCACTGGAATCAGTGCTGTTACCAACTTCCTCCACGGCCCCATGATCCTGAAGCAAGTATGCTTGGGGGACATGGGATGTGATTGATGCTGCCATCCTTCTCCTTCCTCCGAACCTGTGTGTCCCCAGTTGGCGAACAGTTGGATGACATGATGTATACCCCCTTTTTGTCCTTCCAGACAGCCACGACAACATTGCCCTTCTGCCGAAAGATGTGGTCCCTTCTCTGAAGGTGGCCATACAGACTAGACAAGTCCAGAATTAATCTCGGCTGATTTGCCTTCCCAACTCTGCTGACTTAGGTCGCTGGTATGTCGCCCTCTTCAGAGGGGGCCATGATCCTTACTGCTGCTAGCTCTGTTTGTAGGTAGTCCTCTAGGGTTTGCAATGCTGAGAACATGTTCTGTTTTGTTGATTTGCATCCATGTTCCTCATAGCCAAAACCAATGTGAAAACCAAAGGCCAGTCCATTCAGGCTGCACAAATTCCTTGTCTGGGTGCTCTCGTATAGTGCCTGTCTCCAATATCAATTACTAGCAGGGACACAATGGTTGCTGCCATGGGTGGCAAGGTTACAAAAGCCCCCAGAAAGCTGCAGATCAGGGAAAGGCACCGAGCAAAGAAGATTGAGCCCATATCCCATCCATGCTGCTGTGACCAACTCTATTGAGGTATGGTTAGCACGAGAAGTTTCCATTTCTCAAGTTGATCTGTGAACAACTTGTATCCCCTCTTCACCTTCTCAATGCCGATGTCTGTTAAGCTCACGATCTAGCTAGCTGTAGCTTAAGTTCAAGGTTCAGTTATGGTCACTGCGATACATAAATGAATACTGTTGTAAGGTTCAAGTGGGACAGCCTGGGAACGAGGCCAAGTAGATTCAGACAATGCATGCATTATGCGAAACAAGTGTAAGTGGCATACCTTGCTATGAGCAGGGGCGTAAGAAGATGTTTTGTAGTAGGGGGGCTGATGTGACCAACAGACTCAGATGGTGGGCAAAGCCCATCCAATGTAGGGGGGTCCAGGGGGGGTCCAGGTGCATTCTGAGCCATTTCCACTGCATTGTACTGAGGTTGATTTTATGAGATTATTTATGAAAAATGGTAGAATGACTTCTGCTGCCCATGGGGGCATTTGGATCACCCCAAGTCGGTAGCCGCTGGTGAGCAAGATCAAAATTTGTACAACATAGACAAGTGCACAGTGGCGAGTCAACTTTTGGCAAGTTCTCAGCCATGCAGGGCATCGTCGTCGAGGTCGCTCAGAGAGCCAGCGCCATCGTCACTATCCGCGTCTTGATCCTCTCTTGCTCTGTTTCTGTATCCTTACTAAATGCTTGCAGTTGGCCTAATATGACCATATCCAATTCAGATTTTTCGAGAGCTAGACAGTCAAGGCGTTGATCCAAAATTTCTTCTTTCGTGAACAGGCCAGAGCAGGGATTACATTTTAGCCCCAGTTGGCAGCCACACGATTTACGAATAAAGGAATCGACTTTCCTGTCTGATGACTCAGCTGGCTCACTAGCAAGCTGATGAGTACCCGAGCCTTGCTTATGTTCACTAGACTCCTCGTCTTCATCACTGCTAGAGTCAGGATGTGGCTCAATAATCTGCCGAGTCTGGTCAGGATCAGGCCCACAGTAGTCTTTTGCGCATGAGAGAAACTCATCTTCCACATCCATAGGAAAAACTCAGTCATCAGCCATGATTGGGCGGTCTTTTCGAATTATAGCGCACCTTCAAGGCACCACGTGTATGTCTTTGTACGGTGCGACTGTTAAAATAGATCTCCTATGTCCACAATCCGATCGAGGCTAGGATACTTTTACCGTTTAGAATACTGAACTGGTTGCACTGCAAAATCAGTTTACAACTCGGGCCGTGCTATACTCCAGGTTAATGCGACCGTTGACTAGTCTCGTTCCCAGACACCAACGCGCGCGGTGCACGTTCGGGGTCTGAGAACGAGACTAACCCTTGACCAAATGTACTGTGAGCACGCGCGTGCGCGTGCGGTATACACACGTGATCCAGCACATTACATTCTGCTGAGTCAGCTAAAATGCATGAATCACGAATACCCACCTACAGTTGCTAATAATAATTTACTTCTAAACGCTTTTTCTCAAAACTTACTTTTCTGAGGTTAATACCCTTTTCGCGTGAATAGTAGATTCTCTCTTGGCGATTGATACAGCATACTTGGCTATCAATCGCCAAGCTCTTGGTGACGTAGCAGCTAACTTAGCTATGCCGTATCAATTACCTTACCTAGTACAATCCGTGAAACCGGGGAGAAGAATGACTGGATGTGCCTCTGCGCCATGCCGCATACCGTGTGCATAGCGCTAGCGCTTTACACCGACTACACGTGGCCTGTGCAGAAGGGGGCGGAGCCCCCTGCCTTTGTTTTTTTCCAGCCCCCAGCCCCCGCCCCCGGTTCTTACGCCAGTGATGTGGATATGGTTGTTGTGGTTGTCATGCATTGTATATAGTACATTGCTAGCTATGTGGGTTGGTGGTTGTCATGTGGTAGGTTCAACTACTAGGTTGCTACAGCGGTTTGCTGAGATCTTGCAAATTCAGCAAAACGAAAACCGTTACTGAGCATGTGCAGTATTGCAAAAACAGTGTGTGCGCATGCTCAGTAGCAGTTTTCGTTTCTGCTGAATTTGCAAGATCTCAGCAAACTGCTGTATGTGGTTGTCCTGTGCTTACACAGGTCAATACCACAACATAGGGGTAGGAAGCAATTTGAGGGGGCTGATGTGTCCTGGGAACGAGGCTAGAATCCACTGTGCAGTCAGTACCGCATACCAGTAATCATGTTTATTGTGAAACCTTCGTGATTATGGGATTGCTTTCTGATCATGAGGTTGCAGAATGCTCTATCTATCATCTATGTATTATATCCCCTTCCCACATCATATTCAAGGCTGCTTGAGGCAGTGGACCTACTACAATTCAAGGAGGCAGGAGGGAGCGGATTGATGGTGGATCCTCTGTGAGCTGAGCAAGCAAAGCCTTGAGAGTGACCTGGGGATGGGGATTACTGCAAAACTTCACAGGGTCAGGCTAATGAAGATCATCAATGGCAGCTGCTCACACAGACACTACTAGGCCATGACAAACTCTCTAGCTAATTAATTGTTAGTGCACCTGCAACAAAATTCACTATTGTGCACCTTTTTACAATGTACTAGTTTCTAGCTGATGTCTCAAATAAGGAATGTGATGTACTAATATTTTAGCCTCGTTCCCAGGCCCGCGCGCCGTTTCGGTTCCCAGGCCCCGCCCAGCTTTTCCGTACTGCAAGCGACGAAAAGCTGGGCGGGGCCTGGGAACGAGGCTACTAATATTTGCATGGAGATGTACAGTATATAGTATAACCTCTGATAGTGGACCCTCGGGTCACAATATATTCAAAGGATGATTCAAGATCATCCATAGCCACGTTCCCAGGTGCTTGAGTGCCTGGGAATGAGACTAGATCGTCCATTGTAGAGTTATTATATACAGTACAGTATATCAAATTTTGGACGGTCATTACTGTTGAAGTAGACCACATCATGAATCAGCTCACTGAAGAGGCACATGCACTGACTAATCCATTTTGTGCATGCTTTAGTGTGTAAATTTACCATGCGAAACGTGCAATGTAGTGTTGGCTCCCAGACCCAAACCAACCTCAGTGCGGATTGCTTCCGGTATCCCCGCGCATGATACTAGATGCAATCCGTGCTGGGGTGGGTTTGGGTCTGGGACCGAGACTACATGCAATGCAGTTACTCACATGTTAAGTTGTGGGTGGAGCTTTGTTGTGGGTGTTTCAGTCATGACCAAGACAGTACAGACTAAACTATGTGACTATTAGGCAGTTCAGTCCCAAATAACATTCCCAGTATGGCTTTTGTATAACCTGACGGCATTGAATGGATGTATGACTACAAGACATTGTGTATACACAATAGTTTATGTTACATCACATCCCCATTCCAGGGATACTAGGTAGTACAAAAACCATCAATACAGAGCATTATACAAAAATGTATGCAATGTCGGCAGTTCAAACACCTTAAGTAAATGTGGATTCCTTTTCTGAGACGATGTCTGGTTTGGCAGATTCTTGTGTTGTAATCGTGGGTGTGTTGGTAGCTGCAGCTGCACGATGCTTGCGATAAACACAGTAAATACAACAGAAGGTGCAGCAGAAGATACAGATGAGGAGGGTGATGACGAACCCAACTATGCCCACGGGGAGACCCACAGCGAGGCCAAGCACATTGGCTGCAGAAAATTAATGTACAGAGCAGCATAATAATATTGAAGGCATAATTTGCTGTGAGTTATATATACGTATAACTTTATCACTTATTGCTTAGCCTATCAATACATTAAGATATTAAGATTTTAATGTGTGTGTGTGTCTGTCTATGCGTGACGGAAGTGGGATGTTCGAGGGGCGGGACTAGACTAGTGATGCGCGACCTTCGTACTTGAACCTCGAACTCTGCGAAGAATGTTTGAGAACATTGGGCCCGGGCATGGGTTGGAATCTTCCGGGGCTACAAGGGGATGGAAGGGAGCAGCAGTCGAAGCAGACGCGATCGGGGAGCAGAGCTAGCAGCTGAAGCGGACGCAATCGGGGAGCAGTTGAAGGCTTGAAGCTAGGGGACGCAATCGGGGAGCAGCAGTTCTGCACAGAGAGCTTTCCGGCGCCGGATTACTCACGCAGGCGAATGAGGGGGAAGTACATGTAGCTGAGCGAGCGAAGCGAGCTCAGCTACTTGTACTAAATGAAACATTAAATCAGACTTCTTCGAGGTACTTCACAGTTCACACTATAAGAATTCTATGGTGTAGAAAAGTTTGACACCTCATCCAACAACAGAATCTTATTATTTAGAGCCCTCACGATCAGTTACATTCTCGCAATGCACATACACTACATCCAGGATCCTCGGGTTTAGCCATAGATTCCATGGGCTCGATGTTTAACCTCACACTGGCAAACACACGGACAAGCAGCTTTGTCACTTCAGGTGCCGGTTCCCGATAGCGTCCATGCACTCACGAGTCCAGCACTGGACTGCTCTCAGTGCAGTGAATTCTTGCTCCTCCACTGTGCTGCATGTGTGAGTCCCATGTAGCTCACTGCTCTGGTGCACCGAAAGAGCCTTGTGCGATAGCGTCTCTGGTGAAGAGTGTTACCACAAGATCGAGGTCAAGTAAGTACAAAGGTCACAAGTCTGTACTAGTCCCACCCTTGTACAGTCCATTTCCATTACGCATGACTCGCTTCCTGAACTTCAAATTTCCATCACTCACACTCACACACACACACACACTCACACCCCCCCACACACACACACACACACACACTTACCGCTTCCACACTGCTGCTCATCACTGTTGTCTCCACAGTTATTCGTCCCATCGCAGACCAGTCGGCCAATGACACAGTTGCCATTGTTACACCGGTACTGAAACTGAGTGCAATTCCCTGCAATAGACATTACTGATGAGATCATAAGCACCACTAGTCCTACCATGCAAGTATGCCTGAAATTTGAACCTGCAGGAGTACTTGGAACCCAAAATACCACTCATGCTATAGCATAATATAATATGGCTTGACATATTAATTTCCTATGTTGCCATATAGAACTCTCATGTACCCCACTGTTGCTATACAGAACTTTTACCCCACTGTTGCCATAATTATAGAACTCTTGTGTACTGTAGAGTACATCATATCTTGTACCCTAGTGTACATGTACCCTATTGTTGCCATGTAGAACTCCCATGTACCCTAGTACCCCACTGTTGCCATAATTATAGAACTCTCATGTACCCTAGAGTACATCATATCATGTACCCTAGGGTACATGTACCCTGGCTCCAAAGGCACCACTCAGGAGGTTTGTCCCACAGGTTTTGTCCACTGCATATTGCATTGCCATTCAAACGCCCACACACTATGCTTTCACTCCAGCCCACAAACTGCAACCCATTGAGTTTAGCAGTGGGGTGAAAAAAAAACAGTGGGATCCTGGTTAGGATGTAGACTCGATCATGCCACGACAAGGCTGAATTACTGTACGCAAGATCTCAATGCGTCTGAACCAAGTACACAGAGCATAGTTGCCAAGTGTCGCAGAACGTCCAGGACAGTCTGGAATTCTTTGTCTGGAATGTTTCGTACAGAAGCTGCTTTGTCCCAGATAAGTAGCAATAGGTCTGTTCTTATTCCCAGACTTGTTGCAGTCTAGTCTGGGAACAGAAATTAACGAAGATCACATGCTGCAAATATAGTTATGGCCTCATTCCCAGCCCTTGGATACGAGGCTACCTCAATCAGACACAACGGGTGGGTAGTTATTGATCATAGCTGCTAGTTTCTCACTCACCTATCCCACAACGAGCTTCATCTGAGGCATCATTGCAGTCAGGAAAACGATCACACACTCCATTACGATTGTCAATTCGTGATGGACACCCTCCTCCGTCAACACAGGCAAACTGAAGATTGAAACAACCGCTAACCCTCGTCTGCTGACTCTGGCAGTAATCAACTGCATGGAAATGATATTGCAAATTGGGCCAGCTCAGTCATGGAATGGGATCAGTTCACATCACAATAATTTTGACAAACATCAAATGCATATGGACAGCACTAGAAAACCTACGTACTGCCCTACACAGCCATGCCACAATAGCTAATATGTACTGGAAAATGTTTATTGCGACGGGGTTAACAATATTAAATTCATTCTCTCTAAACACAGTACAACTTACTACAGAGAAGAAGAGAACATGCTAGCACAACTAAGTATAGCCCCATGGTAGGTAGCTTGCGACAGATCGAACTTAGTCTTTACTGCTCAGCAGTACTATAAGCCGCACGAATGCTCATTTGGGACTGAACTTCAGTCTAGACAAGTCATGAATCCAATTTGAGGCGATCCTCCCCGAGTTCCGTTTGTAGGCAACTACGTACGATGTTAATTAACCCTTTAACCACCGAATTCTTTCCACCAAGACAACACATTTTCATGCATTCAGCGCACACCACTTTCGTAGGTGCTCCTCTCCCACAGCTTTCGCTCCTCAGCGGCCAAACTTGGTGGGGCCCGCACACATGGAGAGACCCCTCTGGCAATACCGTTAATGATATTCATGACCCCCCACAAGGCCAGCAATCGGAGGTCAAAGGTGGATGTCAGCCGGATTTTCGCCCAGCATTTCCCTAAACTTGGGCCAGATCTGACTGATGGCACACCTTACACCACCAATTTGCAGGTTTTCTTGAGGCCCTGGGTGGGGTCTATGAATATCATTAGAATCAGAAATTCTTGGGTCAATGAATCTCATTAAAATCAAAAAATGCCCACCGCAGGCCGAAGGGGGGGCTGCCGCCCCCCCTTCGAAACCCCCCCGCTTGTACGTTTAGTGGGGGAGGCGCGCCGAAATCTGACCAAATTTTTGAGTTCGTGCCTTAAAGTCGTCCCTAGGCCCTCTGAAGACTTTTTGGTCTCTTTTTGGACTGGCGAGAAGCCCTACAAGTGCATAGGGTCTAAATGACGCCTATAGACGTCAATGGGGCTTAAAGGGTTAATGAGATTCATAGTTGGTGAGAATGGGCCCTCAAAACGGCCTAGACTTGCACTGTGTGCCAGTTTGGGATGGTTTGCCGATTTTTAATGAGATTCATTGATCCTCCATGCACATATTAACCCTTTAACCACCGAATTCTTTCCACCAAGACAACACATTTTCATGCATTCAGCGCACACCACTTTCGTAGGTGCTCCTCTCCCACAGCTTTCGCTCCTCAGCGGCCAAACTTGGTGGGGCCCGCACACATGGAGAGACCCCTCTGGCAATACCGTTAATGATATTCATGACCCCCCACAAGGCCAGCAATCGGAGGTCAAAGGTGGATGTCAGCCGGATTTTCGCCCAGCATTTCCCTAAACTTGGGCCAGATCTGACTGATGGCACACCTTACACCACCAATTTGCAGGTTTTCTTGAGGCCCTGGGTGGGGTCTATGAATATCATTAGAATCAGAAATTCTTGGGTCAATGAATCTCATTAAAATCAAAAAATGCCCACCGCAGGCCGAAGGGGGGGCTGCCGCCCCCCCTTCGAAACCCCCCCGCTTGTACGTTTAGTGGGGGAGGCGCGCCGAAATCTGACCAAATTTTTGAGTTCGTGCCTTAAAGTCGTCCCTAGGCCCTCTGAAGACTTTTTGGTCTCTTTTTGGACTGGCGAGAAGCCCTACAAGTGCATAGGGTCTAAATGACGCCTATAGACGTCAATGGGGCTTAAAGGGTTAATGAGATTCATAGTTGGTGAGAATGGGCCCTCAAAACGGCCTAGACTTGCACTGTGTGCCAGTTTGGGATGGTTTGCCGATTTTTAATGAGATTCATTGATCCTCCATGCACATATTAACCCTTTAACCACCGAATTCTTTCCACCAAGACAACACATTTTCATGCATTCAGCGCACACCACTTTCGTAGGTGCTCCTCTCCCACAGCTTTCGCTCCTCAGCGGCCAAACTTGGTGGGGCCCGCACACATGGAGAGACCCCTCTGGCAATACCGTTAATGATATTCATGACCCCCCACAAGGCCAGCAATCGGAGGTCAAAGGTGGATGTCAGCCGGATTTTCGCCCAGCATTTCCCTAAACTTGGGCCAGATCTGACTGATGGCACACCTTACACCACCAATTTGCAGGTTTTCTTGAGGCCCTGGGTGGGGTCTATGAATATCATTAGAATCAGAAATTCTTGGGTCAATGAATCTCATTAAAATCAAAAAATGCCCACCGCAGGCCGAAG
Organism: Axinella damicornis; assembly: GCA_963931865.1. NCBI lineage: Eukaryota > Metazoa > Porifera > Demospongiae > Axinellida > Axinellidae > Axinella > Axinella damicornis. Next base: position 13,969,038 of record OZ007506.1, on the reverse strand, counting down.
GGGGGGCTGCCGCCCCCCCTTCGAAACCCCCCCGCTTGTACGTTTAGTGGGGGAGGCGCGCCGAAATCTGACCAAATTTTTGAGTTCGTGCCTTAAAGTCGTCCCTAGGCCCTCTGAAGACTTTTTGGTCTCTTTTTGGACTGGCGAGAAGCCCTACAAGTGCATAGGGTCTAAATGACGCCTATAGACGTCAATGGGGCTTAAAGGGTTAAGTAGTGTGGGCGTCGAAGTACTTCGAAGGTGTTTCTTGAGCACTCACCAGGCTGTGGAACTAGAATAAGGTAAGTCGGGATAATTTCGGTCACGGTTTATTTCCGGTCACTTAGTAGAGAAGGGCTTCTCTATTCTAAAAGCTACGTTTTCAGCCAAAACTATGGTGCTGTGCAGATAGAGGCAACACTCAGCTATAACATATCTGTCGGCAAAATCGAGACCTTGCATCCTTGGCTCGTATCTGCCTAAGTGACCGGAAATACCCGGTGACCGAAATTACCCGGACTTACCTTATCCACTCAGACAAAACATGCAAGCTTACACAATGCTAGCTACATGTAGCAAGGTACTAATCTTGCAGTGTATATGTATACAAGTTGCATTTCAGTGTCTGTATTATTGGTTGTGAGTACTGCAGAAGTAATAATGCAGAAATAATAGACTAATATTAGCGACATTATTAATTCAGTTAGTTGTCTATGATTATGCGTTCCTGAATTAGCTGGACAACAATTATTGCATTTCGGAAGTTATCCTCATGGTAGGCAATAGCCTCATTCCCAGGCCACATACCCGCATGGCCTTGGAACAAGGCTAGGTAGACAATACAGTAGGGTTGATTCAGTTGCATCATCCCATGCATGAGCCTGGATCCACCTTCTGGAGTTTGTCAACCTTAATATTGGTATGAATGCTTTTCGATATCTGTGGATATTGGTCCGGCAAGAAGTACATAGTAGAAGGTAACGGACACGTCTTTGTATTCAGCACCTGACCTGGCCCTAACTCATTGCCCTACTTCCTAGGCCTATACCATAGACCAATAACCACTTTAGTCTCGCGGGCAAGCCTCTCGCCAGTCTGGCCCGCGAGACTATAGCTAACCACTTTGAATGCTTTTTGCCCCCAACTATGCAATAGCTGATACAAGTCGTGAATGTTGTCCAGTAGCACATGAATATCAAGTGAATAATTATTGCACACAGATGGTGCCAACATGCTCTGAATAACAAATGAATGTTAGTGCACAGATCCAATCCACAGGCATCCAATATCCAATCCTAGTTCCACAGGCATCCAATATCCAATCCTAGGTCTCTGATCTCCGATAGTCCATAACAGTCCTTTGAGCAATTGGATCTTGGAGTAGTAATAAGATGGAAAATGAAATAATATGACAACCACTGTGGTACATGTAGCTTGTATGAATTGCCAAAATTCAGATCATTGTGCAGCTATTTTATAATTGCTTCCACCTGACACCCAAAACACACTCTACAGTTAGTCCCCCCCCCCCCCCCCCCCCCCCCCCCCCCCCCCCCCCACACACACACACACACACACACACACCTCATGTATAGTTCACACTGCGGAGCGGTTGAAAGGGGACACCTACCTCTGGCTCGATTGTTTAGTTCTATGCGTGCCTATACTGACTGCCTATAATTTATTGTACACTTACGTATCAACCTCCTACGTATGTGACGGATATACATATACAAATGTACAAAGCAGCAATATGGGATGGGACTACACTGCACGATTAATTGCCTTGCATTTATAAGGCATGCACCCAGTTACCTTCATGCTCTTCAGGAAAAAAAATCAGATTCTTGCAGCTTCGATCGGCTCAATTTCAGATGCCTAGCTATAGAGTTCTGAACTACTTCAGATATGCACCATGCATTCAGATTGAAGTCAGTATACTACAAGATGTTTAGGAAGTTTTTGATGAACACTATAGAAGGTTAGATGGTTGTCAGTAGCCTTGTTCCCAGCAAGGCCTTCTCACCTCAGCATTTGTTGCTTGCTACTAAAGTTAGTACTGCAAGCGACAAACACTGAGGTGAGAAGGCCTGGGAACGAGGCTAGGTTGTCAGAAGCAGTCTCCAATATCTTCAAAGCTGTCATGTTATTCAGACTTGTATTCAGAGAAACAATAGCTAACTGCAACATTCAGATGGCTTTCACATGTTTATCTTGACATTCAATGAAAATTGCCATGGTTTCATACGCAGTTCAGGGAAAAGCTGCCAAAGTGTTTATCTTTTTACTTGCTTATTGTATATATATGTAGGTGGTACTATAATTATGTCGAACCAGAGTGTTCATACTTTCTGAGGCCACTGATATTGATGAAACCTCCAGCCAGCTGCAGGACAACCCAACTGGAGGAAAGCATGCAAATGTACACTTGTGATAGTTACAATACCTATGTAAACTATCAACCTTGCCAACTCGTAGTATTATAACCTTTGTCTCCACAGATAAAGCAGTTGCAGGAGGATGCGATAATTATCTTCTTCCTTGCAGAGGAAGAGCACCTGAAGGAGTTCTCCACACAAGGTATTTTGGTGTATTATAGCATGTACACTTACTAACCTCCCAGGTATATAGCTCTGTAGCTATAAGTATTTGAATGCAAACACTGCTTTCCTAACTAATTTGGCCTTCATTTATTGGCTTCATTCAACAGGTTCTCAGGGACTTGATGAGTAGTCTGTCAAGATCAAAGGCACGAAACTACTGCTGACTGAGACCTGCTAAGTAGCTTCGAGCTCTACAAAAGCAGATCGACATAAAGTTTGGACTATACAGACATCAGCGCAGCATGCACTTCAGTCAATGTTTTGGTAATCCACAGACAAGATCTATAGACAGAACAACGTTAATTACCCCTAGACTTGTGCTGTTCTTTGAAATATTCTGCACTGCATGTTCATTCATGTTTATACTTTCATGCATGGCAAGTATACTGTATACCATGCAAAATGAGACTCACAGTTGCACACACTATATAGCTGGAAAATAATATTTAGTTGGACAAATCTATACCAAACAGTCATGTCTATACTCTAACCTGTTCTGTTCAACAAGTCTCTGTTCCATACAGTCCATAACAACATGGTCCCTCTCCATAAAGTACTTGTTGAAGAAGAAAGTTGGGGCGTGTGCATTGACGCCTTTATACACAGTGGGTAGGTCACCACTGCTTAGTATGCATATGAAATGAACAACCTTTCCTTTGCACAACTCCTGTGGGTGTTGCCTGGCATAGTCACTAGTCATCCACACACATGTATCAACAACAGGCATTATTGAGTCATCCCTAGGGGGACCACCAGGTACATCAGGTAGTTGGTACAATGTTGAGTAAAAGTGTTCTTCGGGAGTTTTGACATCTTCTAGGTACTTTCTAAGTGCAATAGATTTTTGGTTAGTCAGGAGGAATGACACAAATGGTCTGGCAGCAGCTATGAAGGTCACAGATTTATAGATTTCAATGCCATATGGTACAGGGCCTAGTTTATTATTTGTTATCCTATTGTGCCCAGCATACAAAGCAGCTTTGTAGACAAGACGATTTCTATTTGCTGCTGGCATTTCATGTGAATCGACTGCAGAAGATCCATTCAACTTTATAAGACTCTGCACAATCTCTCTATTTGTCTTCAGTGGTAGCTCTCGACCACACAGGTTGATGGTGTATCTCCACCTTGAGGGATTATATCTCATCAGGTCTTGCATGCAGTTTAACTGAGCATCCATGATAGTGTGGTGAGCGTAGTACACTTTCTCCAACTTTGATGCAACAAAAACGTTGTCCAGACAGTTGGAAATGGCCTGAAATGAGCTTACAATGGTCGGGTATTTTGCATCTGGGTGGATGCAGTATAAGTTGTGTGGTCGGTAAATGACTTTCAGTAGCCTCAGCACCTGCCTCACATTAGTATGCACAGTGAGGATGTATGCCAGAGGAAAGTTCTCCTCTTCAGGAGATACATAGAAATTACTGGAATATTCTTCGACAACGTGGGAACAGTTGCTGAGCGTCTTCAGAAATTCTTCATCTGATTCTGAATTCACCCAAGTCCTAATCCTTTTCTTCACTGTCCTGAGCTCTCCTTCATCACCTGTCCTGAGGGCAGTACAGTTGGCCTCTATCCTAGGCTGGAGCAGGGTCACCATACCATTCTTCCAAGATTTCACTCTTGTCACATCGCAGTGGTTCCGGCTGTTCTGGCCGTGAGGGGTAGCATACTGCACTGGTGCCGTTACTGATAGTGGATGCTTATATGCAGGCGTGGGTATAGGTCTATGGTCCCGGCTGTTCTGGCCATGAGGGGTAGCATACTGCACTGGTGCCATTTTTATTGGATGCTTATATGCAGATGTAGGTCTATGGAATGATGGCTTCCCAGAAGAGTATAGTGTAACATAGCCCACACTCACCATTCCAGTGATGAGGATCAACACAAGTATTGTAAGTGATGACATTGAGATACGGAATAGCCAGGAAGAGGATACACGAGCTGTCTGTAAGGTCATCACTCCACCTAGTACATGGGAGATAATAGCATACGAAAGTCAGTGCTGCAGGTTCAGATCAGACCCAAGTATTGACTGAAGTTTGACATGCAAATAATTCTAAATTACTATAGCCTAAACACTTATGAGACGGAAATAACGTAATGTGCATGATCTCTGTTTGAGCACTTGAATGTGGATGAAGATTCTGACTATTATAATTATAGCCATGCTTCTGCTGGTATATTTACGACTTACACAAATTAGCACAGTGATGTCTCGTAATGAGGCTAGTCTTAGTTGAAGTAAGCAACGGAAGCCGACAAACATAACTCCTGAGTCAATATAATATTATAATCTATATGGCTAAAGTATCAATGGAGTAAGAACGTGAGGCATCACCCATCGCCATGACAGTATACCCTCGTTCCCATCTGAGGGGGGTCTGGGAACGAAACTATGTGAACAGTGACCCTACCACAGGGGGAAGCCACTCCCATCCACATGTAGCTGCAACCGCCGGTCAGTGGTCAATTTGAAGTCGCTCAAAAAGGGTAATCAATGGTCAACGTGCCTCAGAAATATACGGTCAACGGTCGAGTCACAGAGCAGAATGAGGCAATCTAATTTTGTATATAGGAGTACGTGGCTACATTAACAGGTAAAAACCAGCACAGTCAATGGTCAAATCAAAAAGAGCTGGTCAAAGCATTAGCCCGCATGCAGTAACAGCTGTGACTATACACTCCATGGGCATGACCTCCCCCTAGTACTACAGCAAGTTGATAGATAGATAGACATTTTATTTTGTCATCAGCATCTGTGCCCTACCATGTGTGGAATAAAAGGCTTGTTGAACGGAATAGGCTAAGAGACTTCTGTCTCACTCATCATTTCACCAGGAGTGTGGTTGCCACTAATTTATATGGGTCAAGTGTAAAGAGCGACACTGGATGCTTAAGTTGGATCAATCTAAGGATAAGAGCAGGTGCTCGTTTCTGGTGTCGTTCTTACACTTGATCCATTTACATTCATCACAAGAATATTCCTACACCACAGTTAGCTATAATTAACATGATCTCAAGTTTGTGATGTGCATACGTAGTCGTAGTCATAGTTTGTTGCAATTCCCACAAATTATTGCTCCCCTAGCTGTAGAGTCTATGCCATCCAACAGGCCTCAAATATTTACGTCCTGCTGTTGGCTGGAGCCGTTAGCAATGAGAGGGTCCTTCAATTGTCTGGAGGCATGTTTTGTCCACAGCTGTAGCAGTAGTAACCTAAGAGGCAGCAGGAATAACATACCTGGGGATCTGTTCAAGCAACTGAGCCAGTTAGACTACTAGTAGTTGTCCCAGGCAGCTCTCCCTGGGATCGGGAACAGGACTGGACAAATTATGAGTGGCCTCGTTCCCAGGCTCCGCCCTGGGAATCCGGAACGTGGCTAGACTAGACCCAAAGTCCTCGTGCATGGTGTTGAAGAAATGGCCGACAGCGATGAAGAGCATGATAAAAGCCGCAGCCGAGACAAATTTCGGCGTGAGAGAAGCGATTATGGTGGCGAGAAATCTCGAAGCAGGGGAGACCACCGCGAGAAGAGAGGATGGCGGGAGGACCACGAACCTTCGAGGCGTCGCAGCAGAGACGAGTACGAAGGTGACAGGGATAGGAGGCGGTATTCTTCCCCGCACGGTCATCGAGGGAGGGAGTGGAGCCCGCCACCACCCAAGAGGATGCGCAGGGAAGGATGGTGAGTTACAGGGCAGTTACAGAAGGGATGAGCCATAATTTGGCCACACTACTGTCTAGCAATGCTAGACCCTAGCCTCGTTCCCAGTCCTCATGGGAGGAGAGAAAGTGGGCTGGTATCCACTGTTTGTGCTTGCGTGACCAGACAGCCTGGGAATTCGTACGTTTGTAGTAAAATGGCTGATAAAATTGCAATTTTTTTGGTACATGTATGTGCACTACAGTGTTCTCGCCAGGCCTTTACCAAAGGGTACTGTGCCTTTTGGGCTTGGAATGTGCCCTTTGTGGTCTGGTATAAAAGCAAAATGTGCCCTTTACCTAGCCTCGTTCCCAGGCCTTCTCACCGCAGCGTTTGTCGCTTGCAGTACTAATGCGGACGAAGGCTGTTAAAACGTGTCACGTGCAGTGATGTAAATGGATGTTGGGTGGTCGTGTGGAGGAGTGGCGAAGTCCCGGGTAAACCGCTAAGACTGTATTAAGCTTTGTTGCCATAGCACAGTAGTCTGTCTGCTGTGTATGTACATGTAGCCCCGGACCTACGGTTGTGTCGAAAGTTTCAAGTACACTTCCTCACTCTGGGTACTCAACAGTCGGACGCGTGAATATTTTCCAGGCTCAGATTTTGCACAGCTGTGGGGCAGCTTTCTGAACTCGAGAAATGTTACCAGGATATTGACTGCTCAGTCACTGTTGAACGCTAGTCCGTTGTCTGTGGTCGATCACGTAGCATGTGCTCTGTACACACGGCTTTGCAGTTTACTCAGGGAATGTGCCACTCCTCCACACGTCCATCCAACGTCCACCTTAGTCACTGCACATGATGAGCTTTACCAGGCCTTTCCCCACGTTACGGTACTGCAAGCTGCAGTACTATACTAACGTGGGGAACTGGGACCACTGCACTTTTTTCTTCTCCATGTGATCTGGGAATGAATTTGATTCCCACACGCAGGGATTCCTATCATGACTTTCCTGGGATGATGGGGCCCTATGGGATGAGACCCCAGTGGATCCTTCCAGGCATGCCACCACACGGGCCACACCAGCTGCCGCCAGGGCCTGGGTGAGTTGCCGAACGGAGGATGACATAATTATGAATGTTTGGATGTTAGTCTGCCAGTCTTGCCTCCTACAATGTACTCAGGCTTCCTCTTCTTCAATACCACAGGAGGAAAGCACCTACATGTACATGTTGTAGCATTATGTGTGTGACTGTGTGTGTGGGAGAAAGATACTACAATCTGGCCACCATAGAAAGCTTGTTCCTCTGTTGATCTTTGTACCATAATTACCTCTAATGTGCCTTTGTGGTCTGCGAAGTGTGCCCCTTGCCAGCCTTTCACACTTTTTTTTATATTTTTAGCAAACCCTTTGAAATACTTGGCAGGCAAGGCTTCACAGGGTTTATGAACACTATGAATCTCATTATGCACCCCACAAGACCGCTGATGTGCAGATGGGACTGGGGAAGCAGATGGGACTGGGGAAGGGGGCTGATCTCCATTGGCTCCGCCTGTGCATGTACTTGTAGTTACCTTGCTTCCAGCTTCGCGACCATGCTTGTGCTTCAGTACTGGTGTTCTTGAAGGGTAGTTGGTAGCTACAGTAATGTACTGTAGTCTGTGCAGACCAGTGATTAGAAACCGTGCACCACTCCGAATGGAAACGTGTGGTCTACTCACATGGAACAATGAGGTCTGCAGAGTTAGCGAGGCTGTATGGTGTACATTGCCTCATTCTGTGGGCCTTTTTAGCTATGGTTGCAAGTGTATGTGAGGGCTCCTCTGGTGGGATATAAAAATATTGTTACAAGTACTGTGGGTGTGGTTAGTACATGTAAGTACACACGCCAGGTAGACCGGCCTTGCAAGACAATGCAAGAATCTTGCAAGAATCTCCAGTGTTGCATTGTACATGTATCTTGCAAGACGTGCAAGAGAAATGCTTGCAAGGTGGTGCAAGGTTGTGTAAGAATCATGGATGGTCTTGCAACGTCTTGCAAGATAGAATCTTGCGCATGTGCCACCAGTCTTGCATGAAAGTGCAAGTTTATACTATATCTTGTACAAATGTTGCAATAATTTATTGCAAGATGCTGCAAGATCTTGCAAGAATCTAGCACGTGCAGCACAGCAGAGACAAATATAACGGTCGGTCAACGGACAAAATCCGAACGAAAAAGGCACGTGACCGACCACGCGGTATCGCAGTCTGACAAAATGGCCGGTCGAAAGTGTCCTGCTGTTCGGGTATCGGAGCCTCCATTGTTTCCAAGTGCTAGCATAAGCTCTGTCGTGCTACAGCACCGTAAACAAGGCTACATATCAAGTTGCCGTTCGAGAAGTGGCCACGTGCGGAACTTCCATTGGCAAGACCAGATGTGTACGTCGCTAAAGTTCAACAAAGACAAACAGGACCAAAGCCTCGCGGCTCTTCTGTGATTTCAACATGCAGGGAGTACAAAAGTAAGCTTATCTCCATGAACTCTATTCGCAGGTACCTCCGCATACCAGCAACGTGCGCGTGGAGTGACGATGTCTCACGTACCTCTGTGCTGTGCAAACAAGGAGCTGGCCGTGAGCTACACTTTCATTGCACGCTTGTGCAGCATATACTGTACACGTATAGTTACCATAAGCCAGTTAATCACAGAATTCACTACAATGCACTAGCAAGTACTTCAAGTGAATGGTGGGCGATAAATGGAAAATTGGTGTCAGACCATGTCCGATCACGTCTGGAAGTGGTCTGACACATTGTCTGATCACTTTCCAGAAGTTATATTTGTCTCTGGCACAGTGACGTTGCAGATTTCCATGTGCAAGATTTGTGCAAGATTCATGTACCACCTTGCAAGAAAGTGGCCATTTCTCTTACTAGTCTGTACGATGTCAAGTTTTAAAAAGTCAAACACTAGAGTGCATTGATTGGTAAGTACCCTTTAGAATGGTGTCCATATATGGAGTGATAGCTACATGTACAGTAGCGGTCAATAAAAAGTTTACGTTCCGTATTCGTTCTACAGTATGGTCCGTTTCGTTCTTATTGTACGCAATCCGTCCGTACTACGGTTGCTGAGTCAGCAATTATCTCGTCACGAGTAAGCGGCTAAGTTCGTCGACCTTTATCTCCGGTTGCAAGTATGCTACAGACAAGGGAAAAACGCCAGCGTATAGTTAAGGCCTTCCAATAAGGCATATTTAAAAATCAGCCAAACCTTTCGAGGGATGTGGAAGTTCCAAGAGCTTTCGCTTGGTGGGCGGGGTTTCGGCAGCGATCGATCGCGTTGCAGCTGTATCTCCGGTTCTGCGAAAGCTGCGGACATCGAACAAAGACCGGCAGGGAGAGAGATCCAGGGCCTAAAACATAACCCAGGTAGAACAGCGTCGGACATAGGCTGCATCCGCTATAAGCGTTAAACGTTTTTACTATGCAAAAACGGTGCGTATAAACGCTGACGTAGCAATAATTTCACACCGTTTTTTGAGCCGTTTTACTCTGTAGAACGATCGTTGTACGTAAACGGAACGTAAACTTTTTATTGACCGCTACTGTACATGTACTCGCGCAATGCTTACTGTGGCTGCCGAGTGCCTGACCTGTTCTCAAGTATGATTATCCTGTCAAAAATCTGCACTTACATGTACATGTAGTATCACATGCTCACCTACCACCCACCTACATGTATACATTGCCATTCCCTTGTTCTCTCCGCCCCTCCAGAGGTCTCCTCGGAGAGTCACCTGTGGGGACTCCCCAGGGCTCCAAGAAGCAGGCAATGATGTCATTCAAGCAGTTTTTGGCCCAGCAAGAGGACAGTATCGATGAGATGGATGCCATTCAGAAGTACAACGAGTACAAGAGAGAGTTCAAAGGGAAGCAAGTCAAGGAGTTCTTTGAGGAGCACAAGGAGGAGGACTGGTACGTGAGCAAACCTTTGCCTTAGTGTCGGAGATGATCCATCCACCTTCACTTGCATAACTCATAACTATCCTCGTTCCCAGTCCTGCACCATTTTCGGTTTCTTGAAGAATGCGGAGGGCCTGGTATCTTTTCTTACGTGCGTGATGTCAAGGGTAGAAAGTGGCAGTGAGGAGTTAATTGAACGTACATGTAGGCACACAGGGGCTCAGAACAGCTAAGGTACAAGTGCCATCAATGGTCTCAAGGACCCAAGGAGCGCTGGATGGTCGCCCAAAAGACAACCCAAGCTTTAGCCAAGCAAGCATTCATCGGTCATCAGTATTTCATCAGTTTCGTGTCTACCCAGGGAACTTGATTTCGCCTTGTCATGTTATGGGTCCACATCTCCACTTTTAGAGGAGGGTAGACTCTTTAGATACTCCATTGATGCTCGACATCTGAAATAGGTGTATGCTACTTTGATTGCAATCACTCATGTATGTTGTCTATAGTCACGTGCTTTTTGACATGGGATTTTTTAGTTACACCCTCTATTTACATGTAGTGCCCATCCTGTATTAGGTGACATGATGTGCATGGTGCCTAGCCTCATTCCCAGGCCAAAACGCGAAACACGGAAGTGGGCCTGGTGACACTTGGCAATATTCCCGTATGTGCACAGTCAGCATAACTGCGTAAGCTCCTTACTTGGATGCATTCGAAATCATGCGGAAGGTAGCTGTTGGTGATGGCTAAGTAGAACGTCCTTGCCAAGGACCAACCAGAGGTGAGTTTTGAAGGCTAGAACAGCGGTTTTATCAAACAGCTACATTTTTCACGGTGTAAAGAATGCAATTACTACGCAGTAATTTGCAATTGACGAACGTGATTCGCCTACCCGAAATCAAGACTGCTGAGCTCAGCACATACAGGAATTTTGCCAAGTGTCACCAGGCCCACTTCTGTGTTTCGCGTGTGGGCCTGGGAACGAGGCTAATGGTGCCTACCAGGTACATGATTGTAGTTGAGTAATAAGTGCCAAAGGTTGCCATGGCAGCAGGTACATGTATGATGTACACATGCATTCACTTTCTGTGTGTATGAGTATTGTTGTTCAGCATGTGGCAATTCTCCTTCCAGCTCCATATGTCTGCAAGTACTACCTGTAGCTAGCATGATAGAGTTGTCATCTGGCCACTACTGCGCCAGTCTAGTCGACCTGACCTTACTGTGGTCAGCCAGAGTTTGCATTGCCAATTAGGACAGACAAGCCCCTCTGTGTCTTGTTGACGCCAATGTAGCTAAGAGTTGCCATTGTTATTCCACACTACTGTTTGTATGTGGGTAAGTTAAACTAAAACTTTGTGGGTGCATTCGCATGAGTAGAAATGTTGGTGGGCTCTATTTGGAAATTGGTGTGTTTGTTTTGACACACACATACATGTATGTATCTACAATAGCTGCCACACAAGCAGCAAAAAGGAAGAGCATGTGAGCATGAAGTTCAAGTTTCATTTATAATCCCATGTTTCGCTGGAGAGCTGCATGTGCTTTCTTTGCACAGCATGTTATTGCCCTGCCTCATGAGTTGAGGTCACAGCTGTCTTGGTTGCCATGTGGCCCTTCCTTTGTTTGTTTGTTGCATGGGCTGTTGGTTTCTGAGATTAGTATATGTACATGTACGTGCAGTCTATAGCCTGCTGAAACCCTCTGCCTGGCCAGTGCATGCTGCTTTGCTGTGCGTGGAAGTTGGAACAAGCTTTAAATTGTGCTAGATTATGATGCCAATTACGTGTACCTGTGAACCAGTGGAGTGCCGATTAGAGTTGAGGACAAACTCCGTATCTTTGGAGGCATCCAGGTGGGACAAGTCTATTGTTCTAGACTCTCTCTGCCGTGTAGATCACAGATGTGCAGCTTGGTTTACCAAAGTGAGCCTGGCAGAGAGGGTCCAGCTGCTAGGCTGGAGCGATTCTGGCGGAGACGTCTAGCTGGCAGTATGCCATGTGTCAAGTGTGCAGAGATTGCCAAGATTCTCTGAATACGATCTGTAGTTTGTCAAGTGCTGTCAGATGCATGTGGTTCTCCTGCAGGCTCATTGAGATGTACCATCCCAAGCGTGTGAGTGCTCAGGAGGAGGCGGCTGCAGCCAATCTCCAGTCCCGGGTGAAGGCCTTCCTCTTCCTGCTGGAGTCTGGCAGGCTGGACAAAGTACCCCTGGGCTGTGACAAGCCGGAGGACATCATCACTGTGATGGACACTGGTGTGTATTGGTTGAGAAGATGAATCTGTAGCTTGGTACTTGCAGCTGCCATAATGAGTGGGCTGGAACACTGTGCTGGACTCACCTTTGACCTCCACATAGTGTATTACCCAGGCTGGTGGAGCTGGGGACCCTAGCAGTCCCAATTTGTCTAGTGCAGGCTCACGTGCTCACATGTATACACACGTATGTACAGTCTAGTCGCTAGCCCCTCTCCGCCCGGTCGGTCAAGCAGGTGCGCAGCGAAGCCTCGTGTGGACGGCGGAGAGGGTCTAGCAAACATTGCACTTGATTGCGTTTCTCTGGAATGCCAATTACATGTACCTGTGATCCGGTGAAGTGCCAGCTAGAGTTGAGGACGAGTTCTGTACCCTTGGAGGCATCCAGGTTGGACTAATTTAGCTTGAGTGTAGGCTTTTAGACGCTCTCCACCGGGCTGATCGCACGCGAACGGCTTGGTTTACAACCACGAGAGTCATGAATAAAATTGGAACGAATTGCTTCAGTGAGATCTGATTGGTCAGTTGAAACGCAATCGAGTGCAATGTTTGCTAGACCCTCTCCACCCTCCGCGTGCCCGCTTGACCGGCCGGGCGGAGGGGGGCTAGCGGCTAGCCTGACGTATGTACTGCCTGAATACAGTACAGATCACAGCTAAGTTAACAAATACTCGCGTGTGGCGTGTGATTTACACGCGTGTGACGAGTAATCAACACGCGAGTGCTGGTGCAAAAACTCGCGTGTACTCGCGAGTGTAAACACACGCGAATAATTTTAGCGAGTGCGCGTGTGTACTCGCGAGTGTGCGCGCTTTCTCGGGCAGCGATGTCAAACGGCTTTATGCCGCTCCAGGTGATTGGTAAGTACTCTCCCGCTCTGTAACTACCGTAGTAAAGGCATGCTAAGATGTTGAACGTTGTTGTGTGCAGCTGTTTGAGCAGCGCTGAGTCGCCATTGGCCGTTCAAAGAAAAAGGCTTATGCCGCCTTTGTTCTGTGGTTACCTGCAGTAGCGCTCGCGTCGTGAGTCACTATTGGTCTCCCCCATCCAGCAGCAGAGTAAGCAGCAGCAGACTTCAGCATCTTCCAAGAAAATGACCGCTTTTGTTCAGCATCTCGAACGTCGGTCCCGCACGCAACTCACTTAGTATTTCGCCCCGCACTACCCTTGCCCTTGTGTCTGCACTCATGCGCCCCATGCTGTCTCGTTCGTGCTATAACTCGCAACTATCTCTGCTCTCTTTCATCCTGGTTCTCTCTCGGTACTCGCTTCCGTCTTCACTAATAAAAGGTCACTCAAAAGGTCACACGTGTTCTGAGTACGTACTCGCGAGTCACACGCGAGGGCGGAGCTCGTTACTCGCGAGGCACACGCGCGTGCGTGACGTGTACTCGCGTGTACGCGCCTACTAACTCGCGAGTCACACGCGCGAGTGTGTTACATGTAACTTAGCTGTGATCTGTACTGTAGCTCTGTCCAGGTTGCACATCTGCAAACAGTGGGTATGGGCTGCTTTCTCTCCTCTCACGCTGCCTATGAACGTATCCTTAACCCTAGTCAACATTGAGCAGAGAGTCTGCTACATGTACATGTACGTGTAGTGTCTAACTTCTACAGACACTGCCCATGTCCTCACTGGGAGGACATGAGGACAGGACGTTTCTGCACGAAGACTTGCCTCACTTGATTCTGCTAGTGTCATGGTTTTGTGTCTGGCCTCTTGTCCTCATTCTTCTTCAGCTGTGATAAAAATGGAGGGAGGCACGGATCATGATCTGCTGTCCCTGGAGATCCCCGCAACCGGGCGGGATGAAGATATGAAAGGAGAGAATAAAGATGAAGGAAAACAGACAGAAGACAGTGAAGGTATGTACACTGTATTGCATACACACATTTTACTTGGTCCGCAATCTTGCTGTTGCCATCTAAACTGTCTTCCTTCCCTCTCACTTCCCCTACCGCACTCTTTCCCATCCTTGCTCCCCCCTCCCCTCCTTTCCTCCCTTTAACCCACCCCCTCCCCTCCTTTCCTCCCTTTAACCCACCCCCTCCCTCCCTTTGATCCACCGTACTCCCCTCCTTCTCTATCCCTCACTCCTTCCATCCCTCTTCCCTCCCTCCTCCTCCTCTCCATCCCTCTTCCCTCCCTCCTCCTCTCCATCCCTCTTCCCTCCCTCCTCCTCCTCTCCAACCCTCTTCCCTCCCTCCCTCCTCCTCTCCAACCCTCTTCCCTCCCTCTCTCCCTCCCTTTGATCGACCGTACTCCCCTCCTTCCTCCCTCGCTCCCTCCTCCTTTTCCATCCCTCTTCCCCTCCCTCCCTCTCCCCCTCCCTCCTCCACTCCCTCCCTCCTCCACTCCCTCCCTCCCTCCCATACACCGTAACCTCATGCCATGTAGGGAAACCCTCCTTCATGATCTTGGAACCCACAGAAGAGCAGCGCCAGTTGGCAGAGCAAGCTAGGAGCTATGGGAAGCAGATGGTGGCCCTGCAGTCCGGCGAGGAGGAGAAGAGTCCCCCTACCCCACTCCAGGATGAAACAGCAGAGGAGGTAATCCCATAAAAGCACACATCATTTCAACACCCAAGGTACTGTAGTCACGCGTTATTAGGCGGATGCGCCTATAACTCCACGGGAAGGAAATCTATAAGCGAGATGCGCCTGATAACGATTGACATTCCTCGAGTAGGAAGTGCGCTTCAATTCGAATTCAAATTCAAATTTTGACTGTCTAAGCACGTGATCCGTAGACGCGCACCTGGCGCCCGGTCACTTACTGCCACGTTGGGAGTAGTCCTCTCTCAGGTGTTGTCGAAGCAACTGGAGTTGTGGCAGCGCCACAACAGCACCTCGTGAGCCCCTTTCGATGCTATCATCCCTCCCTCCAACTTACGCAATAGCAAACGTCGAGAACAGCGAATGTTGGGCTTGCATCCGGCGATACTTTCTCCGAATCTGGCCTGCTACACTGGTAGGAGAGGTACCCAGACTAGAAGAAGTACTTGGGCTAGATATTGTCTTTCTTCGCTTGGATGGCGTTTCTATACCGAAATCGGTAGCACTCGTTCTGTCCAACATCCGTAACCATACCGGCACGCTATTTCACGTGCTTAACCGGAAATGTTATTTTTAGTAACACTCAGCACTATGCTGTCTATACGTGCGCTATAGGAAGTTGCATGCCCTCTCGCTGTCTTTGGCGGCTCGATACGCCCTTGGCTGTATATATATGTACAGGGCCTCTTTTGACCTGAAGCAACAAGTGATGTCGTTTCTTGCTTGCTTTAGGCTCCGAAGAAGAAGAAAAAGACGAAAAAGCCTCGTGATCTGTACTCTTTCAGTGAGGGTGCTGAGAGTGAGGAGAGCTCTTCAGAGGAGGAGGAGGGGAAAGGGGACCAGGAAAAGGATGGACAGCTGGCGGAGATCGATGAGCCACCACCTCCTGGTGAGGCTGTAGTAGTGCTTGTGCAGACTGTCTAGCAATTGTGTGGTGTGACACACACAGGCAGTGAGGTTCCGATACATGTATAAAGTAGTGTCAGTACTTTTTCTGCAGAATATTCAGCGACTTCCTCAATACTTTGATCTGTTCATCAGCCGTCTTCCTCTAATCTTTTCGACTGAAAATCTGACCATCCACATCCACTTGCTACTGTTGTGTACACCTCACCCGCGCAGTGTGTTTGGAGGCGGGGTATAGGGAAAAGTGAGAGAACACTGCTTATACCCACCCCCAAATTCCTGAGAAATTTGTTTAGCTCGATAGATTATGTTGTACCTCTTGCTGAGTAGCCACTTTTTGTATGTTCAGGAATTAGTGCAGCAGTTTCTCTCTTGGGCCACTACAGGTATGGAGTCAGACCCTCCTCTGCAGGCTAGTGATGAGCCACTCCCTCCTGGGGCAAATGGCGTAACAACCAATGGAGGTGTGTGTGGGTGGAGTGTGTGTGGGTGTACATTTGTATGCATTAATCGTGCAAAAATGCATTCTGAATTTTGCTTGATACATTTGTTGTAACATGCGACCATTTAACTCATGAGGCAGTAGGCGTGTGCACTTGAGTACCCACTCAGCCCATGCATGTTAACTCGCGAGTGCTAACTCCGCCCTCATGTGTAACATGTGAATTCAAAGTTCGAGTCTGCGGTCGAGTGTGCACCGTATACTTGATGAAGCACGTGCAAGTGACTGTTACAGCCCTGAGTGTGAAGAAAGAGGTTGATGACGAAAGAGCCAGAAATAGTTGCGAGAGACTGAAGAGAAGACGAGGAGTAACTGCGCGATGATCGAGGCAGGAGAAAGAAGACAAACAGCTATGTTTATGTGTTGGCATCAAAACTTCCTTTGCTTCTACCTTCGCATTGTTCGAAGTGCAACCACAAGGCCCATGTTGACCACAGGGAAAGCAAACATTAGAGGTCATGGAGGGATGGATGAATGCACCCTTGTTCATGTTGGGTGTGGGGGGAGTGAGTATTGATGTGTTGTTTTGTAATCAGACCTACCTCAGGGAGCCGTGCCAGAGACTGGGCAGACGGAACCAGTAGAGCAGAAGGATGGAGAGAAAGCAGTGAGTTCAAAGTTGTATTTGCTTTCAGGAATACTCCAGCCTACATGTACATGTACTTTCATGGTGTCATTGACATTAATTTTAGCATGAGGTATATACTGTATGCTGCAGTCCCCAGATTAAGACCGCATGACTGTTGGCATACCGGTTAGGATTTAGTTCCTTTAGCATTCACACCCTCTGTGCATACCCACTGGCACACCCGCTGTTGTTGAGGAGCAGCACAATTTAGTACATTGTAGCTTAGTTGTCCATGAAGGGTTTGATCTGTGTATGCTTGTGCTTGTAAACTCTCCTGTGCTCTCCTTCCGGTCCATGACCTGTATTCCCATGTGCACACACATGCACAACATTACACACACACACACACACACACACACACACACACGCACACACACACACGCACACGCACACACACGCACACGCACACACACACACATGCACACACTCACATTGGAGGCGGCGGAAGATAACACTACTCCTGCCCGATCGCTCCATCTTACCCGCTCTATTTACATCCGACACATTCCTCCAAAGATCTCTGCAGAAGACATAGTAGAGGTGTGTGGAGACATCCTGCACGACCACATGTATAAATCCATGCACTTTGGTTGGACCTGATTCTTGTGACAGTGAGGGTAGAGTAACTAGTGACATCGTAGGCAGAGAAAGAAGGTAGAAGTACATGATAATCTGGAGTTCAAAGCAACAGGACCGAAGGAAATTACCAGACAGCATATGTTTGACAACATTACTTCATTGCTTTCTTTTGCTTTCTTTGTTTCTGTGCCTGATTGTGAGGGCATTGGCCTCTCGTGTGTGCATGCATATCAGAGAGTGCAAGAGCGCATGATGACATCAATGGATGTCATCATGCGCTCTTGGATGATGTCATCATGCGCTCTTGGAGAGTGCAGTAGCACTTGATGTTTAGGTAGATTTGGCTGAATATGCTAGATCTGCAAGGTCATGATAATCGGCATCATGATATGCAATTGACAATTGTGATTGGACTACAGCTGGTAAATTCATCAATCAAGCATCACATTAATTTTGTTACCACAGATTGTTGTTCAAAATTGAATGGGAAAATTTGTACATGCCAAAGCATTTTGAGCATTTTGGCACTTGGGAAAGAGTTAGCTACATGTACATGTACATGTATGTGTGTTACTGGCTGGTTATGTCACTCCATCGATACTTCCATCTTGTGCATGTATGGTACTAGTCTTGGAACCAGACTCCCCACCCAAAGGGGGAGTCTGGTACATACACTGTGTATGGGGCCAAAATACATGTAGCCTCCAGAGCAGTTGAGGAATAATTATTGAGGTAGATGAGCATTGAATTCTATATTCCTGGCCTCAGGTTTGTCGGACAATTCCTGGTTACTTGAGGATCGCTTTTGCAGACCCTGCTCCGGACAGAGGGTGAGTATATGCCCGTGGTGTTGTGATGTTAAGGGTAGAAAGGGCTATCATAGATAAATGTGTAATGACACATTTTATAAGTCTAACTAGTGCATACGTGGTTGACCACGCAGAGATGCCTCGCGGGAAGCTTTGATACAATTTGGCAGTTTCAGAACATAACCACGAGTGATAGCGAGTCTCTGTGAATGGCGAACGTAAACTTCATTCTGCCTGCCAAGTCTCTTGCGGTCAGCCGCTCTGGCAGTCTCCCTCCTCGCCTCATCAGTTCTCCCTCGATGTCGCTGCACTCTTTGCCTTGTCAATCGTCGTCTCCTGTCAGAAACCGACTCATACTCATCCAGGACAAAGGTGAGATCACGGTGCGCGTGCGGGTTGTGTACGCGCGCACACGGGGGCTGGGACCAACGCATAATTTTCGTGCGGGGCCACTTCCAATGCGTTACAGACAAATATAGTCGCACTAGCTCAGATTCAACCTCCACACTGCACGATTACATGTGGTTGCCTCGCTTCCCGCTCGGCAAATAGAGCCCACCAGAAAATTTCTGAGTGGCTGGCAATCTGATTTTTTGGGTGCATGTAGCTGGCCTTAGGGTAGTTAGTAAGTTTGAAGCCTAAAGCTTGTTTAGTTTGGCAGTTAGAGGGCACCAAAAATCTTTTCTATGTATGGTTGGGGGTTACTACATGTACATATGTACGTTACCCCCTAACGTATAGGAAAAAGTGCAATTTTTGGTGCCCTCTAACTGCCAAACTAAACATCCTTCAGGCTTCAGACTTGGAGACTTTCCTAACTACCCTAAGGCCTACATGCACCAAATATATTAAATTGCTAGCCCATCAGAAATTTTCTGGTGGGCTCTATTTAGACTTACGAAAATGTGCCTTTGCTTCCATATTGGCATGTAATTCCCCTGTTTGTTGTTCTTCAAGTACAGGTAACGTCAATTTTGTCAATTACAATACTGTAATGCAATTTGTTAAAACATCCCAATCTGATTGAACCATCAACCCTTTGAATGCAGTGAGCATATAATAATTAATACGCTCATACTTAACTTCCCATCTACGCGGTGAGTGTATATATACGCTTCACACTTTCGAGCGCTTACCGCGCGAAGGTACGAAGCCTAACGAGACTTGAGGGTATGCCCCTCTATAATGAACAGTAAGAAGGCTAGGCCCCACCTTTCAACTGACATCATCACTCCAGGAAGGGGCGGAACTAGATCGAGTACGATCGTGAACTAAATCCACAACAGTCAAACATGGAGATTTTTCTCGAGCAGAGGCAGTGAACAACCCTGTTTTTTCACTCCAGGCAGCGGTTCTACCTCCAAATAACGCAGGAATCGGGTGAGTTTCTTGGGGCAGCAAATACCAAGTGCATAAAAGGCTTTTCAAGTAGCTAATACCTAGCAATTGATAGCCTCAGAAAATGGCTTCAAAATCTGACAGCTAAACTCTTATACATTGTAGCTACAATCAACACTTTAATCCCAGTCTATATGTATGCTAATCAAGCTGCTGACATGGCTTGTAGACAAGCTAGCACTGCCTGACTTGGTAATCAATTAATTGACAGCTTCCACATCTGTTAGTGGTTTTTTAATTTCCACTTCCAAAGGGAGATAGTTGGAATTTGGCTGAGGCGTCCACACAATGCTGCTAAATGCAGCTTGTGTACAGCTCCTCTGCTGTGGGCTCAGTGGTAAGACCATCTGACTAGTATCCAGAAGGTCTTGTGTTGGAATCCCGAGAATGTTTCCTCTGGATTCATCTATTTTTGTTGACCCATCTTTTTATCTTGTCCTTTTGTGTTGTAACTTCAGGTATGAGCGTCGAGGATGGGTGACCTACTCCAATGAAACAGACATCAGAGATGCTTCTGCGAGATTGATTGCAGCCAAGGTACACAGTACAGTCATGTTAGCCTCATTCCCAGGCCTCCGCCCAGATTTTATCTCATAGCCTAGCCGTGAAGAAAAATTGGGAGAAGGCCTGGTGAAATTTATCACGTAATGTCTGCCACTGATGTCCTGACAACATCAAATGATAGTGCAAAACATCACACACATGCCCGGCGGTGAGCGTTAAGCGTTGAACGTTAGCTAGCGTTAGCTCGTCTGCAGACTTACCGATCCTGAAAGACGTGAACCGTTCTATGTAGACGTGAATCAGATTGCTGCGTGGTGACTAATACTTGGTGGAGAATGGGGAATGGCTGGGGCTGCGTAGCTGGTGCCCCCCAAAGGTGAGTGTAAATGAGTTGTTACTGGTGGTTTGCAGCAGTGCTGCATTTTGTGCTTGCGGGGTGCATGCATGCATACTACTTCTTGTACTTTACAATGGGCTCACGGGCAGACTCAGACTGTGGAAGCTGGAATTTTCCCACCTGTTGCACCAACCACATGTATTGACCTAAACTCGCGTTCTGATGATGTCAGACACCAATTGCAAAAATAGATCACTCCGAGCTGGCACCTGGAAAAGACCTGCTGCAAGTTTTCTTGAGCAGTCATCCTGGGAAGTTGTGAAGTGCTCCTGGATCATGGACTGAATATCGCTAAACTTGATGCTTACTTGTCTTTTGGTCTTCCTGTAGTTGTTTTAGCCTGTTGATATAGCCTCGAACCCAGGCGCGGAGGAGGGGGAGAGAGCACCTGGTATCCACTGTTTGCACATGCACTTATTACATAAAACCACGTGGATTTATGCAGATGGCGTCGTCTGGATGTGAATAATGACATCTATATATACCACACAACGAAACCCACGAAGACATGATCACAGCTTTCACTCTCACGCTTGGAACTTGGTCTGTCATCAATGCCATGAAGGATGAGACTAAAATGACTACGCTGTCATTTCAGGCAAGCTTCACATCAAACACGAACGGTATAACACAATGACTTGCCAAAACCAGTGCGTAGACAGAGTCTCTTCGTATCCTCACTTCAAAGATGCCCTTTGCTCGGCAGAATACGATCGTGATACGGTTACGAACACGTATCTGACGTCAACAAGCCACAGGAATGACCCGGTCTTATCCGGGATTCCCAGAATGTCGGGAAATCAAGTGCATGCGCAAACAGTGGCTATGAGGCACTCTCTCCCCCTCCTCCGCTCCTGGGTTCGAGGTTACCTGTTGATATTGAATGATGATTATGATATTACAAACATTACCTCATTACCTTAAAACATTTTTTACCAATGTCTAAACACCAAGTCACAAGTACACAGTGCTTGGCCATCTCTCGCCCAGCGTAAGCGGTGACTGGCATTGCTTGTTGCTGGTCACGCTGTCGGTCTTGCAGTGATGATGGCTGTGGTAATCGGAAAGATGGGCAGCATTGCTGTAGCCATGCATGCTTTCCACAGCTTTGTGTCTTCCGCTCCTGCCTGGTTTGTCTTGGCTTTTCTCATCGCCCTCGAGTCTTCTCCTGCCTTTGTCTTGCTTTTCACACTGCCTGTCTGTCCTCCTCTGCTCTACTATGTACATACACTGTATATACATGTACTACTTGATGTTTACGCCATGCGACATAAAATTGATGTTGTAGTTTACCATGAAACCATGACATACACAGTGGCAGACATCACGTGAAAAGTTCACTAGGCCTTCTCCCGATTTTTCTCCACAGCTGCGAGATAATATCTGGGAGGAGGCCTATGAACGAGGCTGCAGAAATGTATGTGCTCATTTTCTCTGTGTCTTAGTCCGTGTTTTCCCCAAAGCTGACAGGAAAGGGGAGGGGATGCGTTCCAATGATCACATCAAAGGATATTAGGCCGAGAAAGGTTCAGTACACTGGTCTTACATGTACTGTAGTGTCCCGTTAATACGCCCCCCCATCCAGCCCAAGTGGGGAGGGGGCGTATTTTTGAATATGCAATTAGTCTCGAGTATGCACCCCCTCTAAAAATTTTGCTACGTACACATGACATCACCAAGGTACATGTTCACTGTTACAAAAGTACAAACGATCGCCAGTACTGTTCGTGAACATCTTGCGTGGTCTCCCTACATTGGCGAGAAGAGCTGCCACTTCAACGCGAGGGCCATAACATTCATGACAACTTCGCTGTAGCCATCCTCCAGAACAGCAATACTTCGGTCATGTACCACAGGACATTTCCTGGAATTTCCTGCAGAAGAGTGGCAGCAAGATGACTTGTATCGTCGACATCAACGGTGACTACACTGAGAGACGATCTGCATCTGAAGTAGCGTGCGCGCGCACGTGTAGTTTAGATGTTTCAAAAGACGCTCACCAAGGGGCATTATATCGAGTCAAACTACCCTGTGCAGGAACTTAGGCGGAATAGAGAGGGGGGCGTATTTTTGAAGGGGGCGTATTAGCGGGACACTACGGTACTGCTAATGATGATATATATGCGTTTAAGCTATGTTGTGTCGTCCCTCCTCTCTCCATTCCCCCCTTCCCTCCCTTCTCTCTCTCTCTCTCAACCCCTTCAGATCAAGGAGTGCCAACTGAACTGTATGGTGAACAGGGAGCTTTCACGGAGGGTGAAGCACAGTCCGGGGGTGGCATGGGCACACAAGGCTGTCCAGAGCGATGTGGGTCTAGTGCTGCAGCTGATTCGAGCCCTGGATAAGAAGAACAACCTCTGGGAGCACGCCCAGTTGAAAGCAGTCTCCGGTGGGGATGTGGAGACAGAAGATACGGAGGTATGCCAACAAGGTTTCGTGTTTGTCAGCATGGTAAGGGGTTTGTACATGATTGTTCATTGTTGACAAAAAGAACTGTGTGTGACAGTATTAATGAGAATGGGCCTGACCCCAACTAGTTGTGTACTTTGAGCATACTCAGTAGAAGGCACCAAAGAGGGTACCGGGTGTGAAGGTGCTGCACAAGATGAGTATGTGGTGACATGGAAGTGCTGACTGACACCACCACATCCATGGGTACAATACTCAGTACTTACAACTACATGTAGCAGGGCCGTGTGCATGGCCCCATAGCACAGAATATGTGGGCAAATGCAAATGAGCACCACGCAATGTATGTGTCCGGTCTGTCGTGGCTGATTCGATCTGCTGGTCGGTCATCTGACTTGCCTCACACCCGCAAGTTTAGTTCCAGTCTAGCATTCTGAATCACACATCACGCACACGTATTTGTTAACTTACCTGTGATCTGATCAGCCTGGCAGGGAGGATTTACTCGTGTGTGATGAGTAAATTACTCCTTTAGCGTCATGTTACCGTGCTCCGCAATATAGAATTGATTCTTGGACTTTGATGGGTAGTTCGCAAACATTTTATTTTGCAACGTTTCGATCACCGTCTTGTGATCTTCTTCAGGCTTACTGAGAATAAAAGTTGTTTGTCAATGTCCAAGCATCAATTCTATAGAATAGTGTGATGAATAAATTAACTGGCGAGTGCAGGTGTGAAAACTAGCGTGTTTTAGCGAGTGTGCCTCGTGGGGGCACGCGAGGACGGCATGCTTGTCAACCCACATGCCTCGTGGGGGCACGCGAGGACGGCATGCTGGTCAACCCACATGCAAACAGTTGCAGTCAAAATATACTTAACTTTTTCTACTGTGGAACAATCATTCCACGTTGTGATTACTTCCATTCCGTAAGCGTTTTCACACGGTTCTATCCCCGTTCTGCATGCTTTACTAGAAATGGTACGGTATGGGTATGGAGCGTTTTTTGGCTGGGAGGTGGTGGCGCTGGTGCCAGGTTGGGAGGTGGTGGTGATGCTAAGCTGGGAGGTGGTGGCGCTGGTGCCAGGCTGGGAGGTGGTGGTGATGATAAGCTGG
Organism: Axinella damicornis; assembly: GCA_963931865.1. Classification (NCBI taxonomy): domain Eukaryota; kingdom Metazoa; phylum Porifera; class Demospongiae; order Axinellida; family Axinellidae; genus Axinella; species Axinella damicornis. The sequence continues at coordinate 13,944,801 of OZ007506.1, read as the reverse complement.
GAGGTGGTGGTGCTGGTGCCAGGCTGGGAGGTGGTGGCGCTGGTGCCAGGCTGGGAGGTGGTGGCACTGGTGCCAGGCTGGGAGGTGGTGGTGATGCTAAGCTGAGAGGTGGTGGTGGCGCTGGTGCCAGGCTGGGAGGTGGTGGCGCTGGTGCCAGGCTGGAAGGTGGTGGTGCTGGTGCCAGGCTGGGAGGTGTGTCACTGGTGACAGGCTAGGAGGTGGTGGCGCTGGTGCCAGGCTGGGAGTTGGTGGCGCTGGTGCCAGGCTGGGAGTTGGTGGCGCTGGTGCGAGGCTGGGAGGTGGTGGCGCTGGTGACAGACTGGGAGGTGGTGGCGCTGGTGCCAGGCTGGGAGGTGATGGCGCTGGTGCCAGGCTGGGAGGTGGTGGTGATGCTAGGCTGAGAGGTGGTGGTGGCGCTGGTGCCAGGCTGGGAGTTGGTGGCGCTGGTGCCAGGCTGGGAGGTGGTGGCGCTGGTGCCAGGCTGGGAGGTGGTGGCGCTGGTGCCAGGCTGGGAGGTGGTGGCGCTGGTGCCAGGCTGGGAGGTGGTGGCGCTGGTGCCAGGCTGGGAGGTGGTAGCGCTGGTGCCAGGTTGGGAGGTGGTGGCGCTGGTACCAGGCCGGGAGGTGGTGGCGCTGGTGCCAGGCTGGGAGGTGGTGGCGCTGGTGCCAGGCTGGGAGGTGGTGGCGCTGGTGCCAGGCTGGGAGGTGGTGGCGCTGGTGCCAGGCTGGGAGGTGGTGGCGCTGGTGCCAGGCTGGGAGGTGGCGCTGGTGCGGGAGGTGGCGCTGACGCCAGGCTGGGAGGTTGCACCAGGATACTGGGGATTCACACCCGTGCAAATAATATTCATGTCTAAATCAGTACCACACTGGAGTAAAATGCTGCTGTCAATTTGAAGGCTGGCAGCATGCAGACCACTACATGCAGTAGCCTCGCGTCCAGCCACCGGCCCCGCTCCGTCGGCTGGGCCTGGGTACGATGCTATACATGCAGTTACTAAATCATTGAATCAGATCTTGGGATACACTTCTTGCCAGAGTGAGTCTCACATCCTTTGGGAACACCTGTACGTGAATCACGGGCGATGGATAGGATATCCCATGTCCACTCCAGCTGTCGGTCCAGCTGGTTAAAGGTGCGGCTTTGACCCCTTGTACCATAGTTATACTGTGAGACCATGTCTCTAAGTTTGTCAGTAGTGAAGTTGGGTGTTTTGCCCTTCTTATCCATCAGACTGGTTGCCACGTCTACAGCCACACTGATGCTGTCCTTCCCGGCGTCCTTCCCCAATGTACGAACTTGAAATGTAAATGTAAGGGGATAACTTCGACATGCATAATATAGATTAAGAAAAGTACATTCACAGAAGGCTTATGTTCTACACAATAGGCTTGTCTGCATTAACAGATTTGCTCCATTTGAGGGCTGTTCCTTTGCTCCTTGTAGAACGTGCAGTGACGCCCAGTGTTTTGCGACACTCTTTGTCTGCAGCTTTTTCTATCGCACTCAGTTTGTTGAGAAGATCGTCCGTACTTCCATCTTCGTCCTCAATACTTCCACCGTCCTCCTCCGTACTTCCACCGTCCTCCCCCCCCCCCCCCCCCCCCGTCCTTGTTGATTTCAACGTCCTCCTCCCCCATGTCCGTATGGATTCCACCTTCCTCCTCCCCCACATCCTCCAATCATTCTTCCAGAAGGTCTAAGTCAGTGGCAAATGCTCTGGCCAACTCCCCCGAAGCCATGACATCCTGCCCGAAGACGCTCTCCCTTGCAAGCATAGTTCCACCCGGCCAACAATATCTTGTGCTGGCATCGATCCACTATTGCCTGCGGCGACTTCAGGGTGTGCCCGTGGGAGACATGGGGGGTGGAGATAGTCACTGCCGATGGGGTGGGGAGAGGGTTGCTGCCAACTCGGCCCAGAGGGTTGCCCTGGCTGGGAGTGCTGTCGCGGTGGCACCCAACTTGGAGCAGCCATGGGATATGCCAATGGTTCAGGGTTAATGGAGGGCAGATAAGGTGGAGTCTCCTGTATGAAGCGAATGAGTTCGCGGGGGACAGCAAAGATTCAGAGAGAGAGGGTGAGAGGGAGATTCAAAAGGAGAGGAGTGGAAAGGAGAGTGAAGTTGAGGATCAGGAAGTTGTGGTGGGAGGGGGGGAGGGGTTACCGAATTGAGGAGTGGTGATGGTTGACAGATGTGGAGTGGGAGAGTTGGGGAATGATATCTACATGCAATGGGGGAGTAGGGGACGCATTGGTGGTCACAACTTCCAGTGGTTTCGGCTTGTATTGTTTGGGGATTGTTTTCCACCTTTTGATCTCCTTTTGGTGGTTGAGTACTTTTAAAATGTGCTCGATGGTAGCCTGACAAGCCTGGTATTCCGTTTCCCTGCTCGAAAGGTATTCTTCCACTGTATCCATACTGGAGAGAGACTGTGTGGGAAAGGTCTTTGGGGGGAGTTTGGAGAGGCTGCTACTTCTGCATATCCTTGATAACAATTTTCATGTTACTCAAAATTGCCGACCCCACCGCCTGCGAGATGGCCTCTGTAGAGGCCATTGCCTCCTTCACAGCCCCCCTGATCTCCTCCTTTATGTCTGAGAAGACAGTATTGTTGACAATACACAATCATAGAAGCAATGTAGTAAAATACTAACTTACCACTATTGAATGGAGAGGGAATAGCCGCATCCACTAGCCAATCCCAGGCTGGCTCTGCCACATCCAGCGTTGTCATTGTCATACTGTAGATAGAAGCCGCTATTGACTAAATCGGCTCTGGCCTTTACCTAACTTGATTGCCCTACTTCCTGCCTGGGACCGATAACCACTTCATACATATGAATTTCATGAAGTACACCTGCATAACTGATATTCCATCACAGAAATGAGGTAATAAGTTGATGAATGTTGCCATGGCATACAGCGTTACATAAGATGTGAAGTGATAGTCTGCCTTGAACAGATAGTAAGAGTTTACACTTGAAAAAAAGTCTTAGATAAGTGGTTTGTATATCAATGTGTACATCATGGTGTAGAGTTGCTGCTGTAGTATAGTGCATAAGGAAGTAGTGTTCTAGGAAACAATGCGATGGTCTTTATCATCTGCCTTGAAGTATACCGTAGTGTGGGGAAAAGGCCGCATACTGATCATTTGTTGGAGTGTACTGGGCCACCATGCCTGCCGCCAAGTATTTACTCCAAAAAGGGACTGATGCTTCTCCAGCTCTGCACAGCAGCGGACAATAAACTCGCGAAGTGCTGTGGCCAACTACAGCAAGCAACAACAGCACGATTCACAGAGCATTGCAGGCTGCTCATATACACCGAATCTCCAGATATATTATATGCCCACCCTCAAAAATACGCCCGCCTCATTTCGAGTTGCTGCACAAGGGCATTTATTACTCAAAGTACACCCACCCTATTTACTTCCAAAGGTGTTACCCGCCAACTGAATACCGCAATCTCAACTGCGCATGAGTGGCACTGAGAACATAAAGCGCCTCTTCTTAGCCTAAACCCCACAGGTGCAATTGCATGCAATGTTGCTGCCACTTGCAAAATGTATTATGTGGCATTGCTCCCAAACGCATACAAAGTTGAGCCTTTACAATTGTACCAAAGTTCCAAAAGTACAACAAATGCTTAAAGGGGTTTCTCTGTGTTCATTTGTGAATTGGTTCAACAACTGTTTTCAATTGATTATGACCCTTGCTGTACCTCTGGATTTTACCAAGGGAGAAATTGTAGGCAAGTAGGAAACTGCATTGTTTGGTTTCTAGGCTACGTTTAAATGACCCCCTTGTCATCCCATTGTAGAAGTCAATGATGATATTCTTCACTTCTTGCACCTTGTTTGGGTCATCATACATGAGACCCAGTGATGTTTGAGAGGCTAGATGGACAACAGTATCCCCCTGAAGCTACATGCTTCGATTCCGAGCACATTCATGGCAGCATTGGTTGTTTTGCCAACGTCTGGCTCACCATACAACACCACCACAGCGATACGTACTTCGCTCCATTGAAAAATCGCACTGTTACATTGATGAGCTCATAGGAATGGTCCACTTTTAGCAACTGGATATGGTCTTCCCATAAAACTCCTCGACGCACAGCTGTACAATCACCCAGAACATATCGGCCTTTGACAGATTTTTGCTCTGGTTCTTGCAATAAACTTCTTCAATCTCACCGAGGGACACAACCTTCCCACTCACACTCACTCGCTAGTTAACTGCCAAGTCCTTGATCTGCTCTAAACCATCGACAGCCTTTGAAGACGCCAAGACCAACGCAATCTCTTCATCGACTGTAAACTTCTTACGCGTTGACATTATCTTGGTGCGGCTACCCACCGCAACAATCTCCAGACCCCCAGGAGTCCTTTTACTCTTCTGGACGCTGCAATTACTGAGAGCTACCCCCTCCTGTCTCGACTCCCGCTGTTACTCTTTGTCTCCTCCTACTGAGACTCTTCGATTTCGTTCTCTCCGATCTCTTGCAACTATCTCTGCTCTCTTTCGTCCTCATTCTCTCTCGGTATTTGCTTTGTCTTAACTTACTTTTGAAAAGGTCACACTCAAAGGTCACGTTCTGTTCACGTGTACTCGGCTATGGATGTACTTGCGAGTCACGGGTGAGGCGAGGGCGGAGCTCGTCACTCGCGAGGGCACGCACGGGTGGGACGTGTACTTGCATGTACGCACCTACTAACTCGCGAGTCACACGCTCCACTTACCTGTGTTCTATACTATACATGCGCAAACCAGTTTACGCTCGACTTACCTGTGTTCTATACTATACATGCGCAAACCAGTTTATAACCTTGAGAATCATGACACAACCACTTCCGTGAGATCTGATTGTTCAGTGGAAATTTAAAGTTTGCTAGACCCTCTCTGCCTTCTGTGTGCAACTTCCCTATGCGCAGGGACTAGTAGCTAGACCCATACATACAAATGCAATTGTCAGGTGAATGACTGGCTTTTGGCCAGCCAGACTGCATGCCTGTGCAGGCAATGTAGCCTCGTTCCCAGGCCGTTCCCACCGCCAGTATTTCATCGCTTCCAGTATGAAATACGGCAGGGGAAGGCTGGGAGATCTGGTCACATGTGATGGCATACGATGACGTCAGAAGGTGGACACACGGGGGGCGGTGCCCAACTGTTTATAATACCTGTTTCGCGTCAATCCGTCCCCGGCATTGTCAACAACGAACGGTATCGATCGTCTGCCTTGCGAATGCCCTGACATCCAGCCTTTGGACGGACAGTACAAGACAAAACGTCGAGATTCTTCATTGGGCACTGCCCTCCGTGTGTCTACCATGTGCTACCTGATGGCACCGCACGTGACCAGATCTCCCAGGCCTTCTCCCACCGTATTTCATACTGGAAGCGATGAAATATTGGTGGTGGTGGGAACTGCCTGGGAATGAGGCTACAGGCAATCTACATGTACATGTACCAGTAATACCATACCTCTCTTTCCCCTCCAGCTGCAGTCCAATCCAGTGCTTGCCATCCCTGACTCCCTGCTGCAAGAGGAACCCGTGGTTGCCATGGTAACAGGAGGGGAGGAGGAAGAGGGGGTGATCAGTGACCCTGGGACTGAGATCATGAGTAACCAGGATGAGAAAGTGAAGGTGAGCGTGATCCTGTTGTCAATGAGCTGCGTACATGTATGTCCTGTACATCTGAAACTGCCCATAATATGTTGCGAGAAGGTCATGGTACTGGTGTTATGATCAGATTTCAGCGCTATCAACGGACTTTCAACCAGTGGGAGATTTCAATTGACGTTTCGACCGAATTTTGTCGGTCTTCATCAGGCATTGAAATCTCCCACTGCTTGAAAGTCCGTTGATAGCGCTGAAAACTGCCCATGCTATATAGCTGGATATTCTGTAATCATTATTGGTCACTTATACATGTACAACATCAGGAGTATAGTATACATCATGATGTCATGATCATAGTGGTGATTGCAGGGTGTAATGTCACATTACCTCCTGCCACTGTAACCATTGCACCCCAACTGCTCATGTGTTACAGTGTGTGCTGAGTACAGTCTATAATTGTGGCTGATTACTCTGAGTGTAATATTCGCCTCACAGGGTTGCGTATGCTATTGATCCCATGCCTCTCGTTCCTACACCATTCTCACCGCCATGTTTTGCAGTGGGCAAATGCAATGGGGGATGGCCTGGGTGATTTTTGTCGCCTCAGTGACGTCAATGTCCACTAGGTGGACAGAGGGAGGGGGGAGGGGCATGACCAGAATCCATTTTGCCCACGCCCTAACAATGAGCAGCATTTTTTTACAGTTCAATGTGGATGCACCCTTCCCCCAATGGAGTATGAAACTACCTTATACTGTTATATACCTCTCCCCCTCTCCCCTCCCTTCTTCGCTTCCTCCCCCCTCCCTCCCTCCCCCTCCCTCCCCCCCTCCCTCCCTCCCTCCCTCCCTTCCTCCCTCCCTCCCTCCCTTCCTCCCTCCCTCCCTCCCTCCCTCCCTCCCTCCCCCCCCCCCCCCCCCCCCTCCCTCCCTCCCCCCTCACTTCCCTCCCCCCCCCCCCCCCCCCCCCCCCCTTCCCTTCCTTCCTCCCCCCTCCTTCCCTCCCTCCCAGGTCATGGACCGTCTAATCTGGTACCTGCGCATAGTGCACTCGGTAGATTACTACAGTGTCACAGCATTTCCCTCGGAGGACCGCATGCCCCATCGATGTGGGATCATCACCACCAGGGGACAGAAGCCAAATGCTGTTACGCAAGAGGAAGGTACACCATTGTCATGTATATATGTGACCTGGAAAGCCAAAAGGGCCCTTATGACCAAGAATCACATTCTGGGGTTTTAGTACCATAACAAAGTATAGCAACTAAAAATTCACTTCAAAAATTTTGATGATCACATGACACATTATACAGAAGAAAACACCATAGCAATGCTAATTAGTTTTTTAGTGCGTGGGCGTCACTATGTCTTTTTCCGAGGACGCTTGGGTTCTGGAGCCGCATCAGGTCTAGGAACAGATGGTTTGGGGCATGTAACGTCTTTGGCAAGGTTTGTGGAGCAAAATGGTCTAATTTCATCATATAAATACCATTGACGCTTAGCGTCGAGGCCTTTCGGAAGAATAGGTATAGGTTTCCTCCCCTTGAGTGACGAAGCAGTGACACCTTTTTTGAAGATGTTGAATGTTTGTTCTTCAGAATTGGCATACTCTTTACAAGTCACAATCCCTGGCTTCTCTTTGGAGACCTTGAAATGGTGAAAGGAAGTAATGCCTGGAATTGGCTTGAAGAATTCGCTGAAAAATTTTGACCAATCAATCCAATGTACGTGTCGCGTTCCATTTGAGGATACAGTCAGTTGGGCTTTGTTCTTCCCTGCAATAGACGACTCTTCGACAACTCGTACAATGTTATCCATAGTATCAACCAAGGACTTACGATATAAGCGTTTGAATAGTCCGAAGAAGCGGTCTGGTGCGAATTTGGTGTGCCCAACCAACATGAATGAGAGTTCAATAGTGTCGCTGAGACGGGCAATAACTCTCCATACCAGGTATTGTATGACCATATTGTTCTTGTTTTGGCCAACACAATTATCAGCATGGAGTAACACATGTGACTCTTTCAGACCATGGTTCTGCAAAAAGTTGTGAACTAGACTTATGGTAGCATTGGCCCCTTTTCCCACATCGTCAGCTTCATCTATTAGGTAATTTACCTGTGTAGATGTTGGTTCGCATGACATGCCGAATATTCCAAACTTTCGTGGTGTCTTGAAAAAAATAGGGCCAGGCTGTTGTGAATTGAAGGGGAAGTGCACTTGCTGTGCATAATCAAAGGAATAATGCATCACAGATGGTCGGCCTTCACCCTCTGGGAGGTTGTCTTTAGCTTTGGCGCACTGCTCATTGTAATGATGTCGTTGAATTCGAGCGAGGTCTAGGTGTGCTTGTGCATCCTTTAATCTCTGAGACTTGACTGCCTCTGGCATATTAGCTGATCTCATTAAAAGGTTGGCATTTTGTTGACATACGTGACAGAGGTCAGTAGCTGGTTTCATAGAGGCAATGTACGGGCACAAATCGTTCCAGATGTTAACGAACGTGCGGCGTGATATGCAACTTGATTTCTCAGCTTCACATGCCTTTTCATAAAATCTATGGACGGCACTTTTCGACATGTCTGATGGTAGAAGCATCACTCTATAATCCTTGTGGGTTGGTAGTCTTCCAGGTAAGGGGAGTGCATGATTATCAGCAAACTTCTCGATGTATCCCTTGACCTTTTCAATATCGTCGTCCTTGGTTCGGTTATGGGGGCGTTTCCTTGTGTTTCCGTGTACTCGGACACTCAAACCTTCAGAATCGTAGTGGGTGATCAAATTTTTTAATCGACGAGCACCAAGCGCATTTAGGAACAAAAATGCCATCTTACAAATTGGCACACCTCCAAATTGATACTTGATAGAAGACCGCGAACCCTCTTGAGATGTGCTAGGAAGAGAACGCATAACACGTAGTGAGGCAAGTACTGCTACATCTCCCTCTTTCTTATCCAATTCCTGGCTTTCAAGTCTTGCTTGTAGAAACTTTTCTCGGCCAGCCTGCATCCAACAAGCACTTTTGTTAGGACCTAAAGTACAGCAGGGCTCTTTGTCAAAAAAATCGCGAATAATGGCTTCTTCAGCTTGGTCTTCAACACTTTTATCCAAGTCCACTGTGTTAGAAGTGTCAGAGCTTTCAAAAGCATCACTCTGCTCATCATAATGACCAGTAAACTCTTCATTCATGGAGTGAAACTCACTGTTCAACTCTTCTGACATTCCAGGAATGCCTTCTAGATCCATCACGATACAAAATTCTCTAACTTTAGACTAGATTGTGCTATGACTACACGTTTTTTTTCTAATTAAAGCTCATTCTGTGTGCTACACGTTGATGTCATTTACAATGATGTAAGGGAAAGCACCAAGGCAGTTGCTATGGTGAATGCAAACTAACCTCGTTATGATGTAATACAAACTTTACTACACGTGTAACCACAAAGTTGTAAAACAGCCACTAGGGCCCTTTTGGCTTTCCAGGTCACATATCTTCTTTACTTTGTGTACTGCTCAGCAAACAAACAAGAGATTACACACCCTCCGTCCATTACAAAACTGTAGACGTTCGTGTATTGCATACATGAATGTGCTTTGAAGTCTAGTATGAAGTTGTTGTTCAGCAGCAGAGTTCCATCCAGTAAGTGGCCCTCCTGCAATAGTATTATTGATGCACCCTCTGATGGCTGTGCTTTGATTAGAACTGTACAAACATCTCAAGGTGGCACATACCCCATTACGTTAGGTTACCTTTAACCGTCGGGGGCCCCCAACGGTTAAAGGTAACCTAACGTAAAGGGGTATGTGCCCCGACGGTTAAAGGTAACCTAACGTAATGGGGTATGTGCCACCTTAACTCTTTAGGGGCCAAATTCTTTCTCTAGGTCATTTTCAGTCTATAGAACACTTAAACATACCCTAATTTCTGTTCCCTGGCATTGCTGGGCTCGAAACTGCTCACACAGGTAATTTCAGCTATACTGAGCATATACGTGACTTAACCACACCCACCAATTAACGAGCTTGCAATCAAGCCTCCCGAGAAATGCCAACCTGCCGTAGCTGAAAAACGGGCGATGTATGCTGGAAATGGAGGCCCTACAAGGCAAGACAGCTACTTTCTAAGTCCATTTATGCCAAAAACAGCGGAAATGGCCCTCCCAGTGCCGACCAAGACCTTTCTATCGTGGAGCCCAGACACGTCCATGCTGTTTGCACCCTTCGGGTGCACCCACCCACCTCCCCCTGCCCCGCCCTCTCTGCTGGCGCAGAGCCTATCTCTCAAGGACATTGCCGGATGTGACATCATGAAGCTGAAAGTCTCATGACACCTTAAGGCGTCATTAGCTGGTAAACGGTTAAACCAGCAGCATGCACGTACATTGAATCACACAGTGATTGTATGTACATGTAATCAATTTGGAGTTGATATGGACGCAATCACATGCATACTTGAGTACTGACCAGGAGTAGGGTCCACTGTCACAAATGCTCTCACACGCCTGCCCACGGTGGACTGGCAAAGAATTATGCTTACTGCATGTCTGTGAGTGTGGAATTTCACAAACTTATCATGTAGAGCTGGCTTCATGGGGCAAGTGCACTCGTTTGTCAAAGGAGTCTAAAAATGCTGTGTAGCCTTGCAACTAGCTTCTTTGGTTCACACTAGACATTGCTACTGGCTGAGGGAGGGGAGGGGGTAAGATCATATATGAAACCTCCCGCCACTAATCACAAAGATAAGGTCGCAAAGTACACAAAAGCCCTAAGGTTTTCACCCACAAAGTATTGTAGTATTTTGCAAATACGTGTTCTGCATGCACTGTACATAGTTGAACTGCTTTAGGCAACTCATATTCATTCTCCTGGTATTAAGTCAACAGATTTTAGCTTATAGGATGTAATGTGTGTGTTATTTTCTCTTTCAGTTGCTGAGTATGTGGGGAACATGGAATCCCGTGTGAAGCCACTGCTGGAGGCTAAGAAGGAACTGTCTGAGGATGAGATGGAGAAATACGGCAAGAAGGACCTTGAAGCATATCCTGACATGATAATTTACCACATTACCTCCAACCAATCAGATTATATGTTAGTGTGTGCTCATGTGGCTAGCTACTATTTTGTAAGTGTTGTCACTGAAGTGCAGTGTTAATGTTGTACACAAGTGCACATGATGACATCATTGCCATGACGATGATGTCATCATGCACTCTTGGCGTAGGGATAGGAGTGATTGGTACAGGTCCTCAAAATGTCCTTGACTCTCCCACTGAAGCGGAGCGCTTTGTGGAACTCAACACCCAAAAACTGTCAGAGCACAAATACTTGTGTCCCCTGAGTGGAAAGAAATTCAAGGGGCCGGAGTTTGTCCGGAAGCACATCTTCAACAAGCATATGGAGAAAGTAGAGGAAGCTCGGCAGGAGGTAGGTGTGGCAGTATGAGGTTTGGGTGTGGACTGGTGCATATGTTACAGTGGTGTACGGAGGAGGGATGTGTACTTGTGTTTTGTGTGTGTGAATTGGTGTGTTCAGTGGTAGCTCGCTGAACACTGGCTGAATTAACAATCAAACGACCTGTTTGTAGCAATTATTCTTAATCCTGGTAGCAGGACTTACGGGACATATACTTACTGCTGTCGCATGCAATGTACAATCATGTAGTTTGTTCAGCCTAACCTACATGTACTGCCAATACTATACAGAGGGATGCTAGGCTACAATACAGCCAATGCTATGGAGTTGAATGGTAGTCTGTTATTGTACGCCATAGTTTCATCTAACGGAGTGTTGGGTTTTCATGTTGCCAAGGTAACTTCATATATGCAGTATTCCAGGTTTCTCCGTCCTTGTTCTGGATGCAAGACTTGTATGTTGTACCGTAACATGCAACATCAACCAGTCACATGTGTATACTTTTACTTGACAGGCCTGGTTCTTCAACAACTACCTGCGAGATGCTGACCGTCCGATGCCACTGGAGGCCACACTCAGCTCATCCTCCGCCCTCCAGACCCCCGGCCAGACCCCTGGTGGAGGATCAGGAGCGGAGGAGTCCCCGGCCGGCCCTGGCGGCGTGACACCACCAGCTTGGGGACAGGGTGGACCTATCATGGTTTTTGGGCGAGGTAGGTTGCTTTGTGTAACAGGTTGTGAATTACATGTGGCAGTCCTGGATGGTTATTCTGCCATCATGTTCAATTATGGTTCTAATTGAGGCCCAGTCCGCACATGTGATACATTGTCTAGGTTCCATACATGCCCTGTGGAAAATTTGATACAGAATGTGATCATCGCTTTGAGAGCTCGAGCCAGAACTAAGAACTCACTAGTAGCAAGGTTACATGTTTGAGATTAGCCTCAGGCTATTCATGTGTTGTATGCATAAAATTTTATACGAAGTCATTTTTTGAAAGGAAGTACTGAAACATGGGTACTGTCCCCCCCCCCCCCCCCCCCCCCCCATCCCATCTCATCCCATCCCCAAATCCCACACATACCTGTCACACACATACCTGTCACCAACGCAAAGTATTTTGCTATGGAGTTCAGTTCCTGCTGTTGTTGTTTGCTACAGGTGGTTTCTCTCCCGGCATGGGAGGGTTCCCTCCCGGGATGATGGGAAGAGGCGGCTTCAGACCTCCAAGGTACGAAATTTTATGGCTGTACAGCAAGTGTGCTGTTACTAAGTGGCAGGAAGGAAATCCCGTGCAACTTGCATTCCTGAAGGCTTGTGTGGTTCACAATCAGACTTGAAGTGGAACCACTTTTAGGGATGTCTGCCTTTTTGTGAAGCTTGCCCGTCGGAGACCCTGCCTTGTATAGGCCTCCACCTGCAGTATGAAAAGCAGGGAGTAATGTTTCCTGTTTTCAGCAGGGCCATTAAGCAACCATCTTGATGTCTCAGCTAGTGCGATTCCAGGCTATTTATTGTGCATGGAGTCTTTTGTCATTGTATGTGGTTATCTACCTCTTACTGGGTATATGGATTCCCACACATACATGTACAATGCTAATTTACCTTTCCCCCCAACTTGCAATGTTCAACAGGAACTTCAACACAAATGTCAACACGAAATGTGGGGAAAATCCCTATGGGATACCACAGCTAATTGTTCTTGCAGCTTGCTCGCAGTTAGCCCATAATGTCCTGCATTCACCCAGTTATGCTTCACTAGACTTCAGGTGACGCTTACATCCAAGTCCAAAGTGTGTAGCCATGGCAATAAATAGCTGAAATCTCATGCAGGTAGATATGGCCATTATCAGGGAAGGGTTGATTGTGTGGTGGGAGGAGGGGCAAAGCTACTATGCTGACACCATTGTCATACCATGAGCTCTATTATACTGTTATCTTACTTTGTGCAGGGGTGGTCGTCGTGGGCGAGGGCGAAGAGTGATCAACTACCACGACCTCGATGCTCCTGAAGAAATGTACTAGAACTCTTGCATGGAGCAATTCTGCTCACTTCAAACTGCTCTGCTTGCCTTACCATTTTGTGTTAGAAGTTGCATGATTGTACAACTCTCTTTTTCCTAAACCTCAGTTAACTTTGGAATTCCCTGAAGTCCACAATACTTTTCAAAATCTTATTTCATTTTCTAACTCCGTAAACTAACAGATCTCAACAGACATGTTCATTTTGTAGAAAGTGAAAGCAAATGGCATAGCCTCATTTCCATGGCAAGCCCTGCCCAGTTGTCCAGTGCAGTTAAGTTGGGAGGGCCTGGGAAGTTCTTTGATTGACGTCAAGGAAGAAAGACCGACCGGTCATCTGTCAACAGTACCACAGTACCTTACTGTATCTAAGATGAATCTGATTGTTACTTATGTTATGTGACTTAGCATATGGTTATGGGTAATTAGTGCATGCATGTAGCCTAGCTGCTCTAGCCCCCCCGCAAGAGCCTGGGTACAAGGCTAGGTCTGTACCAGGCTCTTTTCTCCCTTCCCCTGCAAAGTGCCTGGGTACGAGGCTAGGTCCTGTACCAGGCTCTTTTCTCCCCTCCCCCGCAAGAGCCTGGGTACGAGGCTAGGTCTGTACCAGGCTCTTTTCTCCCTTCCCCTGCAAAGTGCCTGGGTACGAGGCTAGGTCTGTACCAGGCTCTTTTCTCCCCTCCCCCGCAAGAGCCTGGGTACGAGGCTAGGTCTGTACCAGGCTCTTTTCTCCCCTCCCCCGCAAGAGCCTGGGTACGAGGCTAGGTCTGTACCAGGCTCTTTTCTCCCCTCCCCCGCAAGAGCCTGGGTACGAGGCTAGGTCTGTACCAGGCTCTTTTCTCCCCTCCCCCGCAAGAGCCTGGGTACGAGGCTAGGTCTGTACCAGGCTCTTTTCTCCCCTCCCCCGCAAGAGCCTGGGTACGAGGCTAGGTCTGTACCAGGCTCTTTTCTCCCCTCCCCCGCAAGAGCCTGGGTACGAGGCTAGGTCTGTACCAGGCTCTTTTCTCCCCTCCCCCGCAAGAGCCTGGGTACGAGGCTAGGTCTGTACCAGGCTCTTTTCTCCCCTCCCCCGCAAGAGCCTGGGTACGAGGCTAGGTCTGTACCAGGCTCTTTTCTCCCCTCCCCCGCAAGAGCCTGGGTACGAGGCCAGGCATGCATGGTTAGGTGTTATCAATAGCCACAGGAGCTGCGTTCTCATTATGGGCTCTTGATAGCCAACAGAGGCATTAAAGTTTTCTAACATATGCTCAGCCAAGCATGACTGGATTGTTCAAAGTAATAGAGCTGTGATATTGCTCCTTGAATCAACACAATCATAATTGAGCTGAACATAATTATGTACATGCATGGGCATGTATTGCAGGTGGAATCCAAGAGTATAGCTACATGTAGACTACATAGGCAACACTTATATTGCTGCTCCAAATAAAAGTCACTCAACCAATAGAAAGTAGAAGGCTTACATGTCCTATCACAAACAATATGATACACAAGTCATACATTTTAGTATAATGTGAGTAGGTTTTGCTGCAAGTTTGAATTGCATTAAACTGCATAATTACTGTTCCTTTTATTGTGCTTGCTAAACAATAATTCTCAATTTTACCACCAACACCGGAAACCGCACTCCTGGTAGCCGGTAAATCATATGGCCGAGTCTCCCCTGGGATCGATTCATAGCAGCACATGCCAGCACAAGGACCTCCTCCCTCCCCGTGACTCAGACCTGGCCTGCACAGTGCATGGGAGCTGAGGAATGGGGAATAAAAAAGGTGTAGTCAATGTCCACAGCATTAATTTTTAGGTGAAAGGGTGAGCTGTATCGAAAAGAATCAAACCGAGTGGAATGTAAGGGGAGAAGCTTGCATGTATGTCAGGCTTCCTCGCCATCCGATTGTTGTGAATTCATTCTTTAATATTGTGTGTATCTACTGGGTTTCTATGCATGTCAGGTCATTCGTTCGCGGACATTACGAGTGGCTCAAAGCAGGTACACTGCCGATGGTGCTGGGGGCTGGTGGGACTACATCCGTGAGGTCTATGAAAATGCGGACATGTAAACGCAGACCTCTCAACCTTTGATTAGCTTTCGTAGTGAGACGGCCATAAGAGTAATATAAAATTTGTACTACATAAGAAATTGTGTACTAACTTTAAGGGCAAAACTGAGACTCACTACCAAATAGTGAGAGTTGAGAGGTCTGTAAACAAACAAGGTGATGAGTAAGAGTGATGATCTGAGTCATGAGTGGGGGTCACGATATGATTATAGGGTCATGAGTGCATGAGGGTGATGACACGATTAGGGTTATGAGTGCGGGTGATGACTAACCTCATTGTCAGGCACCCGGCAGGGGTAGGAGATTGCCCGGTATTCACTGTTCATGCATGCATGTCTCCCCACGTTTTCCGGGGGTACTTGGAAACTACTGCTAGTCCATGCTGCATAACCGTACATTACTGAAATATGGGAGTCATTTATATCTACAAGATGCAACCAAGCCGTGTTGTTGTAATGAGGCTAGTAGAAAACAGTACAGACTTCCAATGTGAAACAGATGATTCCTACTGAAGAGTGTATTTCTTTATTCCAGGACACTTACAGGAGGATTAAGCATGGGAATGAGGCTAGGCACTTAGGAACACCATGACCACATCAGCTCATTACTTTAGTAGCAATCATCTCATACCTCGGATTTGAGGTGCAGTGGATCCGGCCAGGTCTTCCTCAGCTCTGGAGAGTTGCCATGGCCAGACATAGCGGAGATCCACCAGCTCCTCTGGGTCGACGTCATTCCTGTGGGCCTGTGCAGGATGAAGGGTGAATACATTTAGGGGTGGAGGGGTGGAGGAATGAGAGGTTGGAGATATGAGGCACTGGAGGGGTGAGGCAATGGAGGGACAAAGGGTGAAGGGATAAGATGGGGCGGTGAAGGGGCAAGGGGCTGATTGGTAAAGGGATGAGGGATAAGGTGGGGGTAAGGGGTGTGAATGAGGGGTGGAGATGTGTGGGGTGATGGGTGATGGGGTGACGGAAGGAGGGGTGGAGACCATAATTAAACATGGACGATGTGTATATGCATGGTGTTGTTCAACAGTAGAACAAATATGTCATGGGGAAGTCGTCGCAGTTAGTGATGACTAAAACGAACTAATGGATATGTTGAGGGTGACATCTGGAAGGAAGATGTGTGTGTTACAGTGAGCGATGGCGATAAGTAGCCTCGTTCCCAGCACTTTCCCATGCACAACAAGCCTTTGCAGAATGCAAACATGGATCAAGAGGGGGAAGGCCTGTGGGAGATATGGTCACATGCAGGACATTACGTAGGCAGATGGTAGACACAAGGGGGGCATTGCCCAACTATAAGAATTCCTGTTCGTGTCAATTCATCATGGTGTTGTGAACAATCAATGATATTGACGCTGCCTTGTGAACACTCTGGCCTCCAGCACTTGGACTGAAATGACAAGAAAGGGCTTCGAGGTTCTTCATAAGCCTACCATCTGTCTATACTTGACATCACCACTTGTAACCAGATCTCCCATGGAGCCTTCCCCCCTTTCACTTCTGTATTTATATAATACCGCATCAAAGACTAGAGGCCTGGGAATGTGGCTAGGTGATGAGGTGATGAGTAAGAGTGATGATCAGGGTCATGAGTGATATGATTAGGGTCATGAGTGGGGGTCACGATATGATTATAGGGTCATGAGTGAGGGTGATGGCATGATTACAGTTATGAGTGCGGGTGATGACTAGCCTCATTGTCAGGCACCCGGTGGGGGGAGGAGATTACCCGGTATTCACTGTTCATGCATGCATGTCTCCCCACGTTTTCCGGGCGTACTTGGCTAGTCTGTGCTGCATGACCATACAATACAGAAATATGGGTGTCATTTAACCAAGCCGTGTTGTAATGAGGCTAGTAGAAAACAGCACAGACTTCCAATGTGAAACAGACGATTCCTACCGAAGAGTGTATTTCTTTATTCCAGGACACTTACAGGAGGATTAAGCCTGGGAATGAGGCTAGGCACTTAGGAACACCACAAGATGCAACCAAGCCGTGTTGTTTGCCCTCGGTTAAGGTTACGGGTTACAGTTTGCTATTGCGCATGTGTGCGCTTGCGGTTTACGGTCAACAGTACAATGTGTACGCGACTTTGGCGTCAATTTTTTAAGCTGAAGTAGGCTCTAACCCTGGAATTCAATTCTATGAAGAAAGGGGCAGGGCGGCTCGAAATGTTTTACCGAAATTAACAAGTCAAATGTGCTATGAGATCTTACATGTACCTTCTGTATTGTGCCTCGCATCCACGTTGGGAAGGCAGAAGCGGCTATTCACATCAACAGACTTGGAAACCATGGCTCTGCATGCATGATGTAGCTGCATGTTGCAGTTGTATATTTGACCGAATATTTCTCCGTGTTATTTCAGCTTACGTATCTCGATGAATTATACAGAACTGCTCGCACATGAGCAAATGGTGGGTACCAGGCGCTCTTCTCCCCATACCAAGTGCATGGGAATGAGGCTAGGTGATGACATGATGAGGTCATGAGCGGGGGCGAAGAGTGAGGGTGATCGGTGAAGGTGATAGGTGAGGGTAATGAGTAAGCTGTAATGGGGGGGACGTGTACCTTCATCTGTGCAGTAGCACTGGGCACGGTGTTCAGTCTCTTCCTGAGGTCTTGACGTTGGCCGAGAAGGGTGTTTCTGGAGGGAGGGAGGCAGAAGATGGAGAATGAACCTTTTGCATCAGCAAGACCGCTATAACTTGGCACATACAGAAAAATTGGCAAGCATCACAAAACCCTCTCCTTGATCCCACAAAAGACCCTACAGCTCTGCAGCCATGATATGGACCCAACCAACCTACAACACTAACAGTTGTCAATCAAGCTGGATGGTACAGCTACTGATCGCAGAGGGTGAAGCCCGAGGTGATTATAGGTGCACCCTGAAGGTCTCTAAACAGCTAAGAGACCTGCTTGAGTGCAATAACCAGCTTAGACTATGGGTTATATCTTTCAGTTTCTCTGTATGAAATACAAATTTTTGATGAGGTGTATAATGGATTTTAGAAACCTCCTTAAGGTTACGGGATCGTCGCGCGGTGGGTGTGGCCAGACAATTTCTTCAACCCCGTTTTTCTCGCACAGAAAGTAAGCTAGCGAAATGAAACTTACTCGACACAAAGCAGGGAGGGTAGTCAACATGCAGACCAAACATCATTACAGCAGCTCACACTGTAGCCGTCGTACGCTGGTTAAATCGATTCCAGCAAACTATTCACCAAAAATCTCCAGTGCGAAGACCGCCAGCAACTCGATTCTACTGTTGGGAGACACGCCATAGGAAGCTCTAGGGCGGGACGTAAGCGTTTTGTGGCTAGGTTGAGCAGTCATCGAAAGAACGACTCTTGAGTGCGAATAACCGCCATCTTGACTCTCCTCTTTGGAATACAGCGTCGTATAACTTCGGAACGGTCATCAGTATTTACAAAAACGCTTCGTCCGGCCCTTTCTATACTGTTTGTGCCTATTTCAACACGGTCTTCCAAGTCCAGGTCGGATCACACGGCTTTGTTTTTGGTGACAAAAAAACTATGAAATAGCACTTATTTAAGTATACGGTGCGCGTATCCGCGCGCAGGGATCCCGTAACCTTAAGCAAAGCATATTATGCATACCATAATCATCTCATACCTCAGTAGTAGCCGGATTTGAGGTGCAGTGGATCCATGAAGTCATGAGGTCTTCCTCATGCAGCTCTGCCATGGCCGGCGCCAGACATAGCGGAGATCCACCAGCTCCTCTGGGTCATTCCTGTGGGCCTGTGCAGGATGAAGGGTGAATACGTTAAGGGGTGGAGGGGTGGAGCACTTGGACTAAAATGACAAGGAAGGGCTTCGAGGTTCTTCATCCATACAGCCACTGGCCCCATGTGCCTACCATCTGTCTATGCATGACATCACCACGTGTAGTAACCACATCTCGAGGCCTTCCCCCATTTCACTTCTGTATACATTTATATAATACCGCATCAAAGACTAGAGGCCTGGGGATGAGGCTAGGTGATAAAGTAAGAGTGATGATCAGGGTCATGAGTGAGGGTGATGGCATGCATACCTCAGTAGTAGCCGTATTTGAGGTGCAGTAGATCCAGCCAGGTCTTCCTCAGCTCTGGAGAGTTGCAATGGCCAGACATAGCGGAGATCCACCAGCTCCTGTGGTGTGGGCCTGTGCAGGATGAAGGGTGAATATCTTTAGGGGTGGAGGGATGAGAGGTTGGAGATATGAGACACTGGAGGGATGAGGCACTGGAGGGATGAGGCAATCGAGGGAGAAAGGGTGAAGGGATGAAGAGTGGAAATTAAGATGAGGCGGTGAAGGGACAAGGGGCTGAGTGATAAGGTGGGGGTAAGGTGTGAATGAGGGGTGGAGATGTGCGGAGTGATGGGTGAGTGGTTGTGATGGGGTGACGGATGGTGGAGGCCAGGGGAGGACACCATAAACATGGACAATGTGCATGGTGTTGTGAACAATCAATGGTTATTGATGCTGCCTTGTGAACACTGGCCTCTAGCACTGAAATGACAAGAAAGGGCTTCGAGGTTCTTCATAAGCCCATGTGCCTACCAAAGTGAAGGGCTAGCTTGTTATCAACTAGTTCTCTGCTCTCCTCCCACACACCACTCACTTCTTTATTCAAGGACATCTTCACTGTA
The DNA here is from genome assembly GCA_963931865.1 of Axinella damicornis. Lineage (NCBI taxonomy): Eukaryota > Metazoa > Porifera > Demospongiae > Axinellida > Axinellidae > Axinella > Axinella damicornis. The sequence continues at coordinate 13,925,007 of OZ007506.1, read as the reverse complement.
TTTGCCAACTCCCTCATCTCTTCCTCAGTCTTCTAGAGTAAATGAGAAAGTGGTGGAGCAGTTCTGTACTTCTGGGATCATAAGACATTGTAGCATTCACAATGCAGACTAGAGCCATAACCATGGTAGTTATCTTTTACAAGGTTTTTGTGAAATCCCTAACTTAAGCATACAAGAGTTGACTGCCTCCTCCTCCTTCTTTACCTTTCCATCCCAGTCTCCTCTCCATTCTCTCTCTTCATGGACTACTAACAGAACTACTAATAGAACTGGAGTCTCAAAATGGAGACTACTAAACAGAAATGGAGTCTCAATTCCAAGTAACAACCTCGGCCTCGTTCCCAGACGCCATTCCTTATTCCCAAACGGCGTGGGGTCTGGGCACAACCGTACTTGCCTATGGAACAGCATTCCAACTACAAGGACAGGGAGCGCCAATGGCAGAGGGCCTACCGGAGGAGGTCAAAGGTATCAGAGACCAAAGAAAAACGACAGAGACGGAAACACGCTCACCATTGTCAACAGTTTACGCGTGCACAGTGCGTTTGCCCGCCAAAATTTGAAACCGCGGTTTCCAACCAATCAAATTAGAGCTCTACCGGCGCGCGCTTCCGGCCGGCTTCTGGGGTCAGGGACGGGTATATAAAGCGAGTGCAGTTCAGTTGAAGTCATTCGGGCAAGGTTTAGCTCGGGTAAGGTTAAGTTGAGGTGAGCCCTCACCTTAACCTTACCCAAGCTCTGCCTGCCACCACTGGGTGGGGTGGGGAGCATTGGGGGGTGGGGAGCATTGGGGGGTGGGGAGCATTGGGGGGTGGGGAGCATTGGGGGGTGGGGAGCATTGGGGGGTGGGGAGCATTGGGGGGGGTGGGGAGCATTGGGGGGGTGGGGAGCATTGGGGGGGTGGGGAGCATTGGGGGGGTGGGGGGTGGTGCATGTGGGAGGGTGGGGTGCATGTGGGAGCTCAGCTGTTTGGAATGCTTTATTTTACTGTAGTTTTAACAGCATACACAATGTCATGTATACATCTTTTGCAGGCATAGTCTCTTCCCCACATGCTCCCCAACCTCCCGCATGCACCCCACCCTCCCACATGCACCACCCCCCATGCTCCCCACCCTCCCACATGCACCACCCCCATGCAATGCTCCCCACCCTCCCACATGCACCACACCCCAATGCTTCCCCCCCCCCCCCATGCTCCCCACCCACCAATGCTCCCCACCCACCAATGCTCCCCACCCCCCAATGCTCCCCACCCCCCAATGCTCCCCACCCCCCAATGCTCCCCACCCCCCAATACTCCCCACC